>JANVCC010000270.1:3397020-3669657 GCA_025345505.1 Todiramphus chloris collaris
CCCCCCATCCCTTGTTTTTTTTTTTTTCTTTCTTCTTCATTTCCACGAGGTTTAAAGAAACCAAAGCGAGGAGAAACGAGACTTGGTTCTTGCTCTAACGTGATTATTGTCTGAGGAGGCTTCTCTTGCCTTCTGAAATTGATTTGATGTTTTTGGTGGATATTCGAAAAGCTTCTTCTGTTGGAAACTATTTTGTTCTTCTCGGCTCTGGTGGCTATTGGTCTTCAGAAAGAAAAACCAAGACAACCAAAAAACCCAAACAAACTCAGCAGAACCTCCCAGACAGAAATGGACGGGCGGTACTGGGAAAGCAGCAAGAGCCAAAAAGTCTTTTGCAAGCACTTGAGCAAAGGGACAAAAAACAATGACCATAATAAAACTTTGGTACTTTCTTAGGCGGAGCGCTTCGTTTGCTTAACAATGTGCCGCTAAGCGAGCGCTCAGCCCGCCCTCTCGGGAGGTCACTTTTCCACCCTTCTTTTTTTAGTTCCCAGCCATGAGCCATCCACCGACAGGCTTCGTTCTACCCGATTTTCTCCTAGCTTTGTTTTTGGTTTCTTCCTCTCGCCGATCCCGCGCCTCTTCTAACGCCGAGCCATCCTCCTTCCCGGCCGGCGTGTCGCGGCTCCCCACGCCCGCCGGGCCCCCGGGCATCCCCCGGGGCCGGGCATCCCCGCGCTGGGATGGGGGTGGGCAGCACTTGGCTGCTCTACCGCTCCCCGAAACTTCCCTCTGCCAACCGTAAAACCTGCCCTGTGGGCCTAGGAGACCCTCTCGGGGCCACCGCTTCGACGTCGGGGGAAAATTGACCGCCTCCAGGAGCAAACGGCCCCTCCGCTGAAGCGCGTTGAGCCCTCGGGGGGGCCCGGCACAAGCAGCCCCACGCCGGGAAGGGCGGCAAAGCCTTCAGGCTCCGGGCCTGCTCTTTCACACACATCTACATCCCCAAAACGGATTATTCTTATTTTTTTCTTTCCATTCCTTCCCACCCCCTCCCCCCCCGATGCTCTTTTTCACCAGCGCTTTTGTCTGTAAGTGGCAGGAGAGTAAATTGTTGTTTTTACTCCCATTGAGGTTCAAATGGAGCTGGCAGATTAAGCCTAGTTAATGCCCCGGGGGGGGATGAGAAAGAGGAGGGGAGGAGGGTAACGAAGGGGCCCATCACCCCTCAGCGACGTCCTGACGGAGCCAGGCTGCCCGGGACAGCTTCCCACCCGGGACAGCTTCCCACCCGCGGCCGCCCGGCCCTTGTCCCCCCCCCCCCTTCCCCAGGCCCTGTCCGGCTGGGATGAGGGGTAGGAGAGGAGGGGGCAGCTTTCCCCAAGAAACCCGCATCGGGCAGCGGGTCCTGCGCACCCCCGGGAAGTTCCGCCCGGGCCGACCCCACAATGCGGGGTGGGGGGCAGAAAACCGAGGAGAAAGACCGAGGAGGGCCGGAGTGTAAGGAAAAATCGGGAATAGATTTAAAGACAGATAGTCCGTAAGTGCGATTACATCAGGGTTGACTTCAGTAGAAAAAACAAATAAAATTAAAATCCTCTTTTGATCTCTTCCCCCCAACAACCTGATAGAAAGACGCCTGTTCTAACTGTAAAAATAATTTAAAAAATAGATGTTTACAGCGTATTTTTTATCCTCCAGACGATTTGCTGCCGCTTTAAAAACACTAAATTAAATAAGGCAGCCCGGGAAAAGACTTAGTCGAGAGATTCGAAAAGTTGAGAGCAAAAGCAGCTCGCCTCCCACCTTGAACTGGGCTGGCCTGGGAAGAAAAATCACCTCTTTTTCTGTAACTCCCGAGCGTCTGAACGGGACGGTTCATCTTTCCCCTTTATTAGCCGGAGAACGGCGGCGATCCGGCCCGAGCGGACGGACATCAAGAGGCTGCAGGGATTTCCAAGTGCCTCCCGGTGTGGGAGCCGCCGTAGCTGCTCCACACGTGTCGGTCGGCTCGCCCGTGGTGCGGGTGGGTCTCCCCCCGGGTCCCCGGGGCTGGGCGAGGTCCCTGCCGGCCGCGTTTTCCCCGCCTGACCGCTCTCGTCGATGGGTGCTGCTTTTCCCTTCGGCTCAGCCCCGCGGCAGCGCTTTCCACGCGAGCTCCCGGCGCGTCTGGGACCCGACAGCATTATATATATTTTTTTTCCTTTTTTTTCCACCCCACGGGACGGGCTCGAGTGGGAGCAAACCGCAACGCTTCAACCCCCGAGGCCCGACTACGCCGCTCAGCTCCGGGCCCCGGTTCTCGTCGGGGCCCGTCAAGCTCCCGGGGGCAGCCCCGGGGCTCCGCGGCGAGACGGCGGCCGCCAGCTCCGGGTGGAAGGACGGTGGGAGAGCACACACCGCGCTTCACCGGTCCACACTGCCGGGCAGCTCAGCCCCGGGCCGTGACACCCCCGTCCCACCGCTCTCTACCTGTTGCAGCCGGGCCTCGCCGGTAGCCAGAGGTAGCTTCCAGCACGGGGAGCTGCAAGATCACCAACACCGGCGCCAAGTTTGCTCCCGCTCCCTCCCGGCCCTTCACCTTTCCCGCTCCAGTCCCGTCCCAAAATAACAATGCTCCTCTCTCCCCCAGGGCAGTAGGGTCACCTTACCTGCCAGTCCCCCATTTTGGCAAGGATAGACATCCTGGCTGCGGGCTCCGGATCCTCAGGTCCCTGCTGGTCATGGACTGCGAAGGCAAACCACCCTCCCGGGATGCCTGTGGGTAAATCCTCCCCTTACCTGCGCCGGGACTCTCTCACCTGGCCATAAAGAGCTGGGTGCTCCCTGCCTGCGCCTGCGCGCTGCTTCCGCGCTGCCTGCGCGCTGCCCCCCGCCACCGCACCCCCACGGCACCGGCCAGGCCCCGCGGACCCCCGGGGCTGCACCGCCGGCAGCCTCCGAAGAGCCTCCCGAGCATGCCCCGGGCGAGCTGTAGCCGTCGGGCAGCTGCCCCCCGACCGCAAGTGGGGGGCCGTCAAGCGGCCCCACTCCACCCGGGTGCCCGCAGCCGGGATGGGGACGGGCGAGCCCCTGCATCCTCACCTTCCCCGGGGCGGGGGGGCAGTAGTTTTTCTGGGGCGCAAGTTGTCAGCGAAAGCGTGCTAATAATAGTAATAGTAATAATAAATAACAAGATAGCAACCCAAAAAGCCAAAGCACGGTGGAGGGGGCTGGCCCGTCTCAAATGGGTAGCGGAGGCGCTGCAAGCGGCCGGAGGGGTCCGGGGGGGGGGTAACAAAAAGCCCCCCAAATGCAGACGGTCTTCCCAGCCCGTGGGACATGGGTCCAGGCGGGGCGATGCGGCACCCTGGGTGTCAGCACCCGATGGGCCGGAGTCCGGACCCCCTGCGCTGTGCAGGGGGTGAAGGATGCTGCAGTCCCCCGAGGGAAGTTGGCATGCGACAGACTGTGGCCATTGGGCTTCTGCGTGTCCGTACCCTTTGTCCCCGCCCATGCCTTTATTTTCCCCCTCGGGGATTCAAGTGCCCAAGGGCCCTGGAAAATTGCCAGGGTGTAGTGCAGCTCTAGTTTCACACCCCGAAAGAGAGTGAGCCTCATCTCCAAGTGCTGGCCACAGGGGCAGTGTGAGGAAGCGGTACTCCAGCTACAAGATTTTGGGGAGGGATGCAATTAATTGCCACTTTGCACTTGCAGACCAAAACCTTTACATTTCAGAGACAGGGGAATGTGGTATCGTATCCCAGGTGTGGGTAACTTTAAGGCTTCCTAAAAGCCGGGGCTCATTGCCCCCCGCCTATAAGGCTCTGCTGGGTCACATCCTGAGGTCCTGAGCTGGTCTCAGCTTCCCGCAGAGGGAAGGGGAACGCACCCTCGTGCTCCAGCCTAATTGCTTGGGGACAAGGACCTCGCAGAAGGGAGGTCAGGCCCTGTGTCCAGGCAGGTGGGAAGGAGGAGGCGAAAGCCATCACCCCCAGCAATTTGTCCCCGAGAGAACGCCGGCACCGCCGGCAGTTGTAGCCTCGATTCCCGCAGGGTTCGGCTTCCCAGTCCTCCCACCCCGGGAGCCGAGGTCGACGGGGACCGGACCCCTCCGCGGGGCCCGTCGGGGCGGGGCGCTGCCAATGGGCCGTACGAGGCGCGCTTCGCCCCGCCGCTCCCAGCGCCTGCCCGCCGTGTACAGTTAGCGTCAAATTACAGCAATTAGCCGGGCACCGGAATTTAATTATCCAGACCTGCCCCTTCCCCACCCCCCAGAACACCCCCCCCCCCCCCCCCCGGTCCCGGGGAGGCTCCTGCTCGGGGGAAGACGCGGAGCAAAGACAGTCCCGAAGCAAAAATAGGAGAGGGATTCGCGAAGATTTCGTGGCTGGGGGGGCTCTGCCGCCTCTCCTTTCCCCGCATCCCGGCCACGTCGCCCCTCCGAGCCCTCTTCGGAAGACACCGATTTTGGCCTTGTAACGATTATTTAAAATTCCACCTTATTATTATTATTACTATTTTCCGAGAAATGAAGCCGCTTTGAAGTTGACCTTCGGCGAAACGTTCCCGGTAAACTTGGGTGCCACGTTTCTGTTGTCCACCCGAGTGGGATCTTTCCCTTCTCCCTGCCTCCATCGCTACCCACGCAGGGTTCTATCTTCCCTGCCCAGAACCCGGCTCCCGCAGCCCGGCTTTGAACCCCCTGGTTCTTGGCAGAGAGGCGGCCCCAGCTCAGCCCGTCTGTGGAGCGGGAGCCGGGATTTTGGGGCTACGGGGCAGCCCTGGCTCGCATCGGGCTCACCCCTGGGCTTCTTTTTTTTTTCTTCTCCCAGGGGAGGAGGGCATGGGCTGGGCGTGCTGCAGAGCCCGAGGTTGTGGGGTGCTCCTTTTACCCTCCCTGGGGCGTTTGGTGACTGCACTTCGGGGGTTGATTCGGCTTCCCTGGCCCGGGCGTGTAGAGGATTCCGTTCCCTCGCAGCCTTCCGGGAAAATCCGGCACGTAAAGGTGTAAGGAGCTGAAGCCACCACACCCTGGGCTACTGTCATCCCTGGGCTGCTGTCATCCCTGAGGTGCCAGCTCTGGATGTCTTCCTTGTCCTGCCCGTCCTGCCGCCTGCCTCCTCCCTGTGCGACAGGAAGATGAGGTTGAGGAAACTTCTTTCCCCAGACAAAACAGCCTCTTAAAGCAAAAACACATGGAGGGTTTTTTAAAATTTTTTTTTAATTTTTTTTTTTTTTTCTTCCTCTCTGTCACACCGCCTGGTTCACCGTGATTTTGGCAAGTGGCTCGCAGAGTCACCGCGGAGCTCCATCCCCTCTGATTCATTTGTGATGGAGGCGCCGGGTCCCTCCCCGTGTGTCACAGCGCGGGCAGCAGACGGGGCAAAGCCCTGCCCTCTCCTTTTCCCCTCCACCGGCAGCATCTTTTTGACTAAACCCCGCCACGCATCTCTTCCCAGGCAGGAAGGGGGGGAGAGGTACTTTTCGGGGTGGGGGGGGGCTTTCTCTTGCCCCGGTGCCAAGATTCCCCGCCGGTACGAATTACCGGTGGGTCCTTGCACCACTGAGCCGGGAGTATCCCCAGCTGCCCGGCCCCCAGTTGTCGGCCAGACCTTTCCTCCTACTCCTGCCTGTACTGCGGGGCGAGTCCGCATGAGCGGTGGGATAAACCCGGCTCCCGGTGAGTTTAGGGTTGGTTATTCCTCACACTGTTGCTTTTCCCTTCTCCCCTCCCCAGTGCCGCCTTTTTGGGAGTAGCTTAGAGAGTCTGATTTCCAGCGGCTCGCTGCCACACAAATCGCTTTAAAAATAAAAAAAAAATAATTAAAATTTTTTTTTTTAGGACAGAGTTGCAGTTCCGCTCCATCCCGGGGGCGAGGGGCTGCGGCCGGCGGCGGTTGGGCTGGGCTGGTTCCCCTGGGGTGTCGAGAGGGACCCAGGGGGGAGTTTCGCCCCTCTTCTGCCCAGGCTGAGGTTTTCGGAAGGAGAAAGGAGAAGTTCAGGTTGGTGCGGGTCTGCTTCGGCTTTAAGGGGGTAGGGGGAAGCGGCTGCCCCCGGGATGAATGTCCCCTGGTCCCTGGGGAAGAGCCGTCTTCCCGGGAGCACCTTTGAGCAGAAGGAGAGGCAAACACCGGCAGGATATAGAAGAAACAACAAAACAAAACAGCACACAACCCAACAGCTTAAACCCTACAAAACAAAGAGAAAAATAATAATAATTAAAAAAAAAAAAAAAAAAAGACAAAGAAAATAGCCGTTCCCCGCCCGCCCTTCCTCGCCTCGCACTTTGCTGTCCAAAATGATTGCATTAGTTTTGGGAGGCCGGTGCCGGAGGAGGGGAGGAGCTGCGTCCCGGATGTCAGGGGAGAGGTTTTCCCCGGGTTGATGTCCGGGGGTTTGTGTCTTTTCACGCCCAGCCGCGGGACAGGCGGTACCCGGGCTAGCAGCAGCCTCAGCCTCCTCGCCCGCCGGTGCATCCGGAGAAGCCCTCCTGCGTGACTTGGGATGCTGTGGAGAAAAGGGAAGAAAAGAGAAGAAACCGGTCCGCGTCCACCTCCCGGCTGCTCATTTTAGCAGAGTCTCTTCCTTCAAGCCCGTTTCCCACGGGAGAGAAGCTCACCGAGTGCAACAGGTCGCTCCAGGGATCTCAAAAAAACAATGTCCCTCCTCTCCTCTTCCCTTTCCCGCTCCCCCTATCGCGACATTGCTCCGGGACACGCTTTGGAGAGGAATTCGGGACGTCCCGAGTGGGGCTGGAGCGGAGCCGGCGCCCCCTCCGAGGAGCGGGAGGAGCAGGAGGAGGAGGATGCTGGGGAGTAAGAGGATGCCGAGGAGGTTGCTGTGCCCCTGCGGCACCTCTCCGAGCGTCCTCTGCTTTTGTGTCCCCCCTTGCTTAGAGAGCCCGGGGGTCCCCGGCCCGGCGGTTGAAGTCCCAGAGCGTTGTCAGGGTTCGGAAATCAGCTCTGCATAGAAATAGCAATTTAATTTAATTTTATTGGTTTTTTTTGTTTGTTTGGTTTTTTTTTTTCCCAATGCTAATTGAAGGGGGGCGAGGAAAGAGGAGTGTCTTGAGTACAACTTTTTAGAAGCAACATGCCAGCTTTTTTTTTTTTGGGGAGGGAAACAAAGTTTTTCCAAGGAGCACGTGGCTCTCACCTACTCTTTGACTATTTATTTGCTAAACTAACAACGCTAAGGCAACTAAACAAGCAAAACCGGGTAGTAATTGAGAGTTAAACCTGAGTGCACACTGCGGTATCGATGCAATCCAGCTACTGTGGACTGGCTGGTGTTCGCATGAGCAACCACACGGTACAAATTGCCATGCTGCAGCCGGCCCAGGGAAACATAACAGGTACCTTCTGCTTCACCAGACACCTCCTCCACCTCGGCCCTTCAGGGACAGGAACTGTCACTGCCATCTCCAGAAGAAGTGCTTCTAAAAAGATCATCACTATGAATAAAGCGTCGGTGGGGTAAAACTCCGTGCTCCAGCTTTTCTCAGGGAGCAGATGTGTGGTCTCAAATGCACGTTTGTGAGGAATCTGTGGGTTTTTTTCCCAACCCCCTTTGTAAAGTACAGTAAAGCCATGCTGAAGCCACCAAGCACTTCTGTCTTGAGAAAAAAGGATTATTTCTGATTATTTCTTTGTCCCAGCCTGGCTGCTTTTTCTGTTGTACGTTTCATTTCCTAACCAGAAAACAAGCCCCACTCAGTTTTAAGAAAATAGTTGCATTTGCAGCTCAGACATAGAACTGGAGTGTTTTCTGGGCAATTCTGACTGCTCTACATGTCATCCAAAAAAACCTTTTGCATTTGAAACACAGGCAACTATTTTGCCAACAGTCTCATAGCTGCAGCAGATGTCAGTTTTACTGACCAAGCCACCCACAAATAATCACAAATAAGTCTTATTTGACATTTATTTTTTTTTTTATTATGAAATCCCCAAAACAGTACGCTGCCTGATCAAAGCATTATTGCTGATATAAACGTTCTAGGAAGGGCCGCTTTTCTTTAGGCAAAGCTTCATTCCCCCCCCCCCCCCCCCCCCCCCCGCCCTAAAATCCACTGATGCAACTGCACATATCCCGAGTACAAAACACAAAGTTACGCTCTAGAGTTAAGTCCCTACACGGGGAGTTTTGCTTGGATTAAGATTTCGAAACTGAGCCCATAATAAGATATGCTGTAAAACCTCAAACAAACCCTCCTCCCCCAGGGATATTTATCTTACACATTTAATTGCCCAGTAAAATAAATTCTGTATGTGTACACTTATATGGGAAGGATTTTGATCTGGTAATTTCGGTGTATCTTCTGATCTGTAGCAGTTTAGAATGAGTCTGTGCTAACATCCTCAGAAACTGTGGAGAAGCAGAAACCGTGCCCTGTTAAATAACGCCTATTCAGCTGCTAAACACTTACACATAGGCAGGAATGAGCTTTCCTTGTAATGCTATCTCTTAACTATATATTAGCATTCAAGAAGAAAAACAAATGCAGGTCATTTAAGCATAGGCCAAATCCTTGCTTCTGCTAAAGGAAATAACAGAGGTCCACTGACTCGCAGGGAGCAGAATGGGGCTCCTTCATGTTACCTTCATGTCATATTAAGACTGCTGTTTTTGTAATGACTTCCCTCTCAAAGTGCTCCCTACTGTATAACAAGCTTCAGCAAACCCTCTCGAGTTACAGTGTTATTAGTTTATCTGCTTTACAGATAAGTAAACTGATGCACGGGAGAGATAAAGAATTTCCCCAAGGTCTTGCAGCTGGTTTGCTGGAGATCAAGGGAAGGGAAGGAAACCAAGAATTGGGACTGAACTCACCACCACACCAGTATCCACTCATCCTACTGCTGGTGACAACGCATCCCATTGGCCCCAAAGCAATATTGAGGAGCAGCAGGTGATCAGGAGCTCTATAAAACAGGTCATTTCCAGTCAGGTTCCTAATTGTGCTCTTTGATAGCTAAACTTGGGCACCCACGTTTGAAACTCAGCTTCTCTAATGACACTTTGGTGTTGCATCCATCCCGGCATGATGATATATTGGAAGTGGAATTTCATTCTTTAGTGCATTGAATAAATTAATTCCAAGACTTTTTTTTTTTTTTTTTAAGCCTGGAATTACCCACAGCAGAGTTTAACTAAAGTCTACTTTGATATGTCTACACTAACATTTGAACTGCTGTCTGCAAGGCGTATATTTTAGTGTTGAATAGCTGGAAAACAACTGTTGGAGGCTCTGATGTCCAAAACAATATTAATCTGAACACACACACACACAAAAAAAACCCTCTTAAGTGATTTAAAAGAAAAAAAAAAACCCCAAAAACTTCCAAAGCTGTGGTCTTTAATCTAGCCCAGTTTTCATGCAGCTGCAACACGTTTAGCCTTTAACATCAGCTCAAGCCATTGTCCTAGCACATGCCTACACCCCCTGACACTTTATGGTATTAAAAAGCAATGCTGTATGGCTACAACAACTTGTCACTTAAGATGTATCGCTCGGTGGAGAACAAAACAAAACAAAACAGTGAACAGCATGGCTTTTTAAAATTTTCTTCCCTTCCCTGGCAGCCTATACTACGGGTCTTGTTCACATGGCTTGGTTGTGGTTGTGATGTTTTACACCAAGGTGTCCTGCCTGACAACTGTGGAATGAAACCTCTGCAAGCGAGCAAAAAGAGCAGGCTGTGCTCCGGCTAATCCGGTGTAATTGTTCCACAGAGCCACCGAAGGAACAGCAGCCCGCTATGTGTATGATCCAGTGGCAGTCCAGAGCTGATGTAATCGCTCCCAGCTCTTGCCTCCTCCCAGTGTCAAAGGGAACCGTGGGTGCGGTGGGAGGATGGAGGTGATGGCTGATGGGCACCCACACTACAGCCCTCCTGGGGCTCTGCACCCCGCTGTCCCTCGCAGCAGCTGCAGGCACTGCCACACCAGATTCGGTTCATAAGGACAAACCGACCGGACAGAGGTTCAGACTGTCATCATCACACCCGGGAAAAGAAAACAGTTCCTTGGACACCGAGCTTTTTCTTTTCCCAAAGGGCGGTATCACTGTAGTGATACAATTCAACTTTCTTTTTTCTAAATTAAGCTGGGAAATTTGTTCAGAGCGAGTTTAGGGCTGAGTGCTGTGCGAGAAGGTCAAAGGGATGCCGCAGCCCCCCACGGGAGCCAGGGTCCCCCGGACTGGCGTGAGCATCATCCCTCCTTCCCCAGCAGCTCCTCGGGAGGGGCACGGCGTTACCAGCAGCCACCCAGCCTGTTTACATCAGGCAAGTTCAAGCGATTGCGAAGCCCCAACGCGTTTGCAAACGAAATCAGGCCCGGGCTGATAAACTGCTCCCTTAACACTACCCTCTCCGGAGCGGAGTCCTCTGACTTGGCGTGAGGAGCTGGGAGAAAAAGGCTCAGGTTTCGGGTTCTTTTCCTAAGTCTTTGGCGCCCCTGTGCGTCTCCTTTCGGGGAAATTCAGCAGCAGCACAACCCCAGATTTTTCTTCTTTAAACTTGGCACCAGAAGGTGGGAGAGCTCTGCAAGGGCAGCCTGGACAAAGCTACCCCCCCAGTCTGACCCCAATTTGAGCTGTGCAATTTACCCTCCTGACCTGCCCTCCTTTAGATGCTGGAATCTCCCCCTTTGGCAACTTTATCCGAAGTGACTAATGTTTTAAAGCACTGCTTCCTGGAGTCATGGCACTGATCAGCAGCGTTTCTGATACGTGATGTTTTATCATCACCTACAGCAGATACATCCCTGTACCTCCCAGTACACATGAGCTGCAAACTGGAAAGAGCCTTAAATAGAAATGAAAATGAAGCATTTGAAGTACCTTAGGCTCTCAGGGGTCAGATTTACAAATTGGCCAGGCAATAGAGTACTTCTGGGAAATGCACAACTACGTGTCTGTGTCAGGACTGCAAAATAAGCCCCCGTGCTCTTCAAAGATGAAGGCTGAGGCAGAGAAAATTCAGCATAAAAACTTAATTTCTTAAGTTCTAAACTTTTTGAGAGGAACTGTAAATAACTTTCCTGTGAGGCAGGTGGCATTATTTATCCCATATCTTCAAGACAACTGTGACATAAAGGAATGAAGCGAGGTGCTTAAGGGTACAGGGATGTGGTGAGACAGCCTGGACAAGGAGGAAGGAAACCCAACCAACCTGAGTTCTGATGAGATTTAGTCTGTCAGCGGTCCTGCTATAAATGGGTTCTGCAGAAAAGAGTTTCCTAAGCCTTTGCCCCCCCGACTTCCCACCTTCCAGCTGTCAGTACTTATTTCAAAACACGTCTGCGGGGTGCAATGTTTATTTGGGGCTATTCAGAAAACACACGCACTCTGCAAAGTGTCACTGGAAAAATATGGCATGCAAATGCAGACAGGCTATCACTTGCCCCAGAGTCAGCATCACCTGTTTCATACTTAACCTGGCTAACCTGGAACAGGCCCTCCTCTTCTGACACCCTTCCCTGCCTTTAGACAGATGGCCCCAGCTCTAGGCAATGTAGATGTAGGCCTGCCCAGCCTGTATTTATGGGTGGGTGGTTGCTCTGCCTTTGTTTCCCACCTGGAGTGCTTATTACTCCTTTCACCATCTCTTCCACATCACTCCCTTGTCAGGGGTAAATCTGGCCCCTAAGGCCACAGCTCTCCATGCCAGGGGAAACTGTCCCAAAAGCCATCCCTCACCTCCCTGCCCATCCTCTCCACTCACACAAGATCGGGTTGCCCCACCAAAGCTCTTGGTAAGGCATGCTGGCTGAAGTTAGGCAGACAGCTTAAAAATAAGCCATGGAGAAAAAAGGAAGGGGTGCTTAAAGCAGTGGTCCTGTCCCATGTAAGGACACAAGCCTTGCTGCCTGCTTCCCCGCTGGACACAGGCATGGCTTAACCCCTGCCTCGTCCTGCACATTGTGGGGTGTGTTTCAACACCCGAGAATGAGCTGTTACAGGCCAACAGCATCTGGGCTCGTATCAAAATCAGCATGGTTTTGATATGGGATTGTCATGGCAGGGATTGTCCCCCCGTACTCAGCACTGGTGAGGCTGCACCTTGAATACTGGGTTCAGTTTTGGGCCCCTCACTACAAGAAGAACATTGAGGGTCTGGAGTGTGTCCAGAGAAGGGCAGCAAGGCTGGTGAGGAGCAGCAGAGGGGCATGGGGTTGTTCAGCCTGGAGAAAAGGAGGCTCAAGGAAGACCTTCTGGCTCTCAACCTGACAGGAGGTTGGAGTCAGGTGGGAGTCGTTCTCTTCTCACATGGAACAAGCGATAGAAGTGGAAATGGCCTCAAGTTGTGACAGGGGAGGTTTAGGTTGGACATGAGGAAAAATCTCTTCCCTGAAAGGGCTGTCATGCCCTGGCTCAGGCTGCCCAGGGCAGTGGTAGAGTCCCCATCCCTGGAGGGATTGAAAAGCCATGGAGATGTGGTGCTGAGGGACATGGGTTAGTGGTGCTCTGGCAGCACTGGGTTAACGGTTGGACTTTATGATCTTAAAGATGTCTTCCAACCAAAACAATTCTAAGATTCTACTTCTTAATCTTCTTTTAGACCCATGAAGGAACCTGAGCTTTGTTACCAGTCCAGTGCTCATGTGGAACCTTCCCAGGAGGAAAGCCTTTCCCTGTGTTCCTGGGAATCCCACTCCCAGCAGCACAAACAGTGGAAGGAAGGTCTTCATCTCAACAGGGTGAAGCTCTTTTGCTTACCTCTATTTTGTGCTCTTCCTGCACAGAGGGAAAAGTGGTGCTTCTTCATTTTGGAAGGCCAGTATTCGTTGCCTAAACCGATGGCTAATCGAGTGGGTAAGTGTGGGGTCAAACTCAACCCTGTGATCATATGAAACTGATTTTCAGTGCAGGAAAAGGGTTTGTGTATTTTTTTCCCCCCCCCTACAACAGGGCCCATTAGCTAAATAAGGGCTATATCCCACTTGTGAGGGAGCACACCACAAACACACCTCCTAAGGGCTGCAAGCCCCAACTAATGGGTCGTGTGTTGGCTTGACCCGGTTTACAGGCTGTTGATTGAGCATAAGAATTTAGAGCAGGAACAAAAAAATTGTCCCATAAATAGGCTGTCTGCATTTTCAACTAAATTAGCCCCATAGTGAATGGCCTCCTCTACTGAATTACAGCATGACTGAGCCTGCGCTGAGGATGGAAAGGGATTCATGTGGCTGGTTAAGAGCAGCATTATTAAGATTATTATTGGGGGCTGGATCAGGCCCAATATGAACACAATTATTCAGGACCTTTGAGCTACAATTATGTGTGACAGAAGAAGCCTAAGTAGCTGATGGCAGAGAGTATTTGGCCTTTATGGCTATGTAAGTCATATACAAGCAGACAGGGCTTAGGGCACTGACAGACGGGTTGTGGTGAAGCTTGCTGTGCTGGTTGAAGACGTTTCCATCTCCAGCCGCTCGCTCCAATAAAAGAGCTGGCAGAAGGGAATTGGCTCCTGAGCCTCAGTCGCTCTGGGGAGAAGCTCAGCACCTCAGGCTGTGGTTTCGCACCACAGAGAGTTCAATGACAATGGCAGCCTTAAGGGATTCACACCCTCTTCCTCAGCCTCCTGTCAGTTTTTTGAAGGCCTACTGGACTGATTCAGTTCATTAAAAGAAAAAAAAAAAATGAAAAAACGAGGGGTGGGGGAGGGGTTTACCATCACCTTCCTCTCCAAATTTAAGTAGATCAATTCCTGAACCTGATTATAGTCTGGCCCAAGCTCTCCAGCCCATGGAGCTGAAGGTGTAGGATGGGGCCAGCCACCAATTTGGAAGCCAGGGCCTTACCTTAAACTGTTGCTGAGGGTGTTGTTTTTCTTCCCTTCCATTCCTTGGCCCCTGCTGGAGAGACTGCACTGGAGAGAACTGGAGCACTCACCCTGGCAGTGAATCTCTTCTGGATGGACCGTGCCCTGCAAGCAAAGAGACAGAAAGCAGGTACGAAATCAGAGTGGAAGCAGCGTGGAAAAGAGTATTTGGAGGAAATTTCACATGTGTTTTCATCTCCACGTCCGTCCCAGCCAGTTTACACACAGCAGAAAACCTTACCTCTTTATAATGGGCGACTACCTACAATTTATTGGAAGCCGAGCTGTTGCTAACCACATGGAGTAGCGATGTATTAACACATTGTAAAAGGCTGTTTGATCGCCATGGGATTCCAGATGAGCTAACAACAGAAAATAAGCCGTGATTCACAAATGACTCATTTCAGCATTTCCCTTTGATGCAGCAGTTCAAGCAAGCCCTGTCTATGCACATTCAAATGAGTTCACTGAATAGTCATTGAGCCCGGCAGTGCCACGCTTACAAAGTCGCTTTTTTTTTTTTTTTTTTTTTTTTTTACAAAGTGTAAGTGGAGTTTTTAAGTATAAAAATTGGGCAATTTCTAGCGAGCCGTGCCAACGCGTGACTCTGTGTCGCTCCTGCCGGCAACCCCTTCCCACGCCTCAGACATCCACGCTAAATGTTAGTTTTCCACTATTCAAGTCTTCCAAATGTGTGGTGGGGGAAAGGACTGGAGGAATTACCCCTTGCCTTGAGTCGTGCATCTCCTGTCAGGTTCAAGTGACAGCAAAGGGGGCGATGTCCCAGCGGGATGCGTTTCCCACGGACTCAGCGGTGCCCGGACCCTCCCCATCCCCATCCCCATCATCCCCATCCCCATCATCCCCATCCCGCGGTCTCTGCGATACTTTAGTCAGCAATGCCACCCCGTGGCACAGGGGGCAAATGACAGCGGAGAGGTTTGCGGGGAGGAGCAGGGATCTTCGTCCTTCGTTTAATCGCTAAAGCCGGTCTGGATGTGGCTCGACAGGTTGGCCCGAACTTGGGCAGCTGCTTAATAGCTGGACGGAGTAAAGAATTCTTTCAATAGCTTGCAACACTGCTGGTTAGTACCAGCTTGCTCTTAACTGGGATGTGGAGGAGCAAGCGGTGAACATTTAAAGTAACCAGTGGATCCTAAATCCTGTCTCTATTTGGAGGGTTTTTTTGTTTTCATCCCCTCCCCATATTGTCTACTTTCTCAGGAGGCAGAAATTTGATTTATTATTGCTCTATAGATGGCAGAGCTGAGTAAATTATAAATGGTCTCTCCAACACGTATACCTGGCCATAGGATTTTTTTGAGATGCTGCTAGGCAGGATGCTCCCCAAAACCTTAAACATTAAGTAACCAGTGCAGAAAGCTATTGGCCAAAATAATAAAAAACCAAAACCAAACCAAACAAAATCCCCAAAACAATAGGCTCTGTCTTTTGGAAAAAAAAAAAAGACCCAACAACTTGTGATATTTACATAGATTGTTTCAAATCAGATCAATCACCCAGCTGCTCTTCATGGCTCGGCCATGCTGCCATTCCTTGTCGCCCAGAGGGAAATCCTCTGAATAAGCTGGATCCAAAGGACCAAAGCCAATGATAGTCATTTTCCCCTACTAACTGGATGGCAAAAAAAAAAACCCAGCAAAACAACCAACCAACAAAAAACCCCAAAGCAACAACAAAAAAGCAAAACAAAATGAAACACAAAACACCCCAAAAAAAACCATCCCAACAAAACAATACAAACAACAAAAGACCTGCTTGGGTTTCTGGGGTTTCGTAAGAAGAGTCAAAAGAACTGTTTTCTTTTTTTTTTTGCAAAAGCCAGGTAGGTGTGACAGCACAGAGCTTACTCTGCAAGTCCCAGTACAGCTGCTAGCCCCATGAAGCAAGTCCTGATACCACAGTGGAGATGATCACCACAAGACAGAAGGTGCTGGCTGGTGGGTGCCAAGGACGGACTGCCTGGGGACAGCATGGGGGCCTGCAGCAGGCAGCTTGATGTACAACACCAGCACATGACACTTAAGACCTGGCAGACAACAGGGAGAGGACCACCCTTCCAGCAGCCAGGCCCCAGCAGGAAGCGAGACCCTGCAGAGGCTTCAGCCACAGCAGCTTCCCCAACTGGCTACGTAGTTTTCCATACTGGTGTGGCAACAGCAGGACTGGCTGGAGAAAGAGAGAGCAAGAGAGCTCACCTTTGCAAGAGAAACATAACGTGGAAGGGACACGGACAGCCATGGTGCACTTTCAGACCCACTCAAATAGGATGTAAAACACCACAGATTCCACGCTGTACACACAGTGGCATCACTAGAGCTCAGTCCCCGAGCAGGCTGGATATTAAATTGATCAAACTGGTAATGAAAGTGGGAATTACTCCATCTCAGCCGACACAAGGCAGGTGACCTTATTAAAAAATATGCCAGTGTATTTAATGGGGTAGGGCAGTTTCTTGGGGAATTGATGATTAATGTGGCTATAACTCTGGAGATCCCACAGCTAATGCCCCTGGAAAAAGTCTTCCGCTATGAGATGGCCTGGCTGAAATTTTTGAGATGGGACTGCCTGAAGACAGGAGCATGAATTCAGCCACAGTTTTCTGATAGAGAAGCCAAGTCACTCAAGAACTGGCTGCGCTGATTAGAGGACACAGTGGCCTCATGCTGGACATGGAAAGCTAGGTATGAAAGAAACCTCAGAGCCTGCTGAGGAATACAATGTGCCTCTCCATGGTCTGCTCGGGCTAATCACCAGGAGCAACTCAAACTCCCATGCTGTTTAGTCATCACTGGAACAACAGAAGCCACTGACCGAGACACTGACTGTAAGCAAGACCTGACTTGGAGAAACCTCAGTATCCACTGATAACCAACAACCTGGAGCAGGGCAGTGTTCACAGCTGTCTTTAGCTGTACACGTGTATAGGAAAAGGATCTGAGAGTGAGAAAAGCAACTGTCTGAAAGGGAGCAGAAACTTAGGAGAGTCATAATACCCCAACCTGGTATTGTGTCCCCAGCAGGTGCTGATGTCTATGGAAGAGCAAAGGAGCAGCAAATGTGGCACCTCCTGACACCCTTCCAGCCCCCAACCATTTGCAGACCAAGGTCTTGTGAGATGGTGCCGTGTGTCCAAGAACAGTCCTCTCATGAACTTGCCCAGTTGCTTGAACACAGCCCACACAGGGATGGAGCAAGCAGAGGTTTGGGAGTAAAGCTGCCTGTTTTCTTTTGTTTGCTCCAAGCGCAGGGAGGAGAGGCCTTTGTCCGTATTCCTTGCAAATAAAAAGGAGTGTAGCAAGAACTAACCTAAATATACGCTTGGGCTTTAGGCTAAAGAGTGTTAATGAATGCAAGCAACAGGCAAGAAGCTGTAAGTAGTTTCCAAACAGAGAAATGGAGACAAACTGGAAGAAAAGAAACAGATACTTGCAGAATTTTGAGGCTGCAGAGTGAAATTGCAGTTCAAGGCAGGATCCAAGCAGCCTGAAAAAGGCAGGTCCCAGAAAGCTCTGTGAAATAACCCCTTAAAGGACAGAAAACCCATGCCAGGTACCAGCTGCCAGGTATGTATGGTAACTGGGGCTCCCAGTAAGAAAAACCTGGCCTGGGAGAAGCAGTTTATCAGGAAGGGACCAGACAAGACAAGGCTGGCCACAGGAGCTGAGGAATGCAGTGTTGTGCAAAGCAGGAGATTTCCAATAGCTTTCCAGCCTCTTTACAACTTTCCAGCAAGCCAGTATGGGGAGACTAGATTGTCCCAGCTTCAGTAATGCCATCAGGGTCTGTCTTCAACCCCATGACAACTGGTGATTACAGCCACTGCCCTTCCCGTAAGAGAGCCATAAAATGTTTTTACATTAAGTAGCAGAACAAGGGACCAAAACATGAGCCTGAGCCTCCACCCAAAGCAAAAGCAAACAGGAAAGTGCTTAGCAAATTGAAACACCCAGGAGAGGAGTTTGAGGCTTTTGCTGAGCACTGTTTTGGGTGTGCATGCATCAGCAGCTCTAGAAGATAATCAGGAAAGAGACCTGAAGATGAATATGAAAACATGATAGAGCAGGTTTCCTTCTGGAAAGGATGATACTGGTTATTTTGGTGTGGATGGCAATGGCAGGGGCAAAAAACCAATCTAAACTGTCTTCACATAAGGCTGTTGTGATTTTAAGCACAAGTTTGGGGCATATGCAGTGCGAGGCAGATGGCTCACCAACAGATTGCTTTGCCCAGACATTTGGTTATACAAAGAGGAGACCTTAGCACACAGCAAAGCCTCTGAAGGGAAAATGAGACAAGAGAAGTTGAAAATTTTAGGCCAAACCTTAAGAAAAAATGTACTTTGAGCTACAAAAGGCAGCAGTTCTGCTGGCAGGAAGAAAACTGCAGCTGTGTGTCACTGGCCAGCCTTCCCCAGTCTGGCAGCCAGTGCTTGTCACTGGTTACAGGTTACTTCTGCTAGTGGCTTGACTCAGTAAGAACCTGTCAGGCTCTAATGGTGATAGGCATCTGACATTATCTCCTGAGTAGACCTGAAGTGCAGCAATGATGGGGACATTTCCAATCCTAAAGTCCTTTGGGACACTCTGGAATCCTACAAATGAGATGGCATCTCACCACTGAGTTGGGAAAGAGACTTTTTCAAGACAAGCCCTGGCTTGGTTCTACCTAAACCCAATAGAAAGTCTTAGTCAGGAAGACTTTAAGGACAACAGATACCACAGCCCTCTGAAAGAGGATCCTGATAATTCACTGAAAGCAAGCTAAGCAAAGCGATGGAACAGAAATCAAGCTAATTTATGTTCCGATGAGAAAAAGAGAAGTGAAATACCTGCCACTAGATAAATGGATCTATCATTCATTAAATTATTTTTCTTCGTGCTTAGGATGAATCACAAAAGCATCAACCAAATGCTTCTCCATCCAGACTGTCCTGAGCTCACCGCAATTGCAGAGCTAATGGTAATTAGCAGAGATGACAAGCATATTTCTAAGTGATGACAAAGTTTTTTGTACAGTTCTTAAATGTATTAGAATCTCCAGCCCAGCTACAGACAAGCTAAGAGATACCAAAAATAATACAGACAATCCCAGGAAAGACAGCTGGAAAAAGACATAGAAAATTACCAGTCTGGACCAGTATGACCTGCAAAACTGCTGAAAAAGCTACACCTAACCTGCTCCTGAAAGCCAGCAGCGGGAAAATTCCAGCCTCTCCAGACAATCTAATCCACATTTAACTGTTTAACACTACAAAGCTCCCCTAATGTCTGATCTTCACCTCTCCTGATGCTATCTAAGATGATTAGTTCTTGTCCTATGCACAGAGAGAATCAGCTACTCCCTTTCTATTTGCATCAGGATTTGTTTTTTTTTTTTTTACATATCTGAAAACTGTCTGGCTCTTTAGTCTTTTTTTTATGACAAAATCACTGTACATTTTTCCCTCATTCCCAAGAGGTGATGTTTGTACATCACTATACACTAATGTGTACATTAAGCTGCAGTAAGGAAACAGACCTCTCTCCATAACTCGACACCAGTGTCACCTACAAAATCCAGTCCTATTTAACAGGAGAAACGCAGCTTCACCACCACAGCCTGCCTGTCCTCTATTACAACATGTGTAATTACGCCTTGCTTCTCTCCGTGCTCCAGGATAAGCGAGCCGGGAAGACAACACCACGCTGTCGCTCCTGAGTGGCTGAGGAGGAGTAATTTGCACAGAGGTGAGTACACATCCCTGTTGGAAATTAATTGGAGAAGGGACCAGCAGCGTGCTCTGCTCTGGGCCAGCAGCAAGTCCGATGCGCAGAACGCGCTCTGCTAGAAACCGAGCATCTTACCTCTTCCCCAGACCTTCACAGCTAAGATCTTTATGTCCAAATAATATCTCAATATCTAAAAGCCTACTGCCAATTCAGTGGGGCTCCTGCAGCGTAAGGCCCTGTGCACCAGGATCTCGAGAGCCCTGCAGGGCAGCAGCAGTCAGGATGGTGCAGCGAGTGGCCCCCGCTGCGTGCTCGGCCAGATGTGCTCACTGACTGCGTTCGATTCGATCACTCTGTGCTTTTCCTGGACCATGGGAGCTGAGCGAGCGTTTGCCTTGACGTGTCAGCTCATCTCTCCTCCCATTTGCCGCGGGATGCTGCTGCGTTGTGACTGTCCGGTGTCAGCGCATCTGCCTGGGAGCTCCTGTTTCAGGTAGGCTTGGATTTTCTTCTCTTTGAGTAGCCAGGTGATTGCTGGCTGGGAGATGCAGGAGCGGCAGGGACTGCTCCAAGCAGGGGAAAAAAAAAGGAGGGGGGTAGAGGAGAAGAGATAGGAATAAACTTTAACTGCTCCTGAGCTCAGGCTGTGCTTTCTTTTCTCCTGTGTTATAAATACACATGCCAGGGCATGCAAGTAAGGCACACATTAGAGAAGATTGCTGCCAGACAGGGCTGCTCCAAGAGGAGAGTTCTGTGAGGACCACACACACAGAACAACATCCCAGGGCAGCACAAGACCAAAGAAGTTTCATCTTGGTGCAAGAAGGCGTGAGGGCTGAGGAGGTCCTTCACTTGGGCACAAAACAGTGGACTCTGGCTACCTGCACTTCCCAACCAGAAAAATTCACACCGAGGAGAAATTGTTTGCTCACAGCAGCCTTGTGGTGATTTTAGCAACGGTGCCAATTCAAACCAACAGCTTTGCATGAGAGGGGCACGCAAAGGAATGTCATGATACAGATGGTTTTGTCCAAACAATAGACCAGACCATGCCAAGTGACTCCAAATAGACATGAAATGCATAACAGTTTGTCACTACTGACCGAGGTCAAGCAGGCGCTCAAAACCTGTTCACCTTGTTTTTTAATTATCTAACAAATTAGCTGAAACCAATTACCTATATTTAGTAAGGCCTGGAGCAGTTTACCAAATATTAACTATATTCCTAAGATAATATCCTCGCTGTCTGGAAGAGTCTGTTCCCATTCATCCACGTTTCAATTGCTAATCCTGCTGGGGAGTGTGTTTCCACTCCTGGAGCCCCAACAAAACCTCCTCTCATGCTGAAACCAGAATTGCTCCAGTGCAGGTCCAGGGAACACAGAAAGGAGCAGAACTAGAAGTCTCAGTTAGCAACAGGGTTAGTTCTACCAGCACAGACCCCTTCTACACAGCCCATCAGAGAGCAGGGTAACCTTCATCTTCCATTATCATTTTGTACAACTGAGAACCACAGGCTGAAATGAAAACAGATTTAATGAAACAGATGAACTAATACCCATGTAAAGTCTGTAAAGTTATACTCAGCCCAGCAAAATTATGGTGGTCACAACAAACAGGAGGGCAGATCTTTGATACAGAAGGAGGAAGAGGAGCAGGGTCAGGAGGAACCCAAGCAGGAGATTTCCACCTCAGCAAACTTCCCTTTATATACTGAGCATGACCTTTCTGGGGTGGGATGCATCTGTGGCCAACTCAGCTCAGCTGCCCTGGCTGACCCCAAGCTGCTGATGGCCTGCAGACCATGGCTGGCCCAGGAGTCTATTCCAGTGAAACCAGGAGAGCACCCCAGAAATATATATATATGTAAGATTATATACATTTTAAGTTCTTAAAATGTTTCCTATCTGTGTAGCTGTTTACACAGTGCCTAAAATAGTTTTAAAAGCGTTGGATTAGACAGTATCAAAGGCATCTAAATGCCTTGGAGGATCTCAGCCTTTGGTACTTCAGAAAAGCTACCTGAGCTCTCTGTCCCCAACTGAGATTGCACCAAAGAAATCCTGACTTCCGCAGGAATTCTGGTACCTGCCCCCAGTTTTCCTCCTTCCATATTTTCCTAACTCCAGCTGGATGGGGGTCTCATGTTAAGATGATGGCACAGGGAAAAAATGGTCTTGCAGCCAGCTAGCCCAGGGAGGAGGTGGGAAGCTGGTGAAGGCAGTAGTCTATGGAGTGCACAGAGCAGATCAAGAGGCTGCTGGCCTTATAGTCACCTCTGGTCACAGCAGTTTGCATTACTGAGGTGTCAGGTGGGTGAGTGTTGTTCACTCCTGGATATAATTCACTGTAACAATCCAATTAGGAAGAAGCAGTGGTTTGAAGTGCCCCGGGCAGGTCTGTGCTCCCTAGGACAGTGTTCACTGGTAGCTGAGCTGCACATGGTTCTCCTCGCAGCAGTGTTTGCTGTACATTTCTTTGCTAGGCTTGGGTCGTGATCTCAGCTCAGCATCTGCATGCCTCTCTGAGTCCTCTTTTAACCAGCTGTATTGTTGGGCTGTGGCAGCATTTTCCACATGACTTCTCAGCAGCATCAGGTGAGCTTCCATTATTCCCTGGGACTTCGCACACCTCCATTCCAGCCCCTCAGCTCCATCAGAGCCATCCTCCTTCTGAAGCTGCTGGTGTCTGTGAAGAAGGATGAGCTAGATCTCCAACGCTACCACAGCTATCCCTACCTGTCCTTGCTCACTCCCCGAGGAGGAGCAGTTCTGCTGCTTGCCATTACTGGGTAAGCTTGACTGCCATGTTTGTCCTGCACCAGTGCCTCTCTCTGGGGGACACCGTGGCCACAAGTCCTTGCAAAGCTTCTCCAGTGCTCCTTTCCTCATTACAGCTTGTGGCTGAACCTGATGGGCTGAAGCCACAGCCTGCAGCCTTCCATCTGCTTGAACAGTGAATCCCAGAGACTGTTTGGGACCAGGATGGGAGGAAAGTGCAGCTTCTGGGAGGCACCTGCCAGAGCCTGAGGGGACTCATCTGCATGAGTTGGAAGGTAGGTGATGGCATTTCTGTCTCTGCAGCACGCTGGACCGTGCAATCCAAACCTTTATTGGCATAATCTCAGATCATCTCATTTTGCCTCAACATCGCTTCACATTGGAGCAAAAGGGTGTGATGGCAGAAAAAGTTTATATGCCCCAAACTTGCTGCATCGTGGCAGGAGATCCACAGGAACAGACTCAACAGTTGGAAGAGAGCTACCAAGTATTTCCTTTTAGCCAGAGCTATGCCACAAGCTCTCATTGCACGTATAAGATGCTTAGCATGTTGTTACACCGAATGCATGCAAAGCTCTTAAAAACGTCTCATCAGAAAGCCTAAGGTTAGCTTAAGTAGCTTAAATAGCAGGTTTTACTAACCTGGTTTCTTGTGAGGGCTGTAAGCCCGGAGCTCATCACCACTCATCCATGACACTTAGAAGAAACTATTTGTCAGATTTCAAACTTACACACGAAGAAAACATCACTGCAGAAACCCGGTGGCTCTGATGTAACGCTACACGGAGGCAAAAAAAGATTCCCCTGCTTCTTAGATGTGTTGGTGGCTTTACGTGGCAGCAGGGTTTGCTGAGCAAACCTTCCGTGATGGAAGCTCTCATGCTTGATACACTTTGGTGGTTCAAATAGAAAAAGTTCCTGTGTGCAAAGAAACAGAATTCTCCAGGAGGTAAATACGAGGTTTTCCTGTCACGGGGCACTCACACAGGAAGATTTGAAGCAGGAAGAGCAGGGAGGGAGCAGTGAAGAACAGACCCCTGAACTGAGTTGAGGGGCAGTGTGGGACACGTAGCACCGCTGCTCATTGCCAGGCTGGTAATTATGCCTCACGCCTGTTTAATCTTCAGGGTGCTGTGGAGCAGATTCCATCTTTCAGGGTGCTGTGGAGAAGATTCCATCTGCAAGCTGCTCGCTACTCCTGCTGTTTCCACGTCGACGATGACTATGAGACTATTGATACTGAAAGGAAGGGCAGCGGCTGCGTGCTGTGCATCTGATGGACGCCTGCCCTGGCTGGCAGAAAGCAGGCGCAGCCAGCAAAACAAGCTGCTTGTTTGTGGTGCCTGATGTGTCTGCTCTGACCACTGCGCAGTATTTCGGGTGAGACTCTTCCCCTGAGCAGCAATGAAGACACTCAGGGTTTGCTTCTTTGCTGCCCTGTCTCTCAGCGTTTCCCTTCCTTTTGTTTTCTACGCTGTCAATCTGCACGCGCAGAAGTCTCTTAGGAGGTTGAACTTCTCAGCGAGTTCCACTTTGGCAGAAGCCTGCAAAGCACTTGTTGAAGGCAAGGCACCCTTTCTGAAGGAAAACGCTTTACAAACATCATTTGGAACCTCCAGCTGTGCAGAGTACATCGCACAGAACCGCTACATCACCCGTGCCCTCTCGGCCGAGGAGGCTGCCTTCCCCATCGCCTACGTCATGACCCTGCACAAGGAGTTCGAGACCTTCGAGCGGCTCTTCAGGGCGGTCTACATGCCCCAAAACATCTACTGCGTCCACGTGGATGCCAAGGCACCCGCACGCTTCCGTCAGGCTGTGCAGCACCTGATCAGCTGTTTCCCCAACGCCTTCCTGGCCTCCCGAGCTGAAAGGGTGGTCTACGGTGGTGCCTCCCGCTTGCGGGCTGACCTCCACTGCATGAGAGACCTGCTGGCCTCGGCTGTGCCCTGGGGCTACCTGCTCAACGCCTGCGGCCAAGACTTCCCCTTGAAGACCAACCGGGAGATCGTCCAGAAGCTGAAGGGCCTCAGGGGGAAGAACGTCACCCCTGGGGTGCTGCCACCCCCCTACATCACTGCCCGCACCAGATACGTGCACAGGGAGCAATTATACCCCTTCTTTTCTTTCATGATGTGGACACCGGTGCGCAAGGCAGCCCCGCCGCACAACCTGACCGTCTACTTCGGCTCCGCGTACGTGGCCGTCACCCGGCCCTTCGTGGAGTTCGTGCTGCGGGACCGGCGTGCCATCGACCTGCTGGCCTGGTCTGAGGACACCTACAGCCCCGACGAGCACTTCTGGGTGACGCTCAACAGGATTCCAGGTGAGTACATCATCAATTTTTGTTTTCTGTAGCTACAGGCATGCATAGAGAGACATACATCTGAGCTGGATTCTGACAACACCTAGATAAAAATTTAACCAGATCCTAAGTGGCTTGTATTAGAAATAGTGTGGCCAGCAGGACTAGAGAAGTGATTGTCCTCCTCTGCTGGGCACTGGTGGGGTCACACCTCAAATACCAGGTTCAGATTTGGGCCCCTCACTCCCAGAAGGACATTGAGGGGCTGAAGCGTGTCAAGAGAAGGGCAACAGAGCTGGGGAAGGATCTAGAGAACAAGTCTGGTGAGGAGCAGCTGAGGTTGTTCACCCTGGAGAAAAGGAGGCTCAAGGGAGAACTTCTGGCTCTCGACAGCTCCCTGACAGGAGGTTGGAGCCAGGTGGGGTTGGGCTTTGCTCCCAAGAAACAAGAGACAGAATGAGAGGAAATGGCCTCAAGTTGTGCCAGGGGAGGTTTAGATTGGATATTGGAAAAAATTTCTTCCCCAAAAGGGGGAAGAAATAATTACTGATTGAGATAGTCATGGCATACCCATCAGCAGGTATTATTTGTATCCAGCTGACTTCCAGGAAGCTGGTTGGAACTCGACGATCTTAAATCCCCTTCCAACCCAAACCACTTTCTGATCCTATGGTTGCTGTGATTTTATTATAGTCTAATGCCTCAGAGGCAGTAAATCTAGGCCCAGATATGCCCCCTGCTATCAGAAAGCTTTAGGTGGTCCTCATCAGTTGTCCTGTGCTGCGTGGTGCACACAAGCTGCATATTCCACCGCTGATCCCAGTGATCATCACCACAGCCTTTCCAGCGTTGGACGTTGGCGTAAACTTTCTTTCCTCTGTGCTCATTCTCTTTGTGTTGGAAAGATGCAACATGTCCACAGCAGAGGCATTTCCTTCCTCTTTCTTGTTTTCTTCCGTTTCCAAACAAAAACCTCTTGTTCAAGTTCGACCAAGCCACTTCTTTTTATCTTTTCAGGCATACCAAGGGGAGATAATGGTGCCAGGCAGTGCTCCCGCTGTTAGAACAAATAGTTGGAGGCTTCCAGGCAAGCAAAGGGATCATGTAAGGACCAGTTTGGGTGGACAACATATCATGAAAGAATTAAACCAAACAGATCCTTGTAGTTTCAAACATCCATGATAATCTCAGTTCAGATAAAAGATAAATGAAAAAGAGTGGTCTAGAAATCTTAAAATAGCACACCTATTACCCAGAAGACCAAGAATTTTCTAAAATAGCACACTTATTACCAATGAAGACCAAGAATTTTTTTTTGTAGCCCACCCCCAAAGGTTCAAGACTCAATCTCCATTCAGTTGGTCTTCAAATAACAGTCTTGTCTTTGGTATTCATCTCCCACATGACTCTTGTGTGACAGAAAATTCTTGAAAGTCACTTTTAAGATAAGGAAGAGCAGCACAGGGAAATGATGGAAAAGTATTTGCAAAAACTATGTACCACCATGGTGTAGGTTAGCAGCCACATCCTGGGCCAGCAGCATAACCACTTGGCCTTCTTTCCCCTCTGCAGAAAGCAGGTTCTGGTTGCTGTGGCAGAGCTGTGCATCCACAGTCCCTGCTGTTTGGTCCTTCAGGGGAACTTGGTTGAAAAGACCCTTAAGATTGTCAGGTCCAACGGTTCCCTCAGCACTGCCAGGTCATCACTAACCCATGGCCCTCAGCACCACAGCTCCATGGCTTGGAAACCTCTCCAGGGATGGAGACTCCAGCACTGCCCTGAGCAGCCTGGGCCAGACCTTGACAACCTTTTAGGGAAGAAATTCTTCCTTATGTCCAACCTAAATCTCCCCTGGTGCATCCTGAGTCCAGTAAGAATACGAGGTAGTTGTTTACTAGAAGGGGTAGCCCACAGTGTCCCATGTAAAGTCACAAATCCAGCCCACTTTCTGATCCAAACGGGCAGGTCACAAAATCACAGGGCCTCCAGCAGCTTTCTGTCAAGCACAGGCATCTGTGGACATCAGCAACTTCAACCTGGTATCTTTGAGGGAGCTTTTTTTTCCTCCTGGTACTGCTGATCTGCCACAGAAACTGAGAACCCATGGAAGGTGACACTGCATTCCAGCTTGTGCTTACTTCTCCAAGGAATTCACCCAGGTGCATGGCAACCACGATTTTAAGTGGTTTTGACACAGTTGCATCTTGTCTCCAAGTGCAAAGCATCAGACTCACCCCATCTCTCTCCAAGCAGGATGAAGGTTGCTCACGTATTCGTTCATTTTGCCAGCTATCAGGAAGGAATGAAAATGATGGATAGTTTTGTTTGTGAGTCGGGTGTTAAACCACCTCCAAACTTGGAAAGTGTACATTGGCACCATCCTTATGGCAGCTCCTCAGTTGGGAGCTGAGTGGTAGACAGAAAAACAAGGAAGGCTGTATGTCTGAGATGACTGCAGGCATGTGGTGGCTACTGCTGTGAGTCAACCTGGTACGTTCTCAAGATGGGAGTTGTCTGTGCTAAACTTTCACCACAGTTTATCTGGAGCAATAATTTTACATTCAAATGAGAGCTGGTGGCTCTCAAGGAACATCTCATTCACATCCCTTGGGTGTGGGTGTGAGATACAAGAGTAACACCAGAAAATTCCGAGTGGCACTGCTAGCGCATTAATCATTCATGTGCACAAATTCCTTATATTCCTTATTTTTAAGTTTTCATAGGGCCTTTTGCTTGTACAAACAGATCTGTTCTTTCTCCAGATGATTTACATCTTTCTCCAGATGATCTCCAGATAGCTTACACTGAGCTTCTCACTACAACAACTTAATCATTCAAAACTCCTTTGGTACCTCTCCATCCCACTGTTGTTTGTAGCCAGGCTCTTGGAACCACATCCTCCACAACGCACAGCTCATACTAATGTGAACTTTTGTGGTTCTGTTCTGCCTCTTCAAACCCTTCTTTTTCCTTCGCTTAGTGCCCATCCTTCAAAAGACAGACAGAAAGAGGTGCAGAAGCTTTTTAACGTGATTCCAGACAGTGACACTAGTTGAATAAGCCAAGTATTTTGTACCTATGTCTGCAGAGTTACTCGTGTAACTAAACCTTGTTCTCTTCTTTATATTCTCCATTATTTTAATGAGACATCCCGGTTGAGCAAGAAATCCTCACAGAAAGAAGGCATTAAAAAAATAGGGATTTTCCTGTGACTGTTATGGAGTCTCATGCCTGCAAAGCTGTTGTAATCTCGTCATCAAAAAACCTTCCCCTTTTGAAAAACCTGCTGAAGGGAAAGTGTTGCAACACAGTCGCAGCTATCTCAAAAACACCTTCCTCACGGCAGAATTTCCTGAAAAATTACTCTTGTCCTCTCTCTACTGTCCAGATATAGTTCACTTGAGAAGATACAACTGAAAACAGGGTCTGGGCTCTGTCTAATTCACAGTCATTGGAGTTTAAGTGTTGCTTTCACTTTGTTTCACAACCAGTTGTTTGCTTCTCATTAAAACTCTACTTAGTGATGGTGGGATAAGGAGGGGTATGTCCTCATGAAGTCTTTCTGAAAAGCCACAGCTAATAAATGGGCTTGCGTTCCTTCATTTGATCCTCCTTTATATTTACAGCTACCAGACATTGGTGTAATAAGCTTCAGGCAGCAAAACACCTCGAGGAACAGAATCAGATGAGAGCAATTTAAGGAAGAATTATTTTTCTTTCTAGATTTTGGCATCAGGTAATGTCTGTCACAACTCACATAACCTACTAAATTTCAGTTCAGCTGCAGTAACAGAGACTTCCTGACGCTCCCAGATGCTGAGTTGCCAACAGCCCTTGTTTCTGCTAGGGGGGAACTCCAGTCAGGCCACCTGAACCTGTCCCTCCTTTTACCCACAAGCAAATTCATCTGACCACACCTAAAACTCTGTTACTTATGTTGAGAGACAAACCCTGATGCCAGCACCTACCTGGGCAGCCGGGTTAGAACTCATCCATCAGATCATTCCACACAGAGGGTGCAGTTTAGTCGGCACATAATCATAGAAATGTTTTGGTTGGAAGAGACCTTCAAGATAGTAGAATCCAACTGCTAACCCAGCACTGCCAGGTCACCACTAAACCATGTCCCTCAGCATGGGGGGGACAACTCCTTTCAGGGTG
Organism: Todiramphus chloris collaris; assembly: GCA_025345505.1. Classification (NCBI taxonomy): domain Eukaryota; kingdom Metazoa; phylum Chordata; class Aves; order Coraciiformes; family Alcedinidae; genus Todiramphus; species Todiramphus chloris. The sequence continues at coordinate 3,425,753 of JANVCC010000270.1, forward strand.
TTGTCAAGAGCCAGAAGGTCTCCCCTGAGCCTCCTTTTCCCCAGGCTGAACAACGCCAGGTCCCTCAGTTGCTCCTCGGAAGACTTGTTCTCTAGACCCTTCATCAGCTTCACTGCCTTTCTCTGGACACGCTCCAGCCCCTCAGTGTCCTTCTTGGAGTGAGGGGCCCAAAACTGAACACTATTTGAAGAGTGAGAATCTTAAGACTGCCAACAGCCTGATGATTCAAGGAGATGTTTTAGGTTTTGGGGTTTTTTTCCCCCTGAATTTTATTTCCTTCTCTCCACGTTCTGACGTCTTCTTTAAAGCTTGACTATCTTGAGTTTATTTGAGTTAAAATAAATCTAATTTACTGTTGGAGAAGATGAAAGAGACTAAAATAAATTGGATGAATCTGGAGGTGAAGCCCTGTGCCCACAAGTGGGACTTCTCACTTGGCTAAGAGGGTTGCAACTGTGGTGGCCACCGCCAGAAGGCAGGGCTGGCCCATGGGACACAAGGCCCTTTGCCATCAGACCTTTCAGCATCAGCACCACTTTTTGGACAAACTATTTATAAGATCAGGACCCCAGAACTGCTTCAGAATCCAAAATCAGTTGCGCAAACAAATACTTAAAGGAAAATGTGGTAATGCTGTCGTCCCCCCCCCAGTGCTGAGCTACGCTTTCCCTCACTCTTTAATTAACTTACAAAAATGCCTCATTTACACAGTTTGGGAGACAGCAAATACTGTGCAGTCAGTAGTTTTGTATTCCTGGAAGGCAGTGCCTTCCAGTGTTTTCGTGGACGTCCTGGGGTCGTTCCTGTTTTGTCAGTCATCTTTCTTCTTTCCCACTATGTCAGCATTTTCCAAGTCTTTCCGCACACCGCATTTACTGCCATCTGTTATGAGCAGGTTTAATTTGGGATGGTAATGTACATCCAAGGCCCTTTAAAGTGCTTTTCCCCTGCCACCACTGCCTCTTTTTGTCTTTTATAAAGTGCTATCTTTAGCTCAATGCTTTCTGTGGAAGAGTAGTGTTTCCTGAATCTTCCCCAGGACCAACCCACACATTTTGGAAGGCTATTTTAGTTGATAATAGCCTGATATACAGAGGGAAAGAAATAAAATCATGAAGTTCTGGTGCTAGCTGCCACATAGCTCTGTTTCTGGCAAAGTGCTCTGGTGGTTCTGCTGTTGGATCTTTCTGCATCTGATAGCAAAGTGCAAACAACCATCCCTAATTTCAGGAACAAGCTATCCTTAAAAACACAGAGCAAAGCAAGCAAACAGAAGAAAAACCCTGATGTTTAATCTTTTTTTTCCCCTCCAATTTCTCCAAAAAAACCCAACCCCACACCCCAATGACATTATACAGAGACTTTAGGGGCTCGTTTGTCCTTCACTGCACTTCTCTTCAAGCTCACAAGCAAAATAGCTGTTGGATTATGCTAACTGTAGAGGCACTGGACCTGTTGCCATCTAGGAAGGAAACAAAAAGCACCCCCTAAATAGTAACAACACCTTACTTTGCTTCCACCTTTACTCTTTACAGGACACCATGGTTAGGATGATGACACCGTTTCAGCACCAAATTGCTTCTTGTGTGTGCTGCAGTCACCAGCTGGAATGGTGCTCTACAGAGCTACTGACAAACCACCCCGTTTAGGACCGTGGTTAACTAGGAAAATTAATCTTCTGTTACCGATCTGCAGGTGTCCCAGGCTCCATGCCCAACGCGTCATGGGAAGGTGACCTGAAAGCGGTGAAGTGGATTGATATGGAAGAGAGCCACGGAGGTTGTCATGGTAGTGTGTACATTTTTCCTCCTTTTCTCCTTCCTTTTCATATAGTGAAAAACAGCCAACTTGTTCCTGTACTGCTGCAGCCTTTAAGCATAACGCGAGGCAGTCTTTAGACAGCACTTCCTTGGACAGAAGACATTAAAAAGGAGTCCTCTCCTTCGTAGTCTGTATGTGAAGGAGAGTGGCCACAAACAGTGAGAGAGCTGGAACAGTTGTTTCCTCATCAATAATTTTACAGCATCACAGCATCGTTTTGGTTGGAAGAGACCTTTAAGGTCATCAAGTCCAACTGCTAACCCAGCACTGCCAGGTCACCTCTGAACCGTGTCCCTCAGCACCAAATCTGGTTAGTGGAAAATCTAGTATGAGTGAAAGTATCGTTTTCTCTTCGCTGACAGGAGGAAATTCCCCTTTTCCGTGTTTCAGCTTTGTCTGGGAAAGTCTCCAGTAGTACCACTTCTTTTCTGAGCTGTTTCCTTATTTAGTTCATTAGTGATTCTGAAGTAACATTTTTCTTTTTATCCCATTGTCCATACTTAGTCCCAGGGCACATCCAGGAGAGCTTTTAGCATGTTTGTTGTGTAGGAGATTATTTATAGCGGCTTTACAGATAAATCTCAAAAAGAATGAGTTGGATCCTTGGTTTTGACATTCCTTTTTTTTTTTCTTTTGGCAGGCCACTATGTCAGAGGCATTTGTGTCTATGGAACTGGTGACCTCAAGTGGCTTTTTAACTCCACCTGTATGTTTGCAAATAAGTTTGAGCTCAGAACATATCCCCTGACTGTGGAGTGCCTGGAGCTGAGACATCGGCAGAGAACTTTGTCCCAGAGCGAGGTTCAGGTGGAACCCAACTGGTATTTTTAGCTAGGGAAACCCCAGGCTACAACATCAATGAAAGCAGCCAGGAGAACTGCAGCAGCACTCTTTGTAGAATCACAGAATCATTTGGGTTGAAAGAGACCTTAAAGATCATCCAGTCCAACCATTAACCCAGCACTGCCAGGGCACCACCAAACCATGGCCCTCAGCACCACAGCTCCACAGCTTTGAAACCCTTCCAGGGATGGGGACTCCACCACTGCCCTGGGCAGCCTGGGACAGGACTTGATGACCCTTTTAGGGAAGGAATTTTTCAGAATATCCAACCTAAACCTCCACTGGTGCAACTTGAGGCCATTTCCTCTTGTCCTATTGCTTGTTTCTTGGGTGAAGAACCTGACATCTACTTGGCTCCGAAGTCCTTTCAGGGAGTTGTAGACAGCAAGGTCTCCTCTGACCCTCGTTTTCTCCAGGCTGAACAACCCCATGTCCCTCAGCCACCCCTCATAACACTTAAGTTCTTAATTTCTGCTGTGCCAAAAGCATAAACTTGTGAGACAAGTTTCTGTAGGATGTTCTGCAGATGCAGCTCAGGTCAGCTTGTTTCACACTTCCTGCAAACCTCACCTTCTGCTTAACACCCGGAGGCCAAAGCTCAAAAGATGCAGAAAGGCACCAGGACAAAGCTCCTCTTGAAGCTGGAGGAGCTTTGCACTTGGGCCATTTTTAATGAGCTGTTTTCCAGCCTCACTTTTGTCTTGCTATACTGTTATCTTTATAAAAATATAAAGCCACCCATCCCTGGCACTTCTTGTGTCTAAAAGAGAAGTTTGCACATTTGGTAAGCAAAAATGTAACAAGTTCCTGCTTTTAAGATCTTGCTGGATGTAAAACAGCTGCTTGTGATACATATGGATGCCACTTGGTCAAAGATGCTTGATACTCACTGCAGAGAACTGATGGAGAAGTACTGAAAATGGAATAAAGAAACTGCACTTCCCTGATCTTACCTGTTCTTTAAATACCTGTGGCAGACAAAGCTTGTAAGAGGAAAAAAAGCATCTTGTATTAGATCAATGGGTGTGCTTAGAAAAAAACAAATAGGCTTTTAGGCACAGGAGCCCTTCTCAGTGTCTGGAAAACAGGGGCTTGTGTATTTGTCTTACTTGGCCAACTGACAGAAGTGGAAACAAAATAAGAAGACACTTTAAACATAGATTTTGGCCTATCAGTGTCCCTAGATCGTGGTGTGTACGGACACAGAGAGAGATGGAAAGTGGGGAAGGGAGTGGCAAGATAAATATTTCCATGACTGAGAGAGCAGTAACTGAGCTTTGGCAATAACTCAGTGATTCCCTGTCACTGGGGTTCACTTCATCACAGCTCTGGTTTTATTTTGAAGTAACAGCCACTAGAGGGAGGACATCAAACATCTGTGCAGTTTTTCCCTTCCAAGACTACGTAATTCCTTACAGCCCACAATCTCCATGGGTACGCATGCCACAGAGGAAAAAAAAACAGTGATCAGGAATATTTTAGTATGGGAAACAGAAGGTAAAAGTTACATGTATCTATCACACAATCACAGAATTCTTCTGGTTGGAAATGACCTTTAAGATTTGTCAAAGTCCAACCATTCCTCCAGCACTGCCAGGGCACCACTAAACCATGGCCCTCAGCACCACGGCTCCATGTTTTGGAAACCTCTCTAGGGATGGGGACTCCACCACTGCCCTGGGTAGCCTGGGCCAGGCCTGGACAACCATCAGGGGGAAGAAATTGTTCCTGCTGTCCAACCCAAACCTCCCCTGGTGCAACTTGAGGCCATTTCCTCTTGTCCTATCACTTGTTACTTGGGAGAAGAGACCAACTCTACCTGGCTCCAACCTCCTTTCAGATGACCTTTTTTGGGTCATCATGTCCTAAAAAACAAAGCAAGGAAGTAAAACTATGAATGCTTCTTCCTGCAGCTGTGCTGGTTGTATTTATGTGGCATTTTAGCAGCACTGTTGACTGACCTGGTCAGCAGCACAGAGGCAGTGGAAATCAGGATGCCTGAATTTAAGTAGAGCATGTGCTGCTCTCCTGCCTCTCTTCTGAACAATGGCTGAAAAAGTATCACTGGAATAACAACAATTTACCACCAGCTTTATTAATCCATTGCTAATTTCAGGGTCTTTTAACGAACTGGACTGCAAACCGCAGCAGTTCAGAAATGACAACACATCATATTCAGACATCCTGAAGCACGGCGGGTAACCCCCAGGGTAGGGTCTGAACAGGCAGGATCTGCCCGAGTCAGCTTATTCTGCATTTATAGCTGCCAACAACTAATAACGCAGATCCCTGCAGAAAAGCACCAAGAATTTACATCCAGAGAAGAACTTTGGTGGAAATCCCATTCATTTTTTTGGAGGAGGGGAGAAGGGACCCTTGCTAACTTGTGATGATGGTGGCAGCTGAAGAGAGAAGTATTTCAGAGAGTTGCTTTTAAAGCAAGAGTTTCAGGGAGTTCAGCTTGAGAGGTCTGGAACAAACCCCACCTCCCCACCCCTGTGCTCTAACAAGCTGAACATTCCCCAAACCGAAACGTCTAAAGCAATGAGACCAAATAGCACCAGCAGAACTTTGGAATAGCAGTAAAAGATGAAGAAGAGGAGGAGATGGCTGCTGGGAAGGACATTAGGGAGGGTGATTCAGTTCATTCAGCAACTGTGGTGCACCTCCATGGAGGGAACTTGTGCTCTGAGTAGCTCATATTGGTCCCTCCTCATTTTCTACAGTTATGGAAAGGTGAAAAAATCCAGGTCTTCCCAGTCCCTTTCTGAATCAGAATGTATGAACAGCAAAGTTTTCCGTTCAGTTGGTCACTGAGACACTAACCAGGATTGGGCGCGCAAAGGACACGTTTTCTCTGGTGGGATTTCCAAGCAAGTCATACTTTCTGCTGAAGTCAGTTTGACTTGCTCAGACAACCCACTGGATGCCTTTCTGCTTATTGAGTTTCTAAAGACCTGGATACAGCTTGCCCAAAGCATAGAGCTTGTCACGCAGAATCGTGGACCAGCTGAGGTTGCATGGGACCTCTGGACACCACTGAGTCCGAACCCCCCTTTCTCAAAGCACGGTCAGCTTGCTCAGGGCTGTGTCCTGCTGGCTGTTGACTCTCCATGGACAGAGACTTCACAGCCTGCCCGAGTGCCTCTTCCAGTTTTTGGCCACCTTTACAATGAGGGGGGCAAAAACGAATCCAGTATTTGAGGTGTGGACTCATCAGGGAATCCCTGCCCTAGTGCTGTTGGCCGCAACGGTGCTGGCACAAGCCAGGATGCTGGTGGCCTTCTTGGCCACCTGGGCACACACTGGCTCATCTTCAGCCGGCTGTTGACCGCCAACCCCAGGCCCTTTTCCGACGGGCAGCTTCGCAGCCACTCTGCCCCTGGGCAAAGGCAGAGCGAGGAGGATGGAGCAGCGGGGAAGCGGCTCTATGGACCGGCTGCACCCCGCGTTCCTTGATGTCAGCGATGTTGAGCCTGGGAAGGAGGGCAGGAGGTGGTTTTATTTCGTTTTATTTCTGACTTCCCCACTGCCACTAAGGGGCAATAAATTCCATTAACGTTCCTGAAGCCGGGCCTGTTTCAGGCGGGTGATTAAAGACCTCGACTCCCGCGGAACCGCAGCAGCGGAAGGCGCAGCGGCTCCCGCACCCAGGCGGCCCCGCAGCCGCCCCGGCCTCTTCCTCGTCCTGTCCCCGGCTGCCCGTCACCGTCGGCGGGCGGGACCTCCGGGGGGAAGCGGCTCAGCCGCCGCGGGGAGGGCGGCCCAAGGTCGGAGCCGAGGCGGGGGGAGGCCAGGCCGGGCCGGGCGCTGCCCGCAGATGGAGTACGACTGGCTGGGCTTCGGCTACGCGGCGCTGGTGGCGGCTGGCGGCGTGGTGGGCTACGCCAAGGCAGGTAGGTGCCGGGGCTGGGCAGGGGTTTGTCCCTGTCCTGCCCGCTACCTCCGGCCCCGGCCCGGGCGGGTGTCCGAGCGGCTCGGCAGGGAGGGCTCCGGGGCTCCGAGCGCCCCCCGGGCGCTGCGGTCTCAGCTCAGGCGCTGGGTCCGGGTCCGCTGCAGGAGGGGGGGGGGGGGGGTGAGCCCGGCAAAACCGTGCTGGGTGGAAACGGTGGCTGTTCAGGGCTGCAAAGGATCTTGCCAATAAAAACCACCACTCCAGTGGCTTCCGTTTAGATTGTTTTTGTGGAGGAAAGGCTGAGAGCCCTGGGGCTGTGCAGCTGGAGAAGAGCAGCCTGGGAGGAGAGCTGAGCAGTGCTGAGTAAGAGATAAAGGGCCCCGGGGGGACAAGAGGATGGGGCCAGACTCTGCTCAGTGGTGCCCAGGGACAGGACAAGGGGCAACGGGCACCAACTGGAACCCAGGAGGTTCCATCAGACCAGGAGGAGAAAGTTCTTTGGTGCGAGGGTGTGGGAGCCTGGTCCAGGCTGCCCAGAGAGGCTGTGGAGTCAGTCTCCTCTGGAGAGATTCCAAACCCACCTGGACATGGAGATCCTGCTCTGGGTGACCCTGCTGGGACAGGGGGGGTGACACCAAATGATCTCCAGAGGTCCCTTCCAGCCCTTACCATGCTGGGATCCTGTGATTTATTTTTTTTTTTAGTAACAGAAACTTGCAAGTGCTTTTTTTGTTTTGCTTTACAGACTATCTGATTTTTCACTAACTGCTTTGTATTTCATTTTATACAAGGCAGCGTCCCTTCTCTAGCTGCTGGTCTTCTCTTTGGTGGCTTAGCAGGACTAGGAGCTTACCAGCAGTCCCACGATCCAAAGAATGTGTGGCTTTCACTTGGTAAGTTTGCTTGGCACCCCAGTACTGACCATTACTGGCAGCAGTGGGAATAGTAGCCTTTTTTCTATCATGTTTCAGATGATCTGTGCCTTTTTATTTGTACACATGTTGTAAGTGGTGGCAGGGCTACTGGTTAAACCACTATCTTCTCATGAACTGATCTTGTGTTTGGGCACTAGGTTAGCCTTGATGACCTCTTGAGGTTCCTTCTAGTTCTTTGACCATGCCATGGGATTGCTACTATTATGATACTATAGTGTTACAGTGATTTGTGACTATTTAAAACTAGTAGGACTTGATCATGTAATGTGCTGAAAGACTTTATGAAGCCCCAGGTAGATACCACAGATGACCAAACTGCCTTGTCAATAAGGAATGAAATGTAAACCACAGCTCAACATGAAGCAAAGTTTCCACTTGTGAACTGTCTCTTCCGCTGTGGCATTCTGGGGTCGTTTAGCCTGGAGAAAAGGAGGATGGAGCCAGGTGGGGTTGGTCTCTTCTCACAAGTAACAAGCAATAGGACAAGAGGAAATGGCCTCAAGTTGCACCAGGGGAGGTTTAGGTTGGACATGAGGAACAATTTCTTCCCCTTGATGGTTGCCCAGGCTGCCCAGGGCAGTGGTGAGTCCCCATGATCCCTGGAGGGGTTTCAAAGCTGTGGAGATGTGGTGCTGAGGGCCATGGTTTGATGGTGCCATGGCAGTGCTGGGTTAATGGTTGGACTGTATGATCTTAAAGGTCTCTTCCAATCAAAATGATTCTATGATTTCGGTTCTGTGGGAGTGGCTGTGCATCTCCAGCAGGAGTTTTTAGGCAGTGTCATGACAGAAGGATGAGCAGCTTCTGTGTATGCCAATGTGGTGCTTGTAGTGTTTTCAAGCATACCTCTTGAAAGCAGTGTTGTGTCCAGCCTAGAACAACTCTTTCTTCATCAGTTCCTCCTCCTGCCCAGCTGCATTGTGCGGTTGTGGCTCCTGCTGAGCTTTAGACTGGTCACAATACATCACAGGTAGACAGCCAGAAAAAGAACCTTGACAGAACATCTTCAGAATACCTTTTGCCCTGTCTGATGCAAACGAACTTGAAGCTTTGGAGAAAGGTGTGCACCACCTCCACCTGCCTTTCTTCTTTGAAGAAACAATGACCCTGTAACTTCTGTGTGATTATTGATGGGATTTGTTACCCAGACTTAATTAATTTGGAGGAATGATTAAGATATTAGTGGTTCTTTCATTTTGATCCCTTAGATTGCTTTCTGTTATGGTTAATTTGCTTTTCTCAAGCGGAGCTGTTTTTATTTCTACTTGCAGTATTTAGTGCCACCTTCCAGTTCAGAATGCCACAGAGAAATGGGAACTGTGATGGTATCTGCGCCCTACAGAGTGAACTTTGTCACCGTCCCAGCTTTCTGGCAGTTTTGAGTCTATCTGTATTCCAGAAAATAATCATTCTTCTGCAAATGAGGAGAAACTGAGGGGAGAGTCAGTGATCTGCCCAGAGGATTGGAGCTTCTGGGCCATTAGACAGTAGTCTCAATCCTGATGAGATCTACTTGCTTCTCCTGAGCGGTGCAGCCTGTTTTCCAAAGCTGCTGAGAAGCTCCCCACAGCTCTATTGTTATAATTAAGTAAATTAGTGTTATACTGAGTAAAAATAAGTAAAATGTTTGCGTACGCTTCCTTGTGGAGAGGAGGGAGGCATTCCTGTGTCCTGTAGACATGGGGCTGTTTGGTTGGCACTGCTGGATGTCCAAGTGCTGGTATTTCTGTTTCAAATGGTTCTGACTGGGCTTCTTCTCAACAGTGGCATCTGGAACCTTGTCTGCTGTTATGGGAATGAGATTCTACAACACCAGAAAAGCAATGCCTGGGATCATTGCTGGTGCCAGGTAGTCGCCTGTCTTTTGTTCTTGTCTGTATTTTTGAATAAGCATTTTATTTAACATCTGAGCATGTTATTTAACATCTGAGCATGTATTATAACATGCTGTTCTGTTTCAACAGTTTACTGATGGTTGGACGGCTTGGACTGCAGATCATGGAAAAGCCTCTTAAGCCCTAAGTCTGCACTGAGTCACTTGAAGAGAGGTGATTGAGAAGCCTGAAAATGCAACTGCCTGAATGTGCTGCATAAAAGCAGAAAAGGCACTGGTATTCCTCATATGGAAATGGTATTCCTCATATCCTAACACGTGCGGATTGTGTTTTTACTGGAATGACCTGGAAAGCTCTTGCCATGTCTTCCAAAATGGTATTTGTCTTAATAGTATCTGCACTGTAAAGCAAGCAAATACAAGTGGAGCATTAACTTAGCTTCCGGTCCTGCTGCTTACTGCAGGCAAAGACCTCTTGACACTTGCACGCAGACAGTTGCAGGATTGAAGCTTAAATGTACATCTGGACTCATCATTCTAAAATCATCTGTGCCTCTAGAACAAGGGTTGCCAATTTGTCACTAGTAATTAATATAACAAACATTCTTATTACATGACTTCTCCCTTTCTTTGCCCATTTATCTGGTCATAGTTGTCAGTCAGGGATTTTGTTCTTTCGGCGCTGGGTGTTAGAGCCTGGTCCCACAAAACACATAGAACAGGCTGTCAGGGTTCTGCTGTAATGCAACAAATGCAAATGTGTTACTTGCAATTACTTGTAAACAAAAGTGCCCAGCTAAATGTCATTCATTTCACTTTTACAGAATATTATTTCCAAGTAAAAAATATGCTTCGCTACTGCTGAATTGTAAGCATAGATCTTGCACTTAATGAGACTTAAATTGATAATCTAAATAAACAAATTAGTATTACAAACTTGCATTCTACACAACTGGTTTTTTCCTTTAATCATTCACCTAGGTTGATACAGTTTGGTGTCTTTCCTGCCGGATGTCTGGATATATTTGTGAACACCAATTGCATAAATAATCCCTATTCCCTTCCCTGAATCTAGTGACCTGTAAACAGAAAAATCCCAGAACTGGGGGCAGCTGTAGACAACAACAGCAGACAGACCATGTATTCAGAGAGGTGGTAGATTGAAGAAATTCAAGTGTTTGGTGGTTTTTAGTTTGTTTTTTTTTTAATTCCTAAGAGGATCATCTACTTGAAGTCTGAAAAATGCTCTGTGAAAAGAGGTAACTGCTCAGTTGATCAGTCTTTGTCCTCAGTTGATTCCCACGATCCCTGAAATAATTCTAAATATAAACCTGCCCTACAGAAATAATCCTGGGAGTTACACATGGCTAGTAACACATCCCCTTTCTGGTCTCATTTAACTTATGTACCTTTCTGCACAAATCCTGCACATTTCTGCACTAGCAGTTCAAGGTGTATCAATGAATCTCAGAGTTAAAATGACTGTACAAAGCCTCTTAGCTTCTTACTACTGGTTTTTTTTTTTTTGCTGTTTACAAGAAGAATTTCTTCACTCTTGTACTTTGGTAATGGACAAGTGAAGACTGTTAGGGTTCTCTCAAAGCTATTTCAACACTGATTAGCATATGGCAAGGAGAGCATGTTTCTGCTAGCCACATTTCATGGCATAAATAGTACCCATTTATTTTTCTGCTCTAGGTGACTTACACCCATGTGAGCTATGGACACAGTATTAGTTAATTCCTTGACCAGAGTGTGCTTTTCTCTAAGTCATGTACCAGAGAAGAGCAATTTTCTCCCCATTATAAACCCCGTGCATTTATGCCTGCTATGGAAAGTCTGAGGTTGTCCTTCATTGCCATGGCCAGTTACAGATATAATCTACAGGTAAACTAAGATGCATTTAAATAGCACAGGGACCTCTGTTAGTACTAAGGGAATGACAAATACTCAAACCTAGATTAATGACAATTGAATTAAACTCTCCAGTGCATTATGAACCAGATCCTTCTATGCCCTTAGAGCTGTTCCAGCACTAAAGTGGCAATTTCTTTAGGTGCAGTTTTCATAACAAAATACTTGACTCTTTGGTATAACTGTTTTGTGTTAAACTGATTTCCAGGAAGTTAATGTAACCCATATATTATGGCACATTAGGACAATAACAGGAATAAAAATTTTTATATGCAGTTATAAAACCCATAGAAATACATTTCTTTTTTACAGTGCTTAAAAGTAATCATTAACAGCTTTACATCTTTGCAGAACATACACATCTTGTACTTAAAAATGGCAGGTTTAATGTAGCTACCAAGTCTAAAGCATTCTAACCCCAGTTTTCAACAGAAGTAGCCTAGCTCAACATCTTAAAACCAATTTATTGTACATTGCAAGGTCCTTTGTGGGATATTACTATATAATTTCACATAGAAGCCAGGGAAGGTACTGAAGGAGCATATAAACAGTGAGGTATTGCATTATTAAACATTGTTTGTGCTTTCAGGTACCTAAGGTGGCCTTGAAGATCTAAACCAGAAAGTGACATCTTTGAAGAACAGCCCAAAATCCTCCTTCATGGAGTTGAGTTTGAGCACTCAAAGACAAGGAGAAACAGCAGCTTACTAATAATTTATGACTTTTTGGCTAATTCACTTCTAAGACAACTGACGGGCTGTGGTGATTCAGGCTCCTTAAAGTGTCACTATGACATTGCCTTGACAGGACAAGTATAAACCTCCACCAGTCTTTGATGAAAAATGGTCATAAGTTCATTAGAACAGTAGAGTCTTGGGTTTTAGGTTTCACTACAGCTTAGTGAGGTAAGTTTAGCAGTCTTTAAAGTCTAACTGGTTTCCAGTACTGCTGTATCATGTTATAGCCATATATGAGCCAAGTTTTTAGACCCTCCTTGTGTAGTATTTATCAGTGGATTGCTTAGATCCTACCAACAGGGAGTTCCATTCTCATTGCTATTATGAATATTTGCACCTCACAGACCCTAAGTAACTCTTAGCTACAAGTGTGTTCTGAAATCCTTGTAGGAGAGGGTGGTGGTCTTCAGAGAGCCCAGTCTGTGCTTTCATCTCTCTGGTAAGGAACCAGCCTAATACCTGAAAGCCTCGTGCTGCTCACCCTCAGCCCTGCTTCTGGCTGCTTGTGTACTTCAAGCATATGCCAACAGTGGATGTTGCATTGGGCCAACAACTCTAACAGTTGTTTTAAAAGTAGAAGGATAGAGATCCACCTGTAGAAAAATCTTGAGTGAAATCTACTCCTTTGTAGTTTTGGCAATACTTGTTACACAATACTTCAATCCTACTTAAATAGCCAGTACTTCATGTGGTATTGTACAGGTAATAGAACACAAAGGTCTTCCCCCCCTTTTTCTTCTTTACTGTTGCATAGTCTTAGGAAAAGGTAGAGCAAAGAGGCATTTCAGGTTTCCAGTGCAGGAGAACTGAACACCACTTACATAATACCTACAGAGAATGGCATGGTTTTATCTGTTCCCTCCGTATTTGGCCACCCAGTCTGTTCTTCCATGTACTGGCTGAATTGGTGGGCGGGTTAACATGGTCATGTTTTTTGTTGCTGAACTGAAAGGACTTGGTAATTGAGCACGAGTAGCTTTGGTTTTCCAGGAATAATCTGAAAGGAACAAGAACTTGGAATTAGTGACTCAAAAGGTATTTTACTCCCTTACACAGAGAAGGATGAGCGTTTAAAGATGACTTGTAGTAAAGGGTGCTAAAGCAGCAGGATGATTTGGTCTCTGATATGATGTGTAGGCTTGTTTTCAGATAAGGTCCATGTTCCCTATAGTATCTTACTAGTGATTCTCATCTACTGGATACTTGTTTTGCAGCAATCCCTTGAAGAAAAACTGATGCATATGTGTACAGCTCTGTCTCTATTACAAAACTGCTACAGAATGGGAGTGTTCTTTCCTCTAACTCAAAATAGTGAAGAAAACCATGTAATTATGACATTGACAAACTTAAGACCCAAACAGCTTAATCTGAAGAACATCTTCTGGAAACCTTCCTGTTCCTTTTGAGATTTTATGCCTTTTATTCCCCCCCCCCACTTAGCTGAGAACTCCTGGTGTAGCTGGTGGTGAGTTCTCTATTTCCATTTCCTCTTTCTCTATTGATTTTTGTTCCAAGTCCACAGTTTGTTTGTAGTTTATTTATTTATTTTTATCCCTTACTATTGGCATCCACCTGGTCTCAGGCACTGGGAGTACAAGCACTACTGTAGTCCCCTTTCTGCATTTCAGATGGTTACTGCTTCTTCGAGCTTCAAAATCAAAATAACAGCCCTGCTGCTCGTGGTTTTCTTCGTGTTCATCACCAATTTTGCCATTTTCCCAATCCTTTAAAGTCAGTCACTTGGGACCTCTCTTATCCAGACTCCCGCTAGACTTTACCATTGTTTCTTTAGCATTTTTAAAGTATATCCTGTCCCTTCCATTGCTGTTTCCGTAGTTCAGTAATCTTTTATTAGGTATTACTGGTGCTTTTAAAAAAAAATTCACTGATTTTTTTTTTTGGTGTGTATGTGCCCAGGTATCATTATGTTTCTTACAGAAAACCTCCTAATTTTGGTGGTATTTTTCAGCAGTAGGTTGAACCCATTAAGGAACAGCTGAGGATTAAAACATTTAAAAAGGAGGAATCTCACAGAATGGAAACTGGGGGCCAGGTCTCCACCTCTTGAAAACTAAAACTGTTCCTTTGTACTGTGAGCTGGAATTCCCTAGTTCTCATCAGCAAGTACAGCTCCAGCCTACCCTCCCTGGGCAATGAAGGTCACTTCTCTCAGGTCTTGGTGTTTTCCTCAGATAAACAGTTCTTTTATACTATATTAATGATGGCATTTAAAAAAACTCCAAACAAGTAGAAAAGAGCAGAAACAATTGAGACCGTAACTTAATTCAGTTTGGATAACAGAAAGCAACGGGTCACCAAAAATGTTAATGTTCAAACAGTGACAGGAGATAAAACCTGCCATTTGCTTCATCCTTATCTCTCTTCCCATGCAAGTCTGCAGAGTTTAGGCTAAATATGACAGGTTTAAGCAACAGGATTTTTGCTCTTCTTCAGGATGTGAAAGAGTCTCTTAATTGACCTCCATCTCTCAGCCTTTGACTTTTATTACACGTTTTCCATTTCTAATTACAGATTAACAGTGAATTTATTTCCCTTTGGATACATAATTCCTTTTCCTTCTCACTATTCACAGCAGTCTAGAGATAGCTGCAGATTTTGTCCTCCTGTGAACTTCTCGATCCACACACTGTGACAAATCAAAACTCTGGCTGTTGTGTTTCAGCAGTGCTTGATAAGATAATGAAGTGCAGCTCCAGCCTTCCCTGGTGGGCTTCTGATTAAGTCACACTATGTAGGCATCTAAGCATATTTTATGCACATGTGCCATCTCCTTCCTTCCCTCCCTCTCTCCTTCTCAGAAGTCACTTGCAAGTTCTTAAAGGAAACAGGTAACTCAAAAGAGCAAGTCAGCCAAAGGACAGCGTTATTAAGGCAGGACCATAGAATCCCAGACTGGTTTGGGTGGGAAGGGACCTTTACAGATCATCCAGTCCAAGCCCCTGCAGGGAGCAGGGCCATCTGCAGCTAGAGCAGGGTGCTCAGAGCCCCGGGCAACCTCCCCTGCAATGGTGCCAGGGATGGGGCAGCCACCACCTCTCTGGGCAGCCTGGCACAGCCTCTCCCCACACTCAGTGTAAAAAATGTTTTCCTTCTCTCCAGTCTAAATCTCCCATTTTAATTTAAACCATCACCCCTTGTCCTGTCCCAACAGGGCCTGGTAAAAAGCCTGTCCCCATCTTTCTGCCAGGCCCCTTCAAGTCCTGCCAGGCCCCCAGAAGGTCTCCCCTTGGGGAGCCTTCTCCTCTGCAGGATGAACCCCCCCAGCTCTCCCAGCCTGGCCTCCCAGCAGAGGGGTTCCAGCCCTCCCAGTATTGCTGGGGCTACTCTGGCCCCTCTCCCACAGGTCCCTGTCTCTGCTGTGGTGAGGGCTCCAGAGCTGGCCCCAGCAGTGCAGGTGAGGTCTCACTAGAGCAGAGTAGAGGGGCAGAACCACCTCTCTCAACCTGCTGGTCATGCTTCTTGTGATGCAAGCATGTCAGATTGGGCTTTTGTTAAAGAATCCACAATCAGTTTAGGGCCTTGCTGTTTTCTCTGAAATGTGCTGTTGGGTTTGGACAGTATCTCTAAGTCTTCTATCACAAACCAGCTTCTGCGTCCTAAGCACTTCTGTTCATCTTTGAATCAGAAACATCCCAACAAAGAAGGTGCTCAGAACATCACCCATATTGTAGAGAGGCCAAGGTAACAGCTACATTCAGAACAAATTTCTTGTTTTAACTGGTGAATGTGTTTGTTAGTGTGATGTACAGCTATGTGATTACTGTATCATAAGTAGGAAGAACAGGTCATTTGCATTCTTATTTGGCTTTTGCCTTCTACAATGTATCAGCATTAAAAGTTTCACTTCAGAAAGCACCTTTGTGATATTTCAGGGGTATGAGAGTGGTGTCATCCCAGTATCTACAGACTTAGAGAGCCAACACAGTGAAAAACTGCCTTACATGACCACCGCAGAAACCACAGGATGACTAGACAGGGCCAGTAAATGAGAAAATAACTTCAATTTACTGCTTATACCATGTCTATAAGGTTATTCATGAATTTACTAAGTCACTTGATGATGGTCTTGGCTGTTTTTGAAATTGTTGAGGCCACTATAAGTATGGATTGGCATCATTCATTTGCATTAAGTGACATTAGTAGGTTTAAAGACCCACACAAGACATCCCTAAGCTACATGAAGGTCACTGACAAGAAAATTCCTCCAAATCCACTCAAATGGGAGGCTTTTTTAAAAACCTGACTGTATCTATTTTGCAGTTACTAGTTAATGATGGTATCAG
Source organism: Todiramphus chloris collaris (assembly GCA_025345505.1). Classification (NCBI taxonomy): domain Eukaryota; kingdom Metazoa; phylum Chordata; class Aves; order Coraciiformes; family Alcedinidae; genus Todiramphus; species Todiramphus chloris. Next base: position 3,442,036 of record JANVCC010000270.1, read on the forward strand.
TTTCTACTAGCTCCATAAATCATCAGCTTGTGTTCGTGTCCAGTCTACATGACCACTTACTATAGAGTTAAGAGTTATGTATTTTTACAGTTCTGCTTAGCCCTTCACCACTAAGAAACAGTAGCTTAGCAAATGATCCAAACTTTACAGAATTACAAAAGGTTTGCACCTTTATTTTCTCTTTTACCTCATAAACAGTAACAGCAGTCATTTCTCTAGCTATCAGGACTTCTCCTAGAAGCCTACATTCAGTTCTCTAACATTAAGAGCAATTCATGCCCGTTAATTTTATTTACAAATCTTGAAGAAAAACTTACTAACGGCTAATAAATTTTTTAGGAACTGGGGGAAATGAACATTTCTCTTTGTCTCAGATAGGTATGGTAAAAGCAAGTTCCTTACCTGATACAGGTGCACCAAGAGGAGCCAGCTGTATCCGTTGTCCAGCTGATCCAATTTCTTTTTTATGGAAGGAAGGGATATATAGTCCTGATGGGTTGCAAGCAGCACCACTTACAAAGCTGGGATTTCCTGTTGACATCACAGAGTTTTAGTATTTTCAGCTGCATTCAGAAAATTCTTTCTTACTTTTTTTTACAGCCACTTCAAAATATAGTTGCAATATCATAAGAGTACCAAGTATGAGAGTTCCTCAAAAACTCCCTAGTGCTGCTCTGTTAAAAAAAAAAAGTATATATATTCATTCTTCATTTTGTGTATTAGTTGGACTCTACAGCACTTAACAGATTCACTAAGTTGCACATCCAGTACATTTGATCAGCTCTTCAGCAGGTATAGAGACAGAGCAAGATGAACATTTCACTACTGCTTTCATTAAACTTAGACCACACAAAGATCTACACAGTTTTAGAACAAGGCAGGATCTTACCTTTTACTTACAGTTGCTTTACATCATCCAGCAACAGAACACCGGATTACAATTAGAATGATAAATTAAGTATATGATCATCTGAAGTCTGCATTAAATGTGCAATTTTTAGAAGGGAAATGTACAACAAATAGGATCGTGCAAAGAACCAGACTGACTGCTAGCAAGTACCTTTTGGATCCTCTAATTTTTCATTCAACCTCTCTTTGCATGATAGCTTTTCAATAGGTGCAATTAAGTTCTCATCTGTAGACAAGGAAAATGAAAGGAAGAAAAAGTTGGAAAGGCAGAACTTCAGAAAAAGTTTAGGAAGAACCTGGCTAGGTGTTGTAAAAGAAATAAGGGAAAACAAAGCAAGAGAGAATAAGTATCTGACATTTTTGTAACTATGGTGTCTCATTTCTATGTTTTCTCGAGCAGGAAATGTTTCTCTAACAAGTTACTTTACACGGTCCTTCATAATAATGGAATAAAAATGTGATTTACCAGCAATGCAATCACATTCCAGGCACACAAACACATAAATCACAAGTTTAAGCACTCAGGCATATTTGCAAAGTTGACTGATCACAACCTTACAATTCTTCATAAATAAAGCATTTGTGACTATTTGCTCTGATCTTATTTTGCCTTAGGGAAATGTTGTGCACGAGGAAAAAAAACCTAAAGCAAATAAACTAAACAATTATTTAAACAGCAGCACAGCATCAACTGGCAATTCTGTCAGTATGAAAAAGGAAAACGTGCACAATTTCCACGTGTTGTATTTCCAGCTATCCTGGTTTCTTTGTATCTGTCTTAAAAAAATGCTGTAGCCTCACCAGTAACATCAGATGCAATTTAAAATACTGATGGAAATAATACCAAGTATTTTCAAATATACAAAATAATCAGCTATAGGATTTTTTACTGTTAACTTTTGGTAGATACCCAAAGTAAGGCAGTAAGACAAAAGCAGGATTTTTACCGTTAACATTCATCTTATTTTCAGTGCAGTTCAGTAGGTAGGTGTCTAGTTTATTGATGTATACTTTTGGAAACAGCTCGTTGCTTTTTTGTGTCCAATTCCCCTTGCGAGATGACTTTTATAAATACACTAATTATTTCTGAGGTACCCAGGTACTGTATTTTAGAAAACAAAACGGTACATATGATGATTGCCTAAGAAAAGTCTGTTCTTTTCCATCAAAATTCTGGTAGGTGCTGTTATATTTCCCCTTCCTAATAACTGTCACAGAATTTCAGATGAACTACGTACAGCTCACCTGACTTTCAGAAGGAAAAAATCAAGTTTGTTGACACTACAGAATGGCTACTGAAGTTCTGTTAAAATGAAGTGCAGCATCTACTGCAGAGAACTACTAGAGTTCTACTAGAGAACTGCACCTGGATGTGGGGATCCTGGGCAACCTGCTCTGGGTTACCCGGCTGGAGGAGGGAGAGGTGGATGCAATGATCTCCAGAGGTCCCTTCCAAGCCCTGTGTGATTCTGTGCTCTGGCTGTAACCAAGCCTTTTAAAGTTCTTTCTGGAACAAGCACGTAGGGCTAAGTGGTTTATTGTCATTCCAGTATCTGGGAGTGACTCATGCTGGACAATGGCTGCACAAGGCACGCTCCCATAACGGAGTGATGGGACAGTGTTCTTAAAGTACAGGATTTGGTGGTCAGAAGATAGATTTTAGTCATGTGTTTGATGCTTTCCTCAGTGAACAATTCCATAAGCCATTTAACTAGTTTTAGTGTTCACAGTAAAATGCTGGTAATAGCTTTCTTCATGAAACATAGTACCAAAAGGCACCTTATTGCAAGTTCCTTGCTGAAAATAAGGGGACTTTTTGTGCAGCAAAGTATTTAGGACAAGGCTAATGTGCTAAAAGACATATTTAGAATTTTAGGCAGTGCTCTTATTACGTGAGCACACCTCCCACCATCCTGTTTTCATATGTCAGACTGCTGTTTGAGTGTTCCACAGCACACTGATGAGGCAGTAAAGAGATCACAGTAAATGAACACAGTAAAATAATGGTCTAAGTGGATTATGGACACAATTTATCTTAGCAGAACTTTGTTAATAGAGGCTTGTCTATACTACTTTATGCTCTGAAAGCAAAATACATCGTTTACATATGAGCAAGTTGTTAAGAGTCTATCATTAAAACAAGAAAAAAAGTTAAGCCTGACAACAGAAGTTAAACCAGATGGTCTATACTAAGTTAAATAAAGTATCATGAGATCTAATGTGACTGCTTTTAATTACATTTTTACCTGTAGCATTTCTGCTGAAAGTCACTCCTCCTCCAGTATGTGCCAGTGGTTTAGAAAACAACTGGTTGTTCCAGGTTCCATGTGATCCTTCTTTATTGACCGCTGCTAAAGAGACACTCTTAGGGTTGACACCTTAGACAACAGGTTATGGAAAAATGTTATAAATATCAGTATCAAAAACATAATTCAACCAAAGAAAAAAGGACATCCCTAGAATAGTAAACCAACACTGGATTATTTATATTAATGGTGTTTACATAATACCACAAAAGAACAATGTCCATTGATTAGATTTTTCAGGCAGCTTACGAAAACTAGAGACACTGAGTTAAGAACAATTCTCTTCATTCAAGAAAACTTTCTAAAACCATTTTAGTACAGTTACCTGGTTTCTATAAAACCATAATCTCACTATTGATGTTTTTGTCTCTCCAACAATTGACACTAGTTAAATACACCTATAAAAAAACCTAGGGTTCTGAAGGCTGAAAATAAACTAGTTCTTCAAAGGATAAGTTAAAAAGTAGGACAAAGAGATTCTTGTTACTTCAGCACGTTATGAGCATTACAAGAGTTAATGAGATTACACAGCATGAAAGCAGCTCCCAGATCTACTGGTTTGTTACCAGGAAGTAATTTCTAAACTAATACGGATAAATAACAAATACACTCCTTGGAATTATTATTCTTGTAAGTGCTGAAATGAATTACTTTTTACATCTATGCCTTTCTAATTGAAAACTCTACTAAAACTAGAGAAACATTGGAAGCATCCCTAAAAAAAAAAAAAAAAAAAGATAACAAATACAGATGAACTTTCCATTTGTGTTTCCTTTAGATAGGGAATCTCCCTCCCTTTCTTTTTTCTTTTTAATTTTGGACTTAAACTGTGAGTCTCTGGGCATCCTATTTAACATTCAAGAAGTGATTTTATATTCAGAAGTCATAATTTGCCTAATAAATCCCTGAGAAATTAGTGATATATTGTAACAAAAAAACCTTGCCTGACAATCAGGAATTCCTCTGTAAGCCACCTAAATTCTCATATGTGGATTGCAGCAGAAGTCATGACACTGACTGTAATTGTGCAAACCACCAATAAAGAAGAGATACTGAGACACTAAGGAAATATTTATAGAATATATTCTGAATGCTAACTGAAGGAAGCATTCCCTTTTTTTCCTCCTCCTTCCCATTTGTATTCCTAGCGATTACATCGTTTCATGTTATTTTCCTGATAAAATAATCTAGATTTAGACCAAGCTACTTATTTTTAAGAAGGGAAGTGTGTGAATTCCTACCAGCAAGAGGGGCTAATATTTCTCACACTTCCTACCAAGAAGGGTAGTGGTGCTATCAGAACTTATATATATATAGGTAGCTTCTTTAGTCCTCAGATACACTTGCTTCTGGGTCAATTAGGGTATATTCCTAGGAATCCAAGAGAAGATGGATTCCTATTACCAGGGTTTTTGGATGTTACTGGTCATAAGAAAGCCTTGGAACTTCAATGGTGTACAAGCAGTGTCGGGCTCCCTTCCACATTTACATAGCCAGAAACTTCTGCATCAGTTGCAATGAGATATGTTCCAGGAAAGGCATTTAGTCCAAGACTTGAAAATTTATCCTGGTTGTGAAAAATTAAATGATTCCCTGTTAAATCTAAAGTTTAAATGTCCTGTACATAGACTGTATTGTTACCAGGCAGATATCTTGATTGTCTTAGATAGTACTGTTTTGCTGATGCGTTTGATCTTCCAGAATCATTCCTCATCAGAACCTTCTTTTCCCCTCCTGGCTGGATACAGCATGAAGCTTTTGGTTCTGGCAAACTGAAAAATCAAAATGTTCAAACAATGAGACCAACAACTCCAGAATACCACAAGCTGACCCCAGCCTGAAGAGTACAGTGCTCTTCTCTCACCCTAATTTCATCAGTAGAATTTATTCAACATCACACTCAAAGCTGATCTGCTGATACAGCTCCTTACATTCTTGCAGAATTTTGACAAATTAAATTTTAGCAGATTTGTCTTAATCAAACTATAAGTTTACTGGATGCTGTTTACTAATATATATATATATATATATATATATGATTTTATAATTATAGGACTTACCTAAAAAGACATTCCTTGGTTTTCTTTTCTTTTAACAGTGCAATGCTAGGCTTCTTTGAACATGACATTCCAAATTCAGTGTCATCCAAGTCATCCCAGCTATCCACAGCTTTTATCATAGTCTGACCCCATCGTCTTCTGCAGGTTTTAGGACGTACTGCAGCATTCTGAGGGCCACTGGCTGCTTGGTTCTATTTAAATAGGGGAGGAAAAAAATAAAAGAAAAAAAGCTTCAATTCAACTCTAAAATGTTGTATTTTGTATCTAGTTCACTTCCTGACTACTGCTTAACAACTTTGAGGGCATTGTCCCATTGTGTTGTGCCTATTTTGGTTGTGGTCTCAGAATGATTTCAAGCACAAAACAATAATTCCAACAGGTATATCGAGTGTAGCTCTTTTGGACTGTCATCCTTAAATTGCTCAAATCTATCAGAAGTAGTGAAGTTAATGTTTAATTTGCAGACCCAGTTCAGTGCTCAGCCTCTACTAATGGGATTTTGCTGAACATATCTTCTCAGCAGTGGTGGTGAATAAGAGAGAAGATAAGAGAGAAGATAAAAGAAATTAGTCCTTTCCTTAACATTCCCTTCCAAATATAGTACTAGAATTTAAACTGTTTTTTCATCTGAATGGAGTTTCATTTCCAGCATATTTTTAACATACTTTAAATTGTAGATCAGTGACTAAGTGGAAAGTAAAATGAAGACTAAAAACCAAAGTCTCATATTCATCTTTCTTGTTAAATTCTCACAAGCTTAGGGATTGGATGAACTTTCTCAAGTATTTTCCTGCTTGAGGCAAGCAAAGTTCTTCTGCCTTTTTACTTCTCTATTGTAAACTAACAATATTTTTGTGAATTGTTTCTCAAAGGTCAATAAACAACAGCTGTTGTAACTACTTCACTGCAGAACTCTGTCAGTAAAGACCATTATAAACGAATGTACATTTTTTTTTCACAAGGAATCTATTCTTCTGATTGCCTGAAAAAATTAAGTGGACAGTTATATCCTTAATTAGCTCCTAATTATCTCTCTGTATTCCCTCGAACAAGAAGTATGACAATTTTCAAGGGTTCACTTGGTTGAATATAGCAAGAAATTTTAATAAAACCACCTAAGTATTTATTGAGGACAACTTACTGGTGATGAGTTTTTAACAATAGCTGGAAAAAATGGCTGGGCCTGCTGTTGTTTTGGTACTTGCTGGTTAGCTGTATTCTGAGGCAACTGAATCTGCTGGAGAGGCTGGTGGTTAACCTTGGACAGGGGCTGTGGCTGTGTTTTGTCAGGTACATCAGGTGAAGACAGAGGTTCTGGCTTGGATATAGCTTCCAGCTTAGGTAAAGTTTGCTTTGGATCTGTTGGCTGGACTGGTTTAATAGAAGTCTGCTTCTCCAGATACTGTGGAGGAGGTCCTAAAACTTGTCCAACTTGAAAGTAAGGGTGCTTCAAAGCCTGGAGAAGATAGAACACACCAATTTTACTTCAAAAAGTTGACTTTGGTAACCTTATCAAGGATCTAAGCAGGTTTCTGAAGCATTTCAGAAAGCTCTACAGCACAAACAGATGTGTAATGAGATCATACATAAACAGTGTGCATTGATAACTGTCAGTTCTGTATTTTAAACTCTTCCCATCACATCATTTCGTAACATGGACACACTTGTACATGTTACAGCAGTCATGTCCGTTCCCTCCTCTACCTCTAGGTTTTGTGGAGTCTGTATTTTGAGGTGCATTTCACATTCAACACCACTTTATGTTCATGCAGTAACAAATTTCAATCTTAAAACACGTAAACTCCACTGCCTTTACCACATTCCTTATTACATTTCCACTGCTAACTCTGTTTTTCAACTTGAAGAGCTTTATAAATTGTATTTTAAAAACTCAAAAAAACCCAACAACCCAGAAGTGTGATAATTGCCATTTAATATTAATATATGGTTTTTATAGTTACAGAATGTTAATGAGCAAAGTTTCTCCTTCATTTTTTTTATCACCACCTCTCCCTTGTTTCATTTGATTTGAATCAGAGTCCATTTGGTTAGAAAAGAGCTTTCAGATCATTGTGTCCAACTGTCAACACAGCACTGCCAGGTCACCACTAAACCACATCCCTCAGCATGTGAAGAGCGTGAAGCACATGAGCACAGCTTTGAAATCCCTGCAGGGATGGGGACTCCACCACTGCCCTGGGCAGGACAACCCTTTTGGGGAAGAAATTTTTCCTAATATCCAACCTAAACTTCCCCTGGCACAACTTGAAGCCATTTCCTCTTCCTCTGTCACTTGTTCCTTGGGAAAAGAGGCCAACTCCACTGGGCTCCAACCTCCTTTTTAAGGAGTTGTTGAGAGTGAGATGATATCCCCTTGATCCTCCCTTTCCTAATCACTCAGCACTGTTTACATTCCATCTCTGAGTAACAAGGATTCTTAGCTATTCCATACTGCATTCCATCTGCAGCTTCACAAAAAGCAAAGCTTAATTTTCAGTAACACCCTTTGTACAAATGGGAAAGGAAAAAGAAGGCAACAGAAGTGACTTATAGTTACAGTGCAGCAAACTTGCAGGTCACATTTTTTTCTCTACCCTGTACAGAGAAAGTTTTAGAATATGCCACTACAGAAGACAACATCGCAGAAATAACTCAAGAGTTTATGATGTCTGCTGAGCCTGGTTTAGAACTTTCTCTCCTCGCTACTCAGTCTCATTCCCACCTAAGTGCTCAAAAGGAGGAGACATTTCCCTGCCCATCAGTATTATGGCAATCAATTGCTTTCTCTACCTACAATTGTTTAACCACGCAAGAAAATTCGACCTTATACTTAAATAATTCTGGTGCTCAGACCTGACTTGCTGTAGGTCTCTTCTTTGGATTCCAGTTCAGCATGTCACTCATGAGCTGTATCGCTTCATTGCTTGCGTTCGGGATGAGCGTTTTTAGGCTTATGGGGACGCACTGTGGGAAACGGAAATTCATGGCAGAAGCAAGGTGGTATCCTTCCGGCCAGTCACTCTGTTCCAAAGGAAAGAAAAACGAGTGCCAAAAAATAACAAAGACTATATATCTTTGAGGTATTAGAGCAAGTTGATTTTATGCAGCTTGAGCCACGCTTGGTCTGTGTCGCTCCTCCTTATATAGCGTAAAACAGGCATTCCTATTTTCTATTCTAATTATTACACCACCAGTGAGCACAGCATCAGTCTCCAAAGGCACTCCTTCTCAAGCTCTCCAGTAGGTAAAGGTGGAACCATCATTGTGGATACCAGAGTTGGACACGTTCTGTCTGAAGGAGAAGAGTGCAGCAGCACCAGGGGCAGTACCAGACACCTCATCTACCACAGAAACATGTCTCTAGCCACAGAGCTTGTTACATTGCTACAGGATTAAACTGGATTGACTTGATAGAATTTGGTCTTCTACCATGTTAGTTATTACTCATCTTTTCATGTACAACAATTTCAGCTCTGTTAACACCGGCTGTGGTAATCAAAGAACTCAAATATAATTACAAACTACGTCGGGTTAAATTAAGTCTCAAGACTTCCAAGTGACTTCCTATTCTACCTCAGAGACTAATTTGTTCATTTAAATTAATGGAGATATTCTTTCCTCCTCTGCTGCATCTTCTCCCTTTACTGGAGTTGGAGCCATTCTGTCTGCCAGAGGCAGTGGTGAAGGAAAGGTTGAACTGGTGAAGTACAGGGATAGGGTGGAAATAGCACAAGTGCAAAAGCAAAAAATACATTTCAATTTCTATAAAAAAGTACTTTGGAATTAAAGTGCCATCTTCAGATAATGAAAGTGCATTTTATTAATCTCTCCTTTTCATATTGTCATCAGTTTTTCATTAAATTAGCATACCACAAGTGCACCATCAGTGCCAGTACCTGAATGAGGAAACTGGCAATTTATAAAATAAAGCAACACTTTCTAATTAAAGCAACGTCATTTATAAAATAAAGCAAAATAGTTGTGTGACACTACTTAAAAAAACCCCAAACTCCAAGTCATTAGTATGATATTATAGATTTAAACAAAGGAAATTGGAAAGAAGATCACTTCTGGGCATCATTCCTGGAATTCCTTATTGTAGGATAATGGACTGAATGACAATGTAAGCCTGGAAAAAATACTCTTTGCAAAACTATCTGCAAAATGAGACTTAAAATAACTGGTTAAGTTTTTTCAGAAGAGTACTTCCCTTGTAACAAACGCATCATCTGTTGTCATAGTATTTAAGGACTCTTCTTGCAGAGTGATCTCCTTGAAGAGTGCTTCCACATTGTCTTCAGCAGATAAAACTCCCAAACTAATTACAGCTTCCTGATCCTGGAGGGCTGGCTGGCTGACTTGCAGTGTCTCCAACCCACAGGGTCTCTAGAAGAGGCTAACAGTTTTCTCTGAAATACTCACACTCTGTTTCCCAAGCCCTTGCTGGTCAGGGAAGGATAAAGTGTGAACAGTGACGATTTGCTTCTGTTCAACTGCTTATAAGGTTAAGAGGAAAAAATTTGGCAGTTGGCTCAGCACTGCTGTGCTGCTACACACAGCAAGTAGCTCTCATCAACCTGCACCTCCACAACTTGTGCTATACATTGAAAATGTTCCAGAAGCTGGCATGTTGTTTTTTTCCCCTGATATTAATATACATGGAATCATAGAATTGTCAGGGTTGGAAGGGACCTTAAAGCTCATCCAGTTCCAACCCCCCTGCCATGGGCAGGGACACCTCCCACTAGAGCAGGTTGCTCACAGCCCCAGCCAGCCTGGGCTTAAAATCTTACAGGGATGGGGCTTCCACCACCTCTCTGGGCAACCTGTGCCAGTGTCTCACCAGCCTCCTGGGGAAGAGATTCCTCCTAATGTCCAACCTGAATTGACCTGTCTATAGCTTTAATCCATCCCCTCCAGTCCTATCACTGCCCGACAGCCTAAAAAGTCCCTCCCCAGCTTTCTTGTAGCCCCCTTCAGATACTGGGAGGCCACAATAAGGTCTCCCTGGAGCCTTCTCTTCTCCAGACTGACCAACCCCAACTCTCTCAGTCTGTCCCCTTAGCAGAGGTGCTCCAGCCCCCTGAGCATCCTTGTGGCCCTTCTCTGGACACGTTCCAGCACATCCACAACCTTCTTGTAACAGGGGCTCCAGAACTGGATGCAGGATTCCAGGTGAGGCCTCACGAGAGTGGAGTAGAGGGGGAGAATCACCTTCCTTGACCTGCTGGCCACACTTCTTAAGAAACCTCACATCCATGTTTGAAATCTCAAGTCTGAAAATACTGCTCATACTACACGCTGTTTCCGAGGCACAGCTGTCATAGAAAACACTATTTTACTCATCACAGCAATTTGCACTTAGTCCTCTAAACTCCAATTTCACTTCCACAACGTGTCATCTGTAACTCTCGCCACTCTGACCTTTTCCTCTCTGCTCTGCCCTGAGTTTGCACCTGTTTCTCAGTATGTTCTCTTGGATGTTTTCCCACCACTTCAAGGTCTGTGTGTGCCCAGCTAAGCTGAATCTATTTCTGTTTGAAGTCTTCTGTTTCTTGCTTCTCTGTTGATAACAGCTCCTCTGCCGGACAAGAATTGTGCTATATTTTATAGCAGTAAAACACTGATGAAATGGATAATTTTTCTCTCCCATCCTTCCATGTTCCAGATCTAGAGAGGCTTGTGTTCAGTCAGTTATTTCACCAAGTTCCATGGCACCCATAAAGTACTGATGCACACCTGCCACCTCTTACCCTATTCCCCAAAATATATTAGTATTATATGGTCTCTTTTTCAGTTTGTTCAACATTTTGAAGGCAAGCTTATTCTTTTCTTGCATGTTCATAGATCCATTTGCTAAAAAGGTTTAACTGAAGTAAATATAACCACATGCATTTTCATACGTGCTACCCAAACCTTCCTTGTAATTTTAAACAGCTTTTAGCCCATCCAGAAAATAATGGAAAACAATTATGCCCTCTCTAAAACACTGCATGTCTTTCCTTCATGACTTTTTATTGGTAATGATATTTATGACAGATCTGTGTTGGAGATCAAACATTTCCTTTATGCTTTAAAAATAAGAAAAAGACAGTTTGTCTTATTTGTGGTATTTTTTTCACAAGCTCCAAATTCTGGGTGCCAGACTAGAATAAACTTTGGGGAGAGAAAAGCAAAGTGACCACGGCAAAATGAAATTTTAGGAGATTTCTGATTTTCTTTCCAAGATGCATCGCTTGAAATAACTAAATCAAACAATTTCATCTGCTTTCATCAGAGGAGAGAGAGGAAGGCTACACCTAATGGCATGCTGTACAACAGGATGCTAATATACAAGAAAAGACAAGTGTTACATGCCCTAATGGAAGCTTAAAAGGAAATACAGTTGAGAAAACCTTAGGTCTGCAGGAAAGCTGCCAAAACAATAATTTATATGTATGTTCCAAAAGAGTGATAATATTCAATCTTGCACAATAATTTTTGTTTGTTTATTTTAAACACAATTGTGTGAGTTTTTCTAAGTCTTACCTTCTTCGGAGTCCCTAATACTTGGCAAATTTTGAAGATTTCATCTACTTCACTTGTGCCTGGGAAAAGGGGTCTTAGTGTGTATAGTTCAGCCATTATGCTGCCAACTGCCCACATATCAATAGGTGAGCTATAAATAGATGATCTTAGCAAAACTTCAGGAGCACGGTACCTGAGGATGAAAATAAATAATACATTAAAATGGTAAATGAAAAGTAATGAGTTAAGAAGAATGTATTTACTCCTTAATATACTCACCACCTGGTAGAAACATAATCTGTATAAGGTGGCTGAGATCTTAGTTCTCTGGCCAAACCAAAATCTGCTATTTTCACAAGCTCTGGTCCAATACAGAGAAGGTTTTCAGGCTTCATATCTCTATGAAAAAATCCTATAGAAGACCAGATAGAAAAGAACAGCATATTATCATGTCATTGCTCCTCAAACAGCAACCTCTAATAGAGTAATCTTAAATTTACTTTGGGATGTTTTGGAAGAATATAGCTTTATTTCAGTTTTAGTTCAACAAAAAAGGTTGGTAACCCTCCCCCCAGCAAGCACACACATTTTCCCTCCACTGATTATTACACTGAGGGGTTTTAAATTAACAAATGTAAACTGTCACTAACTTGCTAAGGAAAATGAATTGGTATTGCAGCAATGTCAAAGAACAAACTAATTTCAGAATGAAATCTTTTGCAAAATCTACAACTGCTCTGTCAGTTTGGGATAAGGGAAGCGTTTGTTTTCCACATGCACAAACTGACAGCTCCTATAAGGAACTGGCTGAAACTATTACAGTGAAATGTAAACATTCAAATTTATCACACCCGTCATTCCTAAACAGTTACGGTCAGAATAAAATCTCAATATTTTAACTTGGAAGTGGCAGTTTTTCTTAAATTCTAATTTTCTTATTTCATGTAGAAGCGAGGAAGGAAAAGAAGATACTAATAACCAGAGGACAATACATGATCTTGATCAGAAATACAAGAAATAGCAGTTTCTAGGTGTTAGCTAATACCAAATAGAACTCATTATTTATTTGAGCTCACCAGGGTACATGAAAGCCAGAGATCACTGGGAACATCGTTTCTTATTTCATTTCCAGCAAATATTTTATTGCCTTTGGAAAGTTTTAAGGATGCCAATGTGATGTGAAGGACAAGTACAAAACACGTGTGGACCAAGAAAGTAAATTATTACTTTTTTAAATGCGAAGGAGCTTAATACCAATATTTCAGAATGCAGTTTGCAGACAGTTATTAAAACACGTGCATTCCGAGTTTTGTAAAGCTTTGTTGTGAGCACGCTGCATCTCTTATTTAGACTGTGCTTGTAATTCTTAGAAAAGTCCCAGATTTTAAAATATTTAAATCCAGGTTGTATTTGATAAGGAGACTGTTTGAATTCCTTAGTGAATAAGTTATTGTAATACTTTTTCAGAAGTAGGGTATCACATTAGTTATCTCAAGATGGGAGAAATTGCCATCTGTAAATTATCAGTGCTCCTTAAAGAGATCTTTTTGAGGAAACAGAAGTGAACAGTATAGCACAGCATATAAGTTTCCTTTAGTTTGTTTATTCACTTGGTAACTAAGGTGGAAAAAGGTACTGAATAGTTTATGAACAACATCCAATGCTTTCAAAAAGAAAGCGGAAAATTTTATTATAGGAAAACAAACTAACTTCACATATGGTTTAAAAATGCACCATACCTGAAATAGAAATAATTTTTATTAGACATAATTACCAGCCTTTGCTAGGTATTTTTATTCATGTTCTTACTGTGCATTATCTTATTTTCTACAAACATGCTACACAGTTAAACTCTAACACAAAACCTACCGTGTTTATGGATAAAAGCTAGCCCTTGCAGTATCTGATACATCATGTTTCTGATGACAGACTCAGGGAAAAACTTGTTTCTGCGAAGAAAGATTAACCACTTCACATGATTAAAAAGAAAATTAATGTCCTCAGAACACATTGTTTCTTCACTTTGCACAACGCATCATGAACAGATGAAAACAGACCCAGCAAGCCTTGCACACAAAGAGATGAAACTGGCTCATCTCAGAACTTGCTTGCTGCCAGGCCTTTATTTCACTCACTAAGTGCTGCAGAGGGACTTCTCTGCAGTGAGGTTCATGGTCCTCTCTCTGTAGAAGCCAGTTGGCCAGTAGTGTGTTTGAACATGGAATTCACAGTAGCATAGCAAGGAAGAGACTGCACAGGGCAGGTTGTGTTACCCAGTGGTACCCTGAAGGAGCCCTGCTTGAGAGCAGCTCTTCTCAGCTGTAGGGTTAACGCTGTGCTAACACCACCAGCAGTTCTCCCAGGATGTAAACCCAAGAGCTTTGCACATCAGGAGATAAATGTGACAATGTCTGAAGTAGACACACATTAAAGGCAAAAGAAATCAGCAAAGAAAAGTGTTATTGGAAAGGCAGGTCCTATTCCAAAGTCCACCTTGCAAGCCTGGCTATGGACTGTTTGCCCACGATTGCAACATCACACAGTTAGTCCATAGATACCTCTTTCCTAGGAGCATTCATGCACGTACATGCAGATGACCATCACCACCTTAAGCCAAATCCATGACAAAAAGCAAAACAAATAGCGTTTATCCAATCCTTCATACATTAAAGTGAAGGCTAGCAAGGAGAAAAAAAAAATTTGGAATTTCTCTCGTGTCTTTACACACTGAAGACATGCAAACTATCATGTTAACAACTGTACAAACTTATTTCCAAGAGCAATGCAGAATTCTACCCTTGGATAAGCAGGTGCAGCAGCTCCTGTTCACATCAATGGTGCTGCAAGAAGAGCCAAAGCCAGAAATTCCAAAGTGTTCTTCAAGACAGCATAAGAATCATTAAATAAAGCATGCTAGCATGCTATTTGTTCTGCCAGAGAGACATACCTGTCCTTCATTAACTGATAGAGGTTTTCCTTCATGTACTCAAACACAAAGTAAAGGTGGTCATTTTCACGTATGACTTCTTTCAGTTTTATTACATTGGCATGATTTAGCTTCTTCAGAGACTGTAAAAGAGCAAAATATGGCTTCAGACTACTTGACAGTGACCTCTATTCCTCATCAGAACTACATTTTTAACATGTAAGTTTCTAGCACAGAATTTACAAAACATGTCCATCTGATAGTATTTACCTTGTCACCTCTGTTTCACAGAGCAACAAGATCACATTTTACATTCATCTCAAAATAAAAGCAGCAAGGATATTAATAGTAGTTTAAACCTTCTGTTTCTAGGGATTACATCACAGCTGGGGTGAAGATTAACACAAAAACCTAATTTCCTACAATGAAAACCAGATCTGAAGCTGTAACAGCTCTTGCTTATGGAACTAAGAAAACCCAGCATTTTTTTTTTTGTTATGAAGCTTTCACGGACAAGGACTTTCTTACAGTTCTTTTTGGAAACACTGATTCCATGCAATCTCCAATCAGCTAAACCTGAACTACGAACACTCAACTCCTTTGTTTGGGAATTTTGCATATATAGAATATCAGATGTCCAAAACATGGGATGACTTGGCATTTAAGCCCATGATTTCAAATGCTATTCTATCATGTAGCAAGCCAAAACTCCCAGTGCTTTCTACAAATGCCCCAAATAGAAGATGAAAGGACTGGATGGATACACGCCTAGAAATCTGACAGTAAAATGAAGAGGCAGAATGGCAAAACACAGAATCACACACACAAAATCAATTTTCTTTATCTTCTCTCAAAGACAAGAGGCTTGGCTACGAGACACGGCCACTGCTTGAGGCCAGAGGGATAGTCCACAAAGCAGCAGGAGCTCGAGGAGTGGCAGCAGCCCACGCTTTTGTGCAGGCTATCACTCCCCATTTAAAGAGGTCACAGAGCTGGGCCTTGTGCTTGGACATTGCAGCTGCCCTTTTCCTTCATGGAAGCCTAACCAGACACTGAATGTGGTCACCACTTTACCTTGACTTCTCGCAAATTCATACATTCATCCCACGAATAGAACTTTCTTTTCATTCTGAAAGAAAAGTCCGAGATCAAGTGTTTTCAGTGAACAGTACAGATGCTTCTAGAGGAACAAAAATCATCAACCTAAACATGTTATTTTCCACGTGTGGCATTAGTTATTTTGAACTCCATTTAAAACATTCCAGAATACCCTTCAGCAACATAATTAAAACTAAACTCAGCTCTTAGAATTGCTAGAAATGTAAATGTTTGATGATTAATCACCACGAACATGCTTTTAGAGGAGTAGTTAGCCACAGAATCCATGATACTCCACCCTGTTTTTATACGGTTTATAAACCTGTTCCAAGTTATTAAATATCAAATAAAAATGGTTTCCTTTTTTTTCAGGCAATACTCATACGTAGATGCAACAGTCTCTAAAGCAATCGTTTATATAAAAGTATAACACGTTTATTTGTAAGCCTTGCATAAATAAACATGGTTATCCAGCACTGCTTGGATTTTGGGACAGGGGAGTTTGTGAGTGTCACGTCATTTGCTGTGTTTCTGTAAAGTTCTAGTGCCTCGCGCAAAGGGATTTCAACACAAGATTTTCAATCAAAATAAATGTATCTTGAACCAAAACAAATGTATCTTGAACCAAAACTGTCCCCCCCCCCCCCCAAATGGCAAACTTAAAAATCATACAAAATATTATTAGATCCTGAGAATGAAGAACTCTTCCTGCAAAATGTTGTTCCTTTTGCCTAAAGGTAATTGAAATAACCAACTGCAGATATATTTTCTTTTTAGCTTAGATAATTATTATTAACAACTTAGTTAACAGTAGTAGCAATAGATGGAGAAACTTGAAATCTCAGCAAAATCTTAAACTGGAGTCAGTCAATTATATTGCAGTTATCCTTCTGCGCTGAAACCATAAATGGAGGAAAAAAATAAATCTCAGCAACATATTTCTCTTATTTCAACTCACACTTGAGATTCTGCTTGCAATTCTGTATGAATACGAGAGGAATTTCCCCACTCCTCTAGTACAATTTTTTTAAGTAATAATCTTTTTAGGCAAGTTTGACAGCACTGATGGTTGTGCACAACACAACTTTACCAGACCCAAGAAGGTGGCCTTTATTTACCTGACCAGACTGTTATCTTGTATTTATTCTTGTAACAATAGCTGAAATTTAATGCAGTACCTAAAAAACTTGGGGGTGGGGTGGAAAGATATTTCAAATCTACCCATTCAGATGGGTATTCTTAAAGTGTCTTTATATGAACTCCCTAAATCATCAACTGCAAATTTGGGTTTGCTTTTCCTTTTGCGTTAGCTGACGGATGTTTTCAGAAGGAAGCACGTTCCAACTGAACAAAAGCAGCTTGTGATTTTACAAGCTGAGATAAATCAGTAACTTATACACACTGACGTGCGTGTCTATCGATCTGTTACCTGCAATTGGACCCACAATCACCCTGGTAAAGTTATTTTTTAATTAAGATGTTTATATTAATTTCTTAAAAAAAAAGGGGGGGGGGGAGGGGGATTTTTTTTCTATTTGATACAGATGACAGAGAAGGATAAGAAATCAAAATCTTTAAGCTTTTGGTGTAAGTACCTTTCCTGAATTCAGATGTTACATACCTTTTGATAGCCACAAGCTCTCCTGACTCGTTGCTTTTCCCCATCAACACACTCCCATAGGTGCCATCACCTAGTTGTTTCATGATTGTGTAACGGTTCATTTTTTTTAAAGACCTGGCTAGCCAACAGCTTGTGCAATTCTAAATGTCTTGTGTTTTATTAAAGGATGCTATGCTCTTTGATTTTCTTAGAGAAATCTCCTTCCAGACCGTTGTATGTTGGTGACTGTCGTCTCATAGCAGAGCAGGATAGTCATTCATCAGTCTCCTCCAAATTACAGCTACTTAGAGATCCAGATATAAAGTTTAAGAGACAGAAGAACATGGTCATTCTGGCACAGATCCTTAAAAACAAGAAGGGAAATATGCAATTTTACAGTATATAAGGAAAGAAAATCACTACTATTTGTATTTAATGGTAACAACCCCCAGATCTGTACGTGTTCTTTCAACAGAAACTTCAATAGAACTAGTTCCTTTAAATCCTTCAAACCACAGCAGGTCTGTTGACTGCTCACCCAACTCCAGCATCGTCTCTACCTTTCACCTCTGCTGTCTGAGGACACAAAATAAAGGCCAAATCAACTGGCATCCACCATCAGCCTCTCTCAACAGGAGCTGCAGAATTCAGCGTGCAACTCAGTTGTCCTTATCCTCATGCCAGAATTAGCTACAGGCTGTCCAAAGAGATTAAGGAACTCAAATTCAACTGGTAACATGCCTGAGATTTACGGACCAGGCAAAATTCAGCTGTAAAATGAAGAATCTAAGAATCACAGATACATAGAGATTTGCCTCTTACAAGTGTGAATGCAACATTCTCGAGTAAACAAGCCTGCTGTGAACAGGCAACATCTGCCTGGCCAATATACCCACATTCCTAAGCTGTTACTACTTGAAATGCTGCTTCCTTGGAGAGGTTGCAATGTGTACCTTGCTACTCCCTGTTGCTCAACGTGCAATTTTATTCTGTGCTCTGTACTTTTTTTTTTTTTTGTCTTTCAAATTTGCAGTTACCTTTTTTTTACTCTTGTAACAACCTGAGGAAAAAGCAAAGGCTCAGTCTAGATTTTGTACTTAAGCCTCTGGAGTGGCCTTTCCCATCCTAAAGCTTAGAAGATACTACTTCCTCAGCAATATGAAGCTCTAAAAATGTACAGTTGTCACAACAAGCAGCTACCAAACTCAAAAGATAAAGCCTACTGTAAACAACAGCTTGTTTTATACTCTTAATGACATACTGCCCATAAGCTCTTCACACAGGATTAAGGAAGAATTAAAGCAGGGGACAAATAGAGGACAAAACAGAGTAGATTGGAAGAATCTAGTAATTTGTGTCAATTTAGAGAATCTGAACACGTGCAAAATAATTTCAGCAAATTTTCACTTCTGTTATATTACTGGTGGTTTATTTTAAGCATTAACAACAACTCTAAACTACTTCCAATGTCTGAATTACAAAGCAAAACGTAACAAGGAGCAGCAAATCATCTGCGGACCCACTGTACGAGTACCAGGCATGACCAGAAGTTTGACTTTTGCAGGCTACAGAGGGTACTCTCCGATTAAAACACAAACTAGGACACCTGACCCGACAGAGAAGCAAAACACAGCCTGATTTCACCAACCTGGTGGCAGTAACTGCTGAAATCACCATTCCCAGAGCACAGACCTACTCTCAACATCAAGAGCTCCCAGCATTGCACAGCACAGGATGGACCTGGACACAAGTTTAAAAGTTAAAAAAAAAAAACAAACCCCAAACCAAACAAAATCATCAACCAAACTGTTGGTACCAGAACCTTCTTTCCAGTGGCTGACTAAAGCTGACAGTAATCAGGTCGCCTGAGAGGTGGATCCAGTTCTGGAGATTAACTACAAATCCACAAATCAAAGATGGTTATTTAAAAGCGTGACTGCTCAGCTGCAAGCAAGAAGTTGATAACATTGACAGTAAATGTTTGTACTTTAAAATAAACTGCCTTAAATCTTTTTGGTTTTTTTTTTTTCTTTTTAATATCTCTTCAAAAAAGTCTGATATGTTGTTTCGCTGTGCTGGGCATTCAGGATGGGGCATATCACAAAGCAGGCACGCCAGTTTGCTGGAAATATTCTCATAGAATTCTTTTGGTTGGAGGAGACGGTCAAGATCATCAAGTCCAACCATTAACCCATCACTGCCAGGTCACCACTAAGCCAGTAAGCACCACATCGACACAGCCTTTCAATCCCTCTAGGGATGGGGACTCCACCACTGCCCTGAGCAGCCTGTTTTACAGAAGAAATTTTTCCTCATGTCCAACCTAAACATCCCCTGGTATAACTTGATGCCATTTCATCTTGTTCTGTCTCTTATTACTTGGGAGCAGGAAATGACCCCCCCCCGGCTCCAACCTCCTGTCAGGAGCTGTCAGAGCCAGAAAGTCTCCCCTGAGCCTCCTTTCCTCCAGGCTGAACAAGCCCAGGTCCCTCAGCTGCTCCTCACCAGACTTGTGCTCTAGACCCTTCATCAACTCTGATGCCTTTCTCTGGCCACTCTCCAGCCCCTCAATGTCCTGCTGGGAGTGAGGGACCCAGAACTGAACCCAGGATTCAAGGTGCATTTCTCATGGCCACCTTATTTCTGATACAAGCCAGGCTGTTGGTGGCCTTCTTGGCCACCTGGGCACACCTGCCTGGACGCTGATGCTCCATGCCTGCAAGGTTACCTCTTCCCATCGCCGTGAGGCCTCTCCTGCAATGCAATGCCCAGTACAGCCAGTTTCAGGACCTGGACACTGCCGCTCCACGCCTGCAAAGTTACCTCTTCCCATCGCCGTGAGGCCTCTCCCGCAGTGCAGTGCCCAGTACAGCCAGTTTCAGGACCGTAATGGTTTCAGCAAGACCTGCTGTTGGGACTTTCAAATCTCCAGCCTTGGGCAGCGTTCAAAGGGAACACAGGTTACTCATCTTTCAACACCTCTGCGCTGCTCTAGATGTGAATAAACACCCATTTCCATGACAATTTTCATTTCACCTGACAACATCCAGTTCTCTCCCGGGAGCGTGTGGTTACCTCCCTGAACATACGGTGGAGAGTGCAGGTCTCCTCTCAGCCAGGCCACCAAACTCAAAGCCGCCTGGCCTGGAAGTTTCACCCCAGCAATAAAAACTCCCCTGTTCTCCTTAACCCTGCACCTTTCGTGTTGCCGAGGCCGAAGCAGGCGGGGTCCCCACCTTCCCCTGCCGCACACCCACACAAGCCGCGCTTCCCCTCCCGAGCCCAGCGCTACAGCGCCGGCAAACACCGACAGCAAGCCACCCGTCACCCGGCCTGGGAGATGCCGACCCCCGAGCCGCTCCCGCTCCCACCTAAACCGGCAGCTCCTTCATCCCCGCGGGATTCCGGGGTTGCCCCCGGCTGCAGAGGACAGGGACACCCTCCCTGGGCACCCAACCACCTCCTCACCCCTCCCGAGCGCGGCCGCACACACACTCACTGCAGCGCTGCGGGCGGTTACCAGCCGGGCGGCTGCCGCTGCCGCCGCCACCACCGCACCCCCGGCCCGGCCGCTCCCCGCAGCCCCAGGCCGCGCTGCTTGGGTCGCCGGGGCGACGGCGGGAGGGGGAAGGAGGGGAGGGGCCCGGGCTGGCCACGCCCTCTCGCGCCGCGGTCACGTGGAGCAGCGGGCGGGAGGCGGCCCCGCGAGGCGCGGGCGCGCGCGGGTGTCTGTGTCGGGGTGCCCGTCTGCGGAGGGGTGCGCGCGTGCAAGGGGTTGCGTGCGCACAGAGGCGCGCGTGCCAAGGGGGGGGGGGGGGGGAATGTGTCCACAGGAGAGCGCGCGCGCACAGGGGGGCGTGTCTGCGCAGGGGGTGTGCAGGTGTGCCCGAGGTGCGGGTGTGCCCGGCCGTGCGGGTGCTCCGGGCCGTGTGGGTGTGCCCGAGGTGCGGGTGTGCCCGGCCGTGCGGATGTTCCCGAGGTGCGGGTGGTCCCGGCGGTGCGGGTGTGCCCGGGGGTGCGGGGGTGCAGCCACCCAGAGGGACACGGGCAGAGCGCGGTGCGCAGACGCTCCTCGGGCGGGGTTCGCAGCGCAGCGCAGCGCAGCCGGCAGTGAGCAAATAAGCGGTGCGGGAAAGGGTGGCACGCCAAAAAAAACACTGCCGGGGTGAATCGGGATCAGCGCCTGGCGGCAAAGAGCCGCGCCACGAGCGGCCTGAAGGTGGCACCGCAATACACGAGATCGCCGGGAGAGCGCCCCGCTCATGGTCACTGTTGGTGCGAGCTGTACCGTGGATAGCACACAACGCACCCGCACCCCCCGGCTAATATTGCTGCGGGGACACTTTGCTATGTGTGCCCTGAAACAGATAGATTTTTAGTATAAAAAATGAGGTTTCGTGAAGTTTCTCCTTCGGATCCGTTGCAACGCCCCATTTCTCCAGCGGGTACAGCGGGTACGGTGACAAAAATAAAGTGCGTATTGAGTGGCTGAAGTAGGGAACAATTTGGGCAGTGAAGTCTCATTTTAAGCTTTAATGCTCGACATTAGTTTGAACTTCCTGGGTTTTAATGTTTTTGATAGTGAGGGGTGAGGAAAGGAGGAGATCTTTTCAACGAAGGAAGGAAAGGCGGAAAATTGTTTCAGAAATTCAGATTTCTATCTGCTTCTCCAAGCTGGCAGCTCAGGCTTGCTGAGCAAAAACAGGGAGGTGTCTTAATTACACCTTTTATTCCCCCACCCTGGCCCCCATTCCTCATTAACTGGTGTGGTGACTTGGTGATGGGTTAGGCACCAGTGACAGATGAGTTGCTCCTGCCTCGAGTCAACTGGGTGGAACGGGGGGCTATGGGAATTGGGTTTCTGGAATCCAAAGGATTTGACCACTCACACCTAGTTTTGCTGAAATGAACGTACAAGAAAACAATGTTCTATTTTCTGAAACAGAGTATGCCCCATTTCCTTTGTATAAATAAAAACATCAGGGGTGCCTACTGGGTAAAGCGAAGTTCAAAGGTGAGACTTGGGCGTGAGAAAGGAGACGATAGAGTCACCCACTCAGGCAGTATCCAGGCGGAGGTTCACCCAGAGCGGGTCACCTCTCAGGATGTGTTTGGACACTATTCTGGGTGCCCATTTCGCATGTGGAAGTGGAAATGGTGTGGCTGTTGCCCGGTGATGTCCTCTCCCCACCTTCGCGTTCATGCAATTTGAGGCTGTTTCCTCTTATCCTTCGTTCCTTGGGAGAAGAGACCAACCCCCAACCTGGCTCCCATCTCCTTTCTGGGGGTTGTTGAGAGCAAGGAGATCTCCTAACACTTCAATCTAAATTCTGTTAGCAGCACCTTGTGTCTGTCAGTTGTTTGTTCTTTGTGTAACGCTCCCCTACATTTCTCACGCGGGAAGACTGAAAGGCTGTAGACAGAACAGTGTTCAAGTCAAACTGCAACATGGCACGGAGCTGCAGGACAAGTGCTGCAACCCAGTCACTTAACACTTCATTTTGTCATGAAGACAGGAGAGAGGTGCTGTCCCGTGCTCTGGCTGTGAACCAGGAAACTGAAGGAAAGGCAACAAGCTGGAACAAAGAGACCCGGGAACTGCCCCGCTGCTTGTGAGCCTTATGAAAGGACCTCCGAGAAGATCCCCATGCACCTGCTTCCCTGCTCGTTTTACACAACACCATGAGCAGACCCGCTGCTAATTCTCTGTTGAAAGAACCTTCTTTGCTTGTGGCCCTTAACGGTGTTGATGCTTTGCTGGAATGCCAGCCTAAGTACCTGAAACTGGCCTCTCCATCACAATGCCCTCACAAGTGCCAGCACGCACTGGAGCTGATAGGGGTTGTTGTGTAAATTGGTTTCTGTCTGAATGAGTTTGAGCCAAACCAGCGATGTTTCTGTGCCTTGCTTGCTCCTGTATCATCCTGCTGACCTCAGCGTTGCACATAGACTCTTGTCCTGTTGAAACACACCCTGTTTGGCACAGTCCTGGCTGTAGCACTGCATAAGCAGTAACTGGGACACCCTTTGCTTGTGGCTGGCAGGCAGATCTTACGCAGCTAGGACACCGAAGGCGGTTATCCAGATGTGGGACACCACTGTACACTGGTCTCATTACTCCTCAGGCAAAGGGGTTTTAACAGGCCTGGACTAACTTTTCACTCTGCGTGTTGGAGCTACTCCAACATTAAATGTCCCAGTTCTCCCCTTTTTATCTGCGTGTGTCTGTACTGAGAAGGGTGGGAATGACATAAACTTTCCTGAACGCATCTCTAGTACTGCATTGTGCGTCCTGATAAACAGGGTCTTGTAGGAAACATGATCTGTGTGAGTAGCTTGGTTGTATTAGAGCAGCTTCCCCTGAAAAGACACCAAGAAAAAACCCAGAAATACAGGAAAAATCCCCCTGCAGAAAACCCGGAGGGGAAAAAAAAACCCCAGCACTCTCAGAAATCACATTGTGCTCTCTTGCATCAGCAGTGCCTATAGAGGAGCTCTGATTTCCACATGTAGAGCTCAGAGAAAAGCTTACATCTGTCTCTAAAGATGATAATCTGTGCTCCAAAAGGAGATCAACTGCTTCAAGCTCATTAAGCCCAGAACAGCCAAGTTTCCACCTTATTTGTAGCATTTTGCATATTGGAAAAGCCCAGGAGATAACCCGCTTGTGGAAGAGGCCTAAGTGAATCGCTCACCCTCTCACCAGAGGTCTTTGGCAGGGTGGACACACGGGGCCATGGAGCGTGGCAGCATGCCAGGCTCTGTCCTCATAGTAGGAGATGGGACCATGAAATGCCCACGTGTAGCTGCCCCCATCAGACACGTGGCACACTGCTGCACCGGTCAGGTACGGGGTGGAAAGACATCATCTTGGAGCCTCTTGTCGGCCTCCGTTCAACACTTAGGCTTTTAAACTTCGCTGTTGAGAGGTTGCTGGTTTGGTACAAAGGGCGGGCACGGGGACAGATGGCACTTTATCTCAGTAGGGCCCTTGGAGTCCATATGAAGCTGGAGCCACAGGTGGCCGAGGTTTGAAAGTGCCTTTTTCCGCTTCCCTCTGTGACTTTGGCCATAACAACTGAAATCTGTTAGATGAAGATGTCTGCAGCAGCACAGGATGCGGGCTGGCAAGGGGCTCCTCTCATGTGCTCAAGGCAGGGCCAGAAACCACACTTGAAGGGGATGATTAATGGAAGAGAAGCTGCTTACTCGGGGAACGGAAGGCAGCGTGTCTTTCTTCAGGATGCTGCTTCGCCCAAGAAACACGCTTTTAGTCAAGCCCACAAGGAGGCTTTTCATTTTACCTTTTTTTTTTTTGTTGCAGAAGCTCACATTGCCTTTATATTTATATACTTTGGAGAGAAAACTATCTACAGCACTAGATTTTATCCATCTGATCTTTTGTCTGAGGAAAGGAATGTACAGAACTCTTGTGCCAGCCACTTGGTTATGAAAAGAAGCAAAGTGAAAGAGACCACAACAACCCTTAGAGTGGTTTTATTTGTTCTAGTGCTACAGATGATGCCGTGAGGTAATCGCTCCCATAGCTTTTTACCGTGCTTGGTTTTATTAGAAATAAAATAGCATCTTAACAAAACTGGCTGCATTTTCTTAACAGGTGTACAAAGCTCTGCTTAAAAGGCTGATTAAGAGCATAGGATAATGATTTCAGCTTACAGCTATGATGGCAAGTTTGATACTGGGAATACAAACAGCACAAAACCCCCACAGCTTATCTGAATGTTTTAATACACGTGGAAGCTTGAGCTGTGGCCACCTAACTCCTCTAACCCCAGTATAAAACAGACTACTACTCATCTGCTGCTGCTTCTTCCTGGCTTAATGGAGAATTAGCATCACAGAATAACTTTGGTTGGAAGAGACCTTTAAGATCAAGTGCAACTGTTAACCCAGCACTTCCAGGGCACCACTAAACCATGTCCCTCAGCACCACAGCTTGGAAACCCCTCCAGGGATCACGGGGACTCCACCCCTGGCCTGGGCAGCCTGGGCCAGGGCTTGAGAGCCCTTATAGGGAGGAAGTTTTTTCTAATGTCCAACCTAAACCTCCCCTGGCACAACTTGAGTCCATTTCCTCTTGTCCTACTGCTTGTTACATCAGAGAAGAGTCTGACCCCCACCTCACTACAACCTCCTTTGAGGGAGTTGTAGAGAGCAAGGAGGTCTTTTCATTCCCAGGAAAAGAGAGCTGTTGTGGGGAGTTACACCTGCAGAGAGAAAAATAACTAGAAGTCTCTTTGAGGCCAGAGAAAGATCTAATGGAGATGTAGTGCAGAAAGGGAAGCAGGGAAGGTGCATTCACTGCTGACCTGGGCTGCTAAGCAGCGAGGGCATTGCATTTTCAGCCAGGATGGAGTTGTACTCGCAAATTTCTGCGGCAAAAACTGTGCAGTATTGGTCTGCCCAACCCCTTCAGACAAAAAGCAGTTTCACCACAAATGGTTTTCGGGACCATATACTTAACCCCGACACCCACACAGTGCCAGGAGTGCTTGGTGGGGGTCACTAAGCCTTTTTGCCTCCAAGTCAAGTGTCGCAGGAGGTCAGTTCTCAGTGGCAGTGGCTCTACGCTTGGGCTTTCCTTTTCCTTTCTTTTTTTGTGTAGGAAGGCTGGACAGCCAGAACTCTTGATGCAGGGGATTAGAAAGAAACATGATGTCAGCACGTAGGTTTTTCATTTCTCATTTCAGAGAAACTTGTCTTCCCATTCATCAAATGGATCATGGCAGGTGAATGGACCATTCAGGTGAATTATTCTGCAAGTTATCTTGCTTTCATTTCTTTTATTTCTTCATTTTCTGTCATTTCTTTCAGTTGACTATAATCTACAGCCACCTTCCTTCATACCTTTTTCCCATTACCTGGTTAGCATTTTCTTTCTTACTGATGGAGTGTTTTCTTTCAAAGCTCGAGGCATCTGGCAGGAGTTGTGGCTATAAGTGGATCACACCCCCCATCAGAGGAGGCTGCTCACTTATGCAGGTACCATGCCTCTGTGTTGCCTTCTCCCAGGCATGTCTGGGGCTCAGATCCTTGCACTGTTTTAGGTTAGGTGGGACTGGGTTGACATGGTATGTGAAATAAGCTTCACTCGGCTCCAGAAAGGCAACTTTGGGGGTTAAGCTGTTGTGATTCTTCCACACTTCTTCTCAAGTCCCAAACCACTAGGCTTAGCACACACAGTCAGCATGAGAATGTGTTTTCCCATTTACATTTTTTTTGCCATTTAGGCAACACTTGGTCAATATTCATCACTCTCAAACCTTAAGGTCTGGCCTTCATGCTCAGCATAGGTGTTCCCCAGCAGTGGTGGCCCATACCGATAGGTCTCTGCAGTCTCAGCTGCTTTGGACTTTGCGGGGACCTGGTCATGCTGATAGAGCAACGCTGACTTTATCATCCCAAAGTCTTCCTGAATCTTCATCCCTGAATAGATAGCGCCCGAGACGTTTTCTGCCACGTGGGTATAGCTCTGAAGATTTTTCACATCGCAGAGGTTGTCGCCGTATTTCAGCGCGGACGGCTTGTAGGCCTGGTAGGACACCTTGGTGGTGGTCGTGATGACCGTTTGCAACGGTGGAGCTATGGGAGAGGAGCTGGGACCGTACCTGCAGGGATAGTCCCCGCTGCAGTAGGGGTGGTTAGTGCTTGTTGGCATCTGCCCATAGTCACTCCGGTCTCCGCTGCCAGTTTTCCCCCAAGCTGGTTTCAACCCGTAATGTCTGCCAGGGTTATCGAAGCTCTTATCGTGGGAGGTCACGGCACTGTAGTGAGATCCAGTCAGGCTGAGGGGGTCTGCATCCATGGCAGGACTTGTCAGATCTTTGTAAAACGTCGGGTACGTGCTGGAGTTTATAAAGGTAGGGACTCCAAACTCATAGCTGCATGGCTTGGGCACGTAGATCCTTGGATTGGGGCACTTCGGGTATGGGGAGAGCTGGTCCTCTTGTAAGCTGGCTGGGTCGTAAGATGCTTTGTAGAGGTCGGGGCTTTGCAGTAAAGGGTAAGACTGGGCTGGAATCGCCAAACTGGTGTCTGCGATCATACCGACCCTTTCTGGGCCATCCATACAGGGCAGATTCTGTAGGCTACTGGTGTAACCACCGCTGTCGTGGTACCTTCCTGCCTGCCAAGGACAAGTAGATCTTTGAGATTTGGGAATCAGTGCTTCCTGTACACACACGTGTGTCTCAACACTTGTGCTACTGCTCATGTCACCTCTAAATGAAGAGATGTAGTGTGACATAAAGCTTTATTTTTCCATGGAGTCCCCAGGGAATGCTTATGACACCTTTTTAATTGATCAAAAATCTTCACTTACAACACCCTTTTTACTGACTAATGACTTTGACTTACCTCTGAGTTTAGAGGTCTCTTTTTCTGGGAATGGTGAAAAGAGGACATTTGCTTCTTAATTGCACTTCGTCTTGCCTCTGCCTCCAGTTTACTCTCTGGCCTGGGGTGGTCATGGACTCCTTTAGCCTAAATTATGATTAATAAAGAATTAGATGTGAACTGGAAGGGAATAAGAACGGGAATGAAAAGTATGTGCTAGAAAGCCATCCAAAGATGCTCTGCTATCAAAACACCTGTGGATATGCAGATCTGTATATCCAAAGCTATCTTGATATATGATGAAGCAATATATTCTACCTGTCCTTACCCATTACATTCCCCTGACTGGACCTATAGATAGTCACTAATACAAAGTAGGAGGCTTAAAATTGTTTTTAAATTGCTGTCCTTTCTCAAATAGAAATTAGCTTCTAAATCAAGATTTATCAACTATTTTGTTGGTAAAATTGTTCAGGTTTTGCATATCTGTAACAGAATACTACTACTACTAATAATAATACAGGTGAGAATGTGGAAATGTGGCCAGTCTGACTCCATTTAGTGACTGGAAAACAGAATTCACTGCAGGGAAAAAAATAAAATAATCCTATAGAGAATGTAATGTCATAGAACAGAAGGTTTATGTGAAGTTTCTGTCCTAATCTTGATAAAAAAAAGACCAAATGGACATGAAATTTCACATCTTAGCTTTCTAAATTTCCTCTTTTTTTCTGTCAATTTTTAAAATCCTCTTAAAAATCAAAGGTTTTCACATGAAGTAGCGTTTTCACATTTCAAATTGTGCAATTTAAGTAAGGTTTTTCTCTCCCCATTTATTTATTTTAATAGGACATAAACATTAGGTCCTTGGGAAGATTCAGTTGTCAGACATGCCAGGGTGCAGGACACCCTTTGTGTTCTTATTTGTGTGCTGTAAACAGGGGAATTTTAGACACCAGTAATGATGTCGTAGTTAAAAATTGAATATAGTTAACTCTCAAATGCTGCCTTTAAAAAGGCAGCCAAATGTTATTATTTGCTCTTGCCGTGTTTGTGCTGTGGAGGATTTCAGTCATAGACCAAAACTCCATCGTGTTTAGAGCTACACAAAAAACAAAAGAAATGAAGAGAGGGAGGAAGAAATAGCTCTCCATATATATAATTTATGTAGAGACAATATAATTTCTATATGTGTGTGCACATACGTATGCATGCTTTTTACCTGGAAAAAGATTGCTTTGCCATCGAGCCTCCAGAAATTAGTGACTGGATAGCCACTGTGTCCTCGGCAAGGGATCAGTTCAAGGGCTGAGTTACAGTTTGGACAGGTTTTCTCTGTGAATAGAGATAAAGAAACTGCTGAAGACACTGGTTAAAGGTGACAGTGCCATCTGAGAGTAAGCAGAGCCCAAGAGAGGCATGACCAGCCTCCACTGAAATTCGGTTTAAAGTGTGATGTCTGAGGAAATGCAACATAGGCTGCCAAGCATAACTGAACAGGATGAGCTAGAGCTGCATGCTTGATATAAATGCTAGTAAGTTAACTAAGAGGGAGATTTAGACTGGAGAGAAGGGAGAGATTGTTGGTGCTGAGGGTGGGGAGAGCCTGTGCCAGGCTGCCCAGAGAGGTGGTGGCTGCCCCATCCCTGGCACCATTGCAGGGGAGGTTGCCAGGGGCTCTGAGCACCCTGCTCTAGCTGCAGATGGCCCTGCTCCCTGCAGGGGGTTGGACTGGATGAGCTTGAAAGGTCCCTTCCAACCCAAACCAGTCTATGATTTTTATAATTCATATAAAAATCAAGTATTTTTAGATCCATTTCCCTTTAAGTATTTACAGACAGACACTGATGAAATTCAGAAATAAAGGTATTCATCACAGTCTTGGCAACTCCGCCTTAGCGTGCACACATCTAAGGCTGATCCCAGCCTAGAAACCAAACCCAGCTGAAAGAAAAGCGGTCCTTCGGGCACCCCCAGCCCTCTTTGGGTTCCTCTCACTTTGTTGCTTCTGCCGAGCCTTGTCACATATGGCCGGGCGAAGCTGCAGCCGGGCTCCGCTGGGCAGCGCGCAGCTCCTGGCACAAACCACCACCCCCAGACAGGACTTCTTGAGGATCTGGCAGTTGTGGTTGTTGGTGTTGCGCATGGCCCAGCCGCTCAGGTGTCTCTGCGCGTTCTTCTCCTCGCTGGAGTAGATGAAGCGCACGTAGCCGTCGGGCCATTCCTGGAAGGGGTCGAAGTGCTTGGGCTCCTGCGACAGGGTAAGGGGGGGGGGTGGGAGGGCAAAGGCAAGGAAGAGAGCGAGAGAGCGTTAGCTGGATATTGCAACTGGATGCTTTTGCCCTGTTATAAAATGTGTAATAGGGAAAACAGGCTTTTCGTATGACCACCCAAGCAGCTGAAAAAGAAATACTGAAAGAATAGCTTCTGCAGAAGTGCTTTGTGAAAGACAGGCTGAGCTTCCATATCTCAAAAGCTGGTACTCAGCATCAGTGAGGCTGCACCTCAAATACTGGGTTCGGATTTGGGCCCCTCACTTCCAGAAGGACATTGAGGGGCTGGAGCGTGGCCAGCAAAGGGTAATGAAGCTTGTGAAGGGTCTAGAGAACAAGAGGAGCAGCTGGGGGACCTGGGGTTGTTCAGCCTGGAGGAAAGGAGGCTCAGGGAAGACCCTCTCACTCTCTACAGCTTCCTGACAGAAAGTTGGAGCCAGGTGGACTTGATCTTAAAGGTCTCTTCCAACCAAAACAATTCTATGATTCTAGAAGAAAGTCAGGATTCTTGCCTCTTCTGCATCACGTTCCATAATAACATGGTGTGTTGTCACAGGTGCCACTTTGCAGTGAGGTTCCCAGACGTAACACACCATCCTTGTTACCAGAACTTACTGACTGCTCTACCACTGATGTGCCCAGACAGGACAGAAGCCACCCTGCTCATCCATGCTATTAGGTTATCCTCAATGTGGGACCATGTACCAGCAAGCTAGAAATGAGAAATTTTAGCTAAGAAATGGTTTCTTAAAGTGCATCTCATACAAGTTGAGTAAGACTTCTGCCAAAAAATAGATTATATAAAAAAAGTGCTATTATAAATATACTTCTAATATATTCAGAGTGGCTGAGAGAAAGAATTATTCCATTTGGGATTTCACTGGCTTTCTGGAGCTGCTTGCTAAAACATAATTACCACAATGAAAGAACAACTAAGACTGTAAACTCCAAATATTCCAGTGCAAGTAAACAGTTCCTGCAACACTCATTTAACATATGCACGTAGCAGACATGAACAATCCCAGTGAATACAGGTGAACTACCAGCATTTACAGTGTTAAGCCATCCTACAATTGCATGGGCTCTGTAAACTTAAAAAACCCCTCTATGATGAAAAATTTTCTCAACTAAAAATGCATTTGGAGCTCATAACTAGAAAAAAGTGGAGTGCTCCTCAATAACAAAATGTTACACCAACAACCCCCTGAAATATTTAGATAACTTGAATTACAGCAGCAAAAACCAGTCAGTCCAAGCTTCTTTTCAACACTTATTTAACTGGGGAATAAGGGGAGGGAAGCCTGAACAGCAGAGCTAGAGAGCATTTTAGGAGTTCATACACAGCTGGCCAAAGTTTGGTGTCAAACCTGTATTTTTACGAGTCATTTTGTAAGTACTACTACAGCCCACCCAGACCAGGGAATGAGACTTGAAAAACTGCCGAAATAAAACAACCTCAAAACAAAGATTTGCTCAGAGGGGAGGTTTATTCCCTTGGCACCCCCAGCTGACTGGTCTGCTGCTAGTGAGGGGGGGTTCTACTGCACATCCCACCCCCCGACCCAGTACCTGCGGCAGATTGGGATCGTTGATGTCCCAGGTGAGCTTCATCCCAGGGGGCAGAGAGCAGCAGCAACTCCCTCTTTTTTATGCCATCAGGGTGTCCAAGTAGGGGGGGCTCCCCCCTGGCCCCGCCTCCCCCCAGTCCTCCTCAGCTGAGCTTTCCTAGAGATGGGGGGCAGACAGGGGGGGTCTTGCTGGAACCCACCCCCCTCCCAGCACCAGCAGCTCTGACCTCTGCAAATTTAAGCAGGGTTTGGAAGTATCATCCAGCAGAAGCAGGGCTCTGCCCCTCCATCACAGAATCATTTTGGTTAGAAATTACCTTTAAAATTATCAAGTCCAAGCATCAACCCAGCACTGCCAGGGCACCACTGACCCATGTCCCTCAGCACCACATCTCCACAGCTTTGAAACCCCTCCAGGGATGGGGACTCCACCACAGCCCTGGGCAGCCTGGGCTAATTCTTCACAACCTTTTGGGGGAAGAAAGGATTCCTACTATCCAACCTAAACCTCCCCTGGTACAACTTGAGGCTGTTTCCTCCTCTCCTATCTCTTGTTCCTTGGGAGAAGAGACCAACCTCCACCTGGCTCCAGCCTCCTCTCAGGGAGTTACCAAGACTAAGGTCTCCCCTCAGCCTCCTTTTCTCCAGGCTCAACCCCAGATCCTTCAGCCACTCTTCACAAGACTTAGTCTTTAGACCCTTCACCAGCTTTGTTGCCCTTCTCTGGACACACTCCAGCTCCAAAATGTCCTTCTTGAAGCAAGGGGCTCAAAATTGAACCCAGTATTCGAGGTGCATGTTACAATATCCCTTCCTATTTTTTAACTTTTAACACTACTCAGAGCTGCCTGCAGCTTGAAATGCCCCAAGAGGGAGTCAAAAGCACTGGGTGAATAACCTGCTCTGCTTTAAAGGCACAAGTACAGCTACTCTTTAGATGGGATGCAAACAAATTAGATATTATTAAGCACATTCTCTCTTCAGCTGTGCCCTGTGCCATAAGGCTGGAACCCCTCTGGAATCACTCCCACCTTATACATCAGCATATTTTAACTTATCATAGCTAACAAGTAACTTGTGCTTTTGTCACCTTCTTTCATGAAAAAATGGTTAATAAGATCTTTAGTAGAAAAGTGTTTGCTTGTAGCTCTCAAACAGAAAGAAAAATAAAATGCATATTACAGAGACCGAGTCAGTGAACACCTAACACTGCTCAATTTCTTCACGCAATCCCAGAGAACTTTCTCACTCATTTCTGTGCCTTTTAAAAATTTACTGCACTCCAGCCTCAGCTTTATAAAATAACAAATAACCCATAGCAGAAAGCAGCCTTTCCTGAGCTCTTCTTTCGCAGCCCCCTGCTCGGACGGGGAGCCAAACACCCGCAGCTGGGGGGGTTTCCAGGTGCAGCTTTTTAGCCAGGGGGCAAACCTGCCTTGCTTGCACTTGGGTTTTTTCCTTTTCTTTAATTAGGGTTGAGGAGAGAATTGAGTTTGCTGAGGGAAGAAGGGTGATGGGAGTGCTGGGAAGTGCTGGTGAGCAGCTCTTCTCCATCCCAACTTGTGAGTGTATCCAGCAGCTGGTTTTGGGGGGGGAACAGCCCCAACACTTTCCCCTGGGTTCTGGGGCTACTTCTCGCTGAGGAGCCAGAGCCTCTTGGATGTTCCCTGCTATGTCTGAGGTAAGTGCTGCTCTTGGGAGCTGGGGAAGGATGGGACACAGATACACAGCATGATTGACCCCCCTGGGGACACCCACGGAGCTCTACTTTGTCATCTCTGGTGTGGAAGCATGGGGTGATTTTGATACTTCTCTTAAGAAATAAAGAAGGTGAAAGAGGTTTTTTTGGGAGAGGGATGTGAATAAATGATTTTTGCATTTGGGGCAGAAGAAGTGTTGTTGCTTCTTTTTCTCTGTATTTTTTTCTCCTTTCTGAAGGAGGCAAAAAGTGAAGAACGGAGCAGAGAGGTGAATGGCACCATGGCAGCCAGAACAGAAGACTACGTAAATATCTTTTAAGTGCATCCTTAGTTTTATCTTATAGACTTCTAAAAGTTCATTCCTAAATGAATTTGGTGTGACCTTGAGTTTTTAGTAATTTAATGCAATGTAGGCAGTGCACCAGAGCCTTCAATTTTTTCCTTGGTAAGTGGGAAATAATTATTGTAATAGATGTGGGTCATGGTAGGAATTACAAACCGAGTGTGCTGAAGGAGCTGTTTATTTCCTTATCCAGTGTTCTCTAAAAATGCTCAGCTTCAAAGGTTTTATTTATTGCAGAGACTAAGATTGATGTTTCACTTTCAGCATAACAAAAGTAGAAAAACAAACCAAGTGAAAACAAGCAAACAAAAAGCCTGTGCCTCTTAAAAGAGCATTACAAGTGTTTTCTCATCACCGGTGCTGTAACAACTTAAATGCTGTCTTGTTTTACTCGCTGGTTGTTTGCTTCCCCTCCCTCTGCAGCTCGAATCGCTTCTCACTGATGCTTTTAAGGGAAAGGGTTTTCAGAAAATAAACGAACTGCTTCAAGAGAGAGAAATAGAGCCTCGCCAGAAATACAGCAAAACTCTCCTGAACCAGCTAGATAAAGCACTGAGGAAGGCAAGTACTGGGTGATTTAATTTTAACCCTTTTAACCCTCAGCTCTATGGGAATCGGACTAATGAAGCACAGTGCTCTGTGTTTCTGCAGGAGCTGGACAGGAATGAATTCCAGAATGTTTCGCTGCTGCTGAAATGTATTCAAATCTACTTTAAAAGTGATCTGCAAGAAGGGAAGAGTTTGTTTGTTGAGCAAGGACTTGTAGGAAAGATGAGTATAATACTGTATAAAAGTACTAATGTGATTTAAGGTTGCTTGCATCAGGAAAAGGATTCCAAGGAAGTGAGAATTCGAGAAAGATGTCTTGTTGGCCATGTAGAAATGAAATATTTTTTTTAATATATTGTATGAGCTGAGTGGGAAGAAATGCTTTCTTTAATTGCATTCCTTTTGGTAAAGCAGCTAACATCATAGCTTCATTTATTACCTGGCTTAATGGGTTTGTGTTTTGTTGGGGTTTTGTGTTTTTGGTTGTTTTTTTTTTTTTTAAGTTGATAATGGAAGGAAAGGATGAGCTTTGATAAATCTAATCTGTGAAATATGGGGTTTTTTTCAATGCGTTTTAAGTACTCCAGTGAAATACGATTTTATTAATAAATTGATAAGCAGTTTGGGTTTTAATAATTTTTGAAATGGACACACTGTTTAAGAAGGTCCCTTTTAGATAATAGTGAACCAGATGCATTTAATCTCTAATTGTGTGTTATCTTTTGGTACAATGGCACACTACTGACTTCAGCTAGTAATACTTGTAATAGCAGGAACTCACTTGTGCCCCAAAAAACCACTAATACCTGCATCTGGCATCAGGATGGAGCAGTTAACACTTGCTGTCCATTAGCAGACTTGTACCAAGGAGTCCTCAGTCCAAAATGTTGTAGCCCTGCCTCGTAATTATGTTTTTTTAGGAATGCAATTGCTCAGTTTCCTCTATGGAGAGGTTATTAGGAAAGCCTTTTTACTAACCTGAGCTCTGCACATCCAACAAAGCGTAGATTTCTAGCTAGCCATAGGTGTGCGATGCCACGCTATATGTTGAAAATAGAAAGTATGGCTTTGGAAAAAAAAAAAGCTTGATGAATTTTTAAAACATTTGACTGTGAATTCGTGCCCTCTACACATTTCCATAGGAGTCACAATGCCACCACCAGCCTGCATTGTGTCCAGGGGGTCCCGAGCACCATGAGTGGGGTGCCTTGAGCTGAGAAAGGAGGACTAAAGGTGGTTTGGGAGGGAAGCGGGGTGGGGGGTATAAGTCCTGCTGAGTGGATGTGAGGGTGGCACTCCTTGTTCTCCTAGCAAAATTTGGGCTGCTTAATGTGTAGCTTTTGACACAGTACATGATTCTGATGTTTAAGGACTAAAAGAACTTGTCTGTGCCTAAGGTTTCCTGCAGATATGTTTAGCTTAAGGATTGATGGCTATTCTTCCCAGGTTTTAACTGATTCTTTTAATCTTTACCTGGTATCCTGGTTTGAAAGAGCAGGAGAATTTGTGACTCTCATCGACGCAAACGAGAATAAATTTTTGATGTTGCTGCTTGAAGAGTTCTTTGACACTGCATTGGTACGTATGTGCATGAAGGGGCACTGGAGGGTTGCCTTTATTGGATAAGAAAGCCATCATTCACAGACAGTATTCTGTTAAATAAAGCATATTCCATGCCCTAGGACTGAGCCTGGGATGGAGCTTGGGGGGTGAAGATGGGCAGTGCCCTGGGCTGGTGTTAGCCTGAGGTTTGACATACCTGGGAGAAGCTGCACAGGGCTGCAGCATTTTCTCATTTTCTAACACTAAGCCAAGCATTTGTTGGTTTATTTTTTCAGCAAAATGTACAAGAAGTTCTGCTGCATTTTGTAAATAAAAGCTTTTGTGATGAATCTTTTTTAAACACCCACGTTACTCACACCGAGCTGCACCTTATGTGCAAAGGAGTTTGCTAAGGTGGTCCTGGTGATTTGTTCCTGTGGTGTTTGAAACAGCTGATTTACTTTTAAAGAATAACCTGAGCTGCTTACAAGTCTCCCTTAGGCTTTAGTTTAAATGGTCATAGCTTTAAAGGTATTGCATGCCTAGTGATGTGGATTTGCAGTAGGACAAATGCTTTCAGCCTTTCCCCAAGCTGTTCCCGCAGATTCGTTGTCTGTAGCTTACTGGAGCTGTGTGACTTTGTGCATCAGAAAACTTCTGACTCCTTGTGACACTTGAGGAGACTTGATGAAAGCTATTTGAGCAAAATAAAATTTTCTTTGCTAACCACATTGAAACTATATTAAATATGCTATAAATTACTTGGTTTGGTCAAAATTTGATTTCTTTGTCTTCCTGGTCCGTTCCTTCCGTGTGCTTTCTCTATGGAGGACAAAATGATGTTTTATTTTTGCTTTTCTTCAAGGGATTTGTGACACCCTTCAGATACCATATGCTATGATAAATAGTACTGCAGTGTGTACACACAGAGTCTGTTTTTACATAGCCTTGTATAGGCTGTAGAAATAACACAACGATGCCGTGATGTGGGTTTGCCAGGGAACCTGAGGGCACTGAGCTCTCGGGTGCTGCTGAAATCCCTGGGGGAAGTGGGTGCTTTGCTCCCTTTACCCTCCCTGCACGGTGCCAACCTGCACGATCGGGGTGACCATGTGTGACTCGCCAGTATCATCAGGTGGCACTGCTTTCCCTGATGTGGGTACACTCATGTTTTATGTTATTTAGTCCCTGCAAGTTGTGATGGTGGGGGCATAAACACCTCAGTGCTCTCGCTACTGCTGTTCCTGTGTCGTGTGTTAACGAAGGCTTCCTTTACTTTTTCCATCAGGTGATTTTCAAGTGCAGTCATGAAGGTCAGTAATTTTTTTTTTCCTTTCCATTTCTCAATATCCTGAATCTCAATTTTGGGAGCACAGTCCTGAATTCTGCTTGAACTCTACCCCCTTTCTCTTCTCCTCTCCGCTCCCTCCTCTTCTCTGCAATGTTTTCTTTAAACCTGCCTGCTGATTTTTCTGCGGTTAATTTTCATTAACACATCAGAGCACAAAACCTTTTAGTGTTTCTCTGCTTGTTTTGCTGGGGGAAAAAAAAAGAAAAAACCAAAACCAACAAAACATCTAGCTGTGGTATCTTGTTGAAATGGTCTGCATCATGTATTTTGGTCAGAAGCATCACTTACTCTGAAAGGAGTTCAGGCTAGGTAATCTGCTCTTGCACACTTATTTGTACTGGCTTCAGATGTTATTCCCCTGAAAGCATCCTCCCCTGCTGAATAACATGGTAATTCCCTCAGCCATCCCAACTAGGCAGAGGGATGTCTGTCTGTCATTCATTTCAGCAGCAGGATTTTTTTGGCTGCAGATGACTTTCCATCAGGGCAGGGGAGCAGGTGCTTGCAGAAAGAGCAAGCGTCTGTGTGTCCACACATCCAGGCTCAGAAGTCACGGAAAAAAGCAGCATTACCTTGTGGGCTGGGTAACTTAGGCTGATTTGTCCTTGTAGCTTGTTGTAGTGGGAGCAAAGTGAACACGAGCATCTTCTGGTTGATCCTCTAGTGGTTTGCTCTGACTTTTTGACAAAGCTGTGTATTGCAGATTTCTCTCCTGTGGTTAGTAAGTAGCTTTTCTGTCCTGTACCTATTTAAACAGTTACTCAGGTCAGCAGTTAAAGTAACTGGAGGTTTTTTTTTTACAGAGAAGTTCCCAGTTCCTTTTTCTGTCTCTGATTCGATGGTTGGAGGCTTTGTTTTAAAAGAAATCCACAGCGGGGTTATTTTTACACCTTCAACGTAATATGCTGTAGTTGCTTCAACCCTCTTTTGTTTGCAGACCAGCTCATTGCTGGCTCTAACCTTTCGAATGTTTTTTCTAGGGAAGAAAGAGCTGGTGAATTTATTTTTACCTGCACTGGGGCATCTAGTGAAAGAAGCAAATATTTGCTGTGCTCTGCAGCAGGAGGTAAGACTCTTACTAGCAGAAGAAAAATTACAGATGGATGTGTGCTCAAGTGTGTGTCATCAGATATAAAATGGGCACAATATTACTGAATTATTTCCCTTCCTTTTCTGCCTCTTCTCTGGGGGAAAGGCTTTGAGGACCCTCAACTCTATACTTGACAGTCTCCAACGGGAGGAGAGAAAGAAATTCCCTCTGTCTGAGGAGATGTGCTCGCTCACGTAAGTGGTTTTCCCCCCACCTCCTGTAGCTAAACACTGTCGAGTTAAAAGTTATTTCCACTTTAATTTATTGCCTTATGCTGTTTCAGGAAAGACCTTGCAAAAACTATACTGGAGGCTGGTGGTAAGAAGTATTTAGTGGTTATTCTTATGAAGCTGGGGTTCTCTGGCTTTACTTCATCTGGTTTTTTTGCTCTTTTGCTTTTAATTATAAATGAATTAACTTAAGTCATTTCCTTATCAAGAATTGATTTTGGGGGAGGAAAAATCAGATGGTAGTTTAAGAAAATATGAATTGAAAATTGCTAGACTCAACAATGTATAAGCTCTTTCTAGTTAGTATTCTTAATTTGTATTAACTGGGAAGAAAAGCTAAACCAGTGTATGCAGAAAGATACATTTCTAATTAGATCTAATTTAATACCTTACAATACAATCTAATACAATAGATACATTCTTAATTAAGTACAGTCTAATTAGATCAGCTTTATGTGCTTACCAAGTATGCTGGCTGTAGCCTTTAAAAAATAAATGTATAGGGTGTCACCATGGTATGTGAAATGTAATTTAATTGAATTATAGTGAGTTAGTGATGGAGCTGAGGACACCTGGAGCTAAACTCGTCTCTCCCCCTCCACGGTGGTCCTGGGTGGAACTGGAGCTAGCTGGTGAACACCACTGTGTAATCTAGAAGTGCAAGAGTAGCGATGCTCTAACTCTGTTATGCAGGGGGGTGAGATTTACCCTGTGCTTATGTTTACCACATAGATTATGACCTTCAGGTTGCCCTTTCAGAAGCCCTTTGTAGGTTAATGACAAAAAAATGGAGGGATGACCTTGTTCACCACTGGTTTGAAGATAACTATCTTGCTGAAGCTTTCAAAGAGATCAAGGATAGAGAATTTGAGACGGTGAGGGTCCTTATTTTGAAAACAACATACCTGGCAAGCCTGTATAGGGGTTAGTTTTGCCTGAGTTCAGTCAAGATGTCCTTGTAAGAAGTTCCTGCAAAACTGATTTTATAAATACACCAAGTTATTTAGTTATTTGTGTTTCTTTTTCTCTTCCCACTCCTCCCCCCCTCGCCACAATTTGTCAAATATAAGAAGACCTATTGTTAAAATAGCTCTCGTTTTGTAGTTATTTTACTTCTAAAGTGTAAATAAGTCAATTTTTGTGGTATGGAGACTTGCTGGTTGTAAGTTGAGTTCCAACTCTTTGTAGCAACTGGAGTGTTTCTTCCCCAGAAGATTCTTTGGCATCACCCTGACTGTTTAAAAGCTTCTAACTGGGGTAGAGGCTACACAGCCAGCCAGAATAAATCTTTGCAAAGGAAATATGTAGCCTGATTTTCTCTTTTTTAAATAAAATGTCATTTGCCTTGAAGGACTGCAGAAAATTTCTTAACCAGCTAAATGAAAGGCTTGGGAGTGAAAGAAGGTAAGCTGCCAACCAACAGAATGAGCTGGTGCTGTAATTACTGCAGGGTGGAGCTAGGATTGTTCAGTGATTTGGGTTATCTTAAGAAAATAATTTGCATTAAGTGTGAAAAGTGAAGAAAGACTTTATTAATTGTAATGGTGGTTCTTTTAAAAGTAAAATCAATGAAGAGAATGTATCACTACTAAAATACTGTGTTCTCTAAGCTTCTCCAAACTTAATTTACTTCTATTAATCCTTTTTTTTTTGAGCAGTAAGATTTGTAACCAGTCTTAATGATTTTCTTCAGTAATGTCAGACTCTGATGTTGAATGTATCACGTGGCATCTGCTTTTCTTCCAGGGTCTATTCATTTCCCTGCATATCTGCTTATGCTGACATGAACGAGGTAATAGCCCTGAGCACTGTGACATCCTCCCTGCAGTGTTACCCCTGTTCAAATGGTACTTTCTGCTGTATATGGGGTTTTTTTCCCCCTATTTTTCATTGAAGAGCTTGATTTTCTGCAGTGTAAAGTGTAACCTTCTGTTCTAGTTGCCAAGTTTGCTTGTTTGTCCCTTGGCTCCCAACTTACTGCTGCTGACTTTGCTCTTGTGGCAGACAAATGACAGAGGCAGCACTTCTCTTCATGGTGATGACAGAAGAGGCATCTCTAAAAAGAACTGGGAGGGCAGGACAACTTTGACTACTCCAGCAGAGCTGTTCCCAGGCAACAAGATTAGCCTGATGCCCATGTAGGAGAGGTCATAGTTGTAGATCCTACAGATTACTGATCTTTCAGTAACTGTTGCTGTGGCACAGTTGCATCAAGTTGATGGAAGCTGGTTCCACTGCTTCTGCTTATTTTGAGTGTTCCAAAACACAGAAAGCTAACACAGAAAGCTCTCACAGACTCTTTCCTGCCACGAAGATGTGAGCATTTGCCTGTTGCCTTTCCCTTGGCTGGTGCAGGGGGGTGTCTGACCTTGGGGGGCACGGTTGGGTCATCAACTCACAGGCTGATCCCAACTCTTATTGCTGTAAGATGCACGTATGTCCAAACACGTAGGTGGGACAACTGTTCCCAGTTTCATCTTGCTAAAGAAAACTGAGAATGAGATGGCAGTTGTGGAGTTTTCCCGGGAATGGCAGCACTGCTGTTGTGCTTCCTCAGATGAAGAAGCCGTCGGACGAGAAGCTGGAGGAGTTCTGGATCGACTTCAACGCCGGCAGCCAGAGTGTGACCTTCTACGTGGACAGTAGTGAGGTAACAGCAAAGCTCCCGTGGTCTCGGGTCAGCCTAACGCAGTGGGTGCTTGCTCAGTCCTGATGTGGTGGCTTTTGGTTTTTTTTCAAAGGGTGCTCTGTGGGAGTCGGTGAGGCTGTCGAGAGAAGCGGTCAGCAGTTACAGCCTGAAGGGTAAGGTTTTCCAACCCACGTTATTCTCTTCAGCTGTGGGTCCTCAAGACATGTGGAGCCAACCTAAAAATCTCACCATCACTGAAGTGTTCCTGTGTCTTCTCCTTCCACATGTTGAGGGGTCAGTTTATCACTGTGCTGGGGAACAGCATGATCATCTAGATCCAGTAAGAAGGAAATGGGTGAACAGAAGAATTAGAAACACATGGGCAAGATGTAAAAGAGACCGCTTAAAAAAAAACCCAAACACTTCTTCGAATGTTTTTGGGATGATAAACTGAATGTCTTACTCTAGAACAGGTCTAATATATCTTTTTTTCTATGCAGAGGATGGTGGAGAAAAGGTGGTTAAAATTTACTTGAAGATTCCTGCTACTCTGAACAAAATAGAAGCAACAAAAGTCAAAATATCTTTCCGTGCTGAGTTTGAAATCTTAAGTGTGCTTAAAAAAGTCCTGGGAGAAGAAAAAATGATGGTAAGCTTAGTATGCAGTGTTTGTTTTCTTCAGCTGTATTTTACTTGATATACACTGTACAAAAACATTCAGTGAGGCTTTTTAGGGTTTGAGTGGCTTTTTTTCATGGCTGTTTATCGTATACCTGTCTTCACCTTCAAGACTTGTGACTCTCCATATTGATGTTCTCTCTTCCAGACCAAGGCTAAGATTAGAGACTTTAGGAAAGAAGTGTCAGGGTGCCCAAATTTAAGGTCTAGAAGCTGGAAGGTTAAGCTGTTGTGTTGATCAATTCAGTTCAATGCAATTATTTTTGCTGAGTTTCCGAAGCAGGAAATAAAGCCTATGGCATTTAATTGCATCACTTGAAGCATAAACAGTCTACGTTAGCTCCAAGTGTAACACTGCACAGGATGAGCAAATTGTGACCTGAAAACCTGGAGAAGGATTCTGCAGGACACAGGTCTTAGGCTGGCTTTGTAGGTAGTACTTCTAAATGGAGTGCTTTAAAACCTCAAGCTTTTTATAAACTAATGTGAAAGCTCAGGGTGTGTATGTGGCTGATTGATTTATTTATCTTAAATGTTAATATGGTCAACTTCTTATAATTGTGATTCATCTACAGCCAGATGAACCCTTATGTGCCAGCAAATAGCCATAGTAAAGTGGCTTTCATTTATCCTTGCAGGAGCTGAGATCTTTCCAAATGAATTAGTGTCCAGTGATTTGTTGCTGGCAATTAACAACTGTTGGTTATGTTTTTTTAAGTAGCTGACGTTACTGGAAGATCTATTTTAAGGTCATTTTCATGTGAGATTAATTCACACCAACAGATGCATGTGGCTGAAGAGGAGTCTGCCCATGCTGGGAAGCAAGCCAGGCAGAATGAAGCAGGTGATCTTTTAAAAACTATTGTTTTATTTTATGAAATGTAAGTGGTGCAGTTAACCACATTAAGAAAGGAAAAAATAAATGTGCAACTCCCAAGCTCAGTCTCTTTGTCTTGTGAGCTTGGTAAGTGGTGTTAGTGGTGGATGCTGAGTCCCTCTAGCCCAAGGGGCAGGGGCAGGGCACCGTGGCCGTGTGTTGCTGGGACTGTATGGGCAGGAGAAGTGCTCCTGGAGGCTGGATCTGTGCCCTGGCAGGTTCCATTACCCCACACAGAGTGGATGATGCTCTGGAGGTACCACGGGCTGTTGTAGAAATGCAGCCAGGGGAGTAGGAAAGCTCACCTGCAGCCCCTGTTTGTAGAGAAGGATGAGCTGCAAAGTTGGCTGTACTTCAGTTTTTAAAGTGATTATTTCTTGTGTGGATTATTCCTTGGTGTAACTTGCTCACCAGATCTTTCCAGGTCTTCTAAGACAATGAACCTGCAGCTCTTCCTACTGCTACCACCTCCACCATCTCAGAAAAGAGACCACAAGCTTGAAGAGCCCTTAGGTTTAGGTAGAGTTCTTTCTGTGTCTGTTAAAACCAATTTTTTTTCCACATTCCTCTCAGTTACTGTGAATTTCAGATTCACCCGGGTGAATACCCAAAAGAGCTACTTCCATCTCTAGATATCTGAGACCCTTTGTCAGTAATCCTACCCATTTTCCTCCAGTTCAAACCCAAAATGAGCTAGACTCCAAATCCTTCAGTTCCTGGAGGTGCAGGGGAGGGAGAAGATCCTTCCTCAGTGTCTACCACAAAGTACACGTAGAGGGTACACGGTGGCACTACTATTGAAGCAGTCAAGGAGTACAAAGGTTCCTCTGTACTCAAATCATTTTTTGTGCTGCCTGGTAGAGATTCAGTGGAGGGGAAATGGAGATGGTGAAAAAAATCCTACTGGTCTGTTGCTTTAGTCAGAGTTATTCTGTGTTTTCCAGAGCTAAGAGCTGGGGTAGCAATAAGATGATATACGTACATAGCATGAGGGTCTCGGAAGAGGCAGGCTCAAGATGCTGCTTGTTTAGTATTGCAATCCCGTGCTAGGTAATTTGGAGATGTTTGGTATTTTTGTTCAATTAAACAAGATCTTGACACGTTTGCACCTAGTAAGTTGTGCTGTTAGTGCTTTTAAACACGTGTAGGAATGGAAAGAAAGTGTGTGTTCAGTTCCCACAGTGACTTTCTTGACCCATTGTTGTTCTGCAGGGATACCAGTGTCCACTGATTCACAGGGCAGGCAAGACCCTTCAAACTCTGAAAACATGGACTCTCTCTCAGACAACTTAGCTTCTGTGCACAGCCAGCAGGTAACAGGCACTGTACTAGGAAGTGTCTGGTAAAACAGTCCTCGTGCCCTTCTCCCCCCTCCTTCAATCTGCTTTTTTTAATAGGTGTTATTAAAACATTCTTTCAAAGAAAACTAGTTTGTACTCAGATCCAACAATGTTTTCACACTCCATCTTATATTGGTGAGAATTCACTTGTCTTCAGAGCTGCAATTTTGTCAAAACTGCTTTAAAAAAGAAGAAATAAATTTTGTTCCCTCTTATAAGGGGATGGTAGAACAGGCTCCCCAGGGAGGTTGTGGAGTCTCCTTCTCTGGAGAGATTCCAAACCCTCCTGGATGTGGGGATCCTGAGCTCCTTGCTCTGGGTGACCCTGCTGGATGGAGCAGGGGGGGTTGGACCAGGTGATCTCCAGGGGACTCTTCCAACCCCTACCATTCTGTGAATGCTCTTAATGTAAAGCTCATAGTATCGCTTACATGCAACCTAAAATGTTATGTGTGGCTGATGTTGAACCTGTCATCCAAGCTGGTGCCACAGGCTAGCACTGAAAAATCTATTCTAAAAAAAACCCCTCAACTAAACAACAGACAAACCACTTCTTTATTGGTCATATGCATGCTCTGTTCATGGTTTCATGTCTCCGAGCAGAAAGTGGTCAGCTCTGGTGTCACTGCGGTTCCACCGAGCCAGCAGATGGAAGTGAAAGATGCTCATCAAGGCTCAGGTCAGGCGTGGCTCCCTTCAGTTCCCTTTAGTCCCGTACAGTGAGGTGTCACCCAGGTGACCCAGTGAAGGCTCTGCTTTAACAGCAAAAGCAGATCAAGTGTTTAATAGTAGCTTCAGAAAGTTGAAGCTGTAGTTTCCTTGCCTCCTTCAGCAAAAAAGTCCAAAACTCCATCTCCAAGGATAAAAGCTAAGCCTAGGTGAGTGTCTTGCAGACGATAAGTTGCAAGGTGGGATTCTTTTTTTTCTGGTTTTGGTTTTTCTTTTCCCTCCACTGGGGTTTTAATGCATGT
The DNA here is from genome assembly GCA_025345505.1 of Todiramphus chloris collaris. Classification (NCBI taxonomy): domain Eukaryota; kingdom Metazoa; phylum Chordata; class Aves; order Coraciiformes; family Alcedinidae; genus Todiramphus; species Todiramphus chloris. The sequence goes on from JANVCC010000270.1 coordinate 3,486,939, forward strand.
GGTTTTGAGGTTTATTCCCCCAGCTATAATCAGATGTGTAACTATTCATATGAGGGCCATGCCTTCTATGAAAGACTGTATGAATTTTAGTTCACCCTGGTTTTAGTAATATCTTTTTTCAGTGCATTGCAGGACAGTATTTTTATGGTGAAGTTGGACTTCTGTTGAACTATTATTACCTTGTTCCCCTATAGACCTTTTAGACCAGTGGTTTGATGCTAATTACTACTTCACAAACTGACTCCCTGGGCTTTAAATGAACAACTTCTCAGCAGTGCATTCCTCTCCTGTGTTCTCTTGTCCCTAGTGAGCAGCCCCTAGAAGAACCCATGGAGGAGTCAACAGCAAAGGTATGTTTGTCTTGAGGTCCACCTGAGTGAGAAGAGACATGGGGCAGGGAAGAGGTGCTCTGCTGGAGCTGCAGAAGAAAGCTGGGAGCAAATCCTAGAGCGACTGAGAGCCACCTGTAGTTGTGTTTCTTTAGGCAACTTCAGCATGTGGGAATTTCTATTGATGTGTCCAGGTATTGAAAAAAGCAACCTATGCACTACAGGAGAAAAAATAAATTCATAAAGCAGTAATTTTAATTTGGAGTAGGTACTTAATTTGTATAAGAAATCACATTCTAGACTTATTCTTGGGTTTGTTTCCAGATACTAGTTCTAGATTTTTTTTTATTTATTATTTTTATCTGGCAGTTCAAGGGTTTTATAATACTTGTCCACTGCACAATGGATTCAAAGCTTTTGAACGACTACTTTATGTATCTTCACACCCTTGGCCCCTTCCAGTTTCAGATCTGGGAGTCCCATACTTTCTGGTAGGAAAGAACTGCAGAGGATGGAGATGGACAGCTGCTGCAGTAGGAGGAATGACGTTTCCTGCAGCTCCTTCTCTCTGCTTTTAGCAGGCTCTGGGATAAGAACATGACCTGTTGTGGTTTCAGATCCTGCAGTACTTTTCTTTTCAGAAGGATGTGACCTGGGAAAAGAGAAAGAGAAGAACAAGGTCGGCCAAGCAGAGGAGGACTGAAGGCAGGTATGACTTGCAAGTCCACGCAGGGACTGGTGTACCCGGTGATTTTTAGACCATTTCCAGCACCGATGAGGATTGCTTGCGGATAAGAATGGGAAAGCTTGATGCAGGGCTTCGTCTTTATTCCAGGCTCTGTATTTTGAGACCAAATAGCCTGATGCAGGAAATACTGTCTGTAAAACAGCAGTAAAAGGTAGAGAAGGTCTTAGTTCAGTCATTCTGCTCCCTCTAGTGTTTTATTCAAAAATGAGCATTTTATCTGACAATGAGCTTGTTTCAGGAAGCATTAACCAGAGGAGCTCAGTTCTTTGGTCTTCCAGTCCTTTCACTAGTAAGAAGGGGAGGATGTACTGTATGTTGAGCAATAATTGTGTGGTTTTAAAAAATAGCTACAATTTGGACAAAGAAATACAAGTACAGCTAAGCTTAAATGTTGAAATATATGAAAACAGAATCTAGGTGCGTTCAGAAAAGTGATTTGAGAACAAGCATTAAATGTTAGAATATCTAAGGGAATTAAATGTGTGTATATATATATATTTTTTTTTTGCTCTTAAATCCTTCTGAAACAATCTTTCCATTCATGATTTCTTCCTACCATGTGCTATTATTCAGGTAGGAACAAAATGTCCACTACGTAAGCAGGGATAGTCTAACTTGTATCTTCTAATTAAATTAATTTTGTAATTGAAAGAGTGAGAATCAAGAGACAATAATAGAGACTATGCATGAAAGGAACAAGACTATTTTTTTCCTAAGAAGCTGAAAAAACACCATTTTTAGGCATCTACAAAGTATCTGAGTGTCTGCTGTCTAATGGAGTTTGTGGGTGGGGGGAAGCAAACCACATTACCCCCCCATATTCTTAGTGAAGTTCTATAGGGTGACTCTTTGTGCATCACTGCCACGTATACATTGCCTTGCAGGAAGGAAATCTATGACTTTGAAACCTCAGACTCTGCAAGTCATGAAAAGGTAAAGTGGAGACGGAAACTGTGAGGAGATGGCACCAAGGTCCCAGCTCAACAGCAGAGCAGGAACCTGAACCAGGGGCTCTCTGCAGTAAGGATGGACATGCTGTAGAGCAAAGCAGGCAGCTGGGAATCCAAGACTTCTGTGTTTCTCTATGAAATATTTTTGTGGGATGGGGAGAACTTCTCATCACTTGATTCTTGCGGTACTGGATGATAAAATCCATTGCAATTTGAATTTGAGCTGTTTCTTGAGTGTGGCTGTGGGACTGCAATTTGAAGGCCAACCTCTGTTTGCATCCTACTGAGTATCAAAAGCAGGTTGAGCATCCTTCACTCTGTACTCCTAGGCTAGACCACAAGGACTGAAATCCATCTTGAGCCACACTTGGCACGTTGGGAATCCCTGGCTAAAGCCAGTCATTGCAAAACCTTTATTGGATATTCAGATTGAATTATATTTGCAGTTTGCTAGAAAAATTGAATCAAAATAGGTCACTCAAATTTTGACCAGTGTGGGTTTTCCCAGGAAGCTGAAAACTTACTCCTGATGGCTTCTGTCGAGGTGGCCCCACTGTGCAAACCCTCTGGCTTTCAGCCTCCTCCCTGGTGCAGGTGCTACCACTGCTGCCTCTGAATTCAGGGGTGATGGATGCTGACAAAGACTCCCGAAATTTCAGTGGTTACAAACTGAACCCTGTTCAGTCCTTGCTGCTGCCGCTGGGTGTCAGCATCAACCCTGCTTTATGGTACAGTGTCCCAGCAGCTCTCTCCAAAGGCTGTCCAGGCTACAACGTGCTGCTACTAGCAGTGTCAGTACTTAAAATGACACTTCTTGTGATATTAGTGCTTAAAATGAGCGTTTTTCATAAAGCAAGGAAAAGAGAGTAACTCTATTTAAGAAAGCAAATGTTTGCCTGTTATAATCTATGGAACTGTTTCCATTGCCAAGCCCCACTCCATTAAGAAAGTGGAATTTCCATGCTGGGCTTGTAATCCATTCCTCCTCTAGCCCTTTTGACTGCTGATACATTTTAATTTTGTCTTAAAGCTCAAGTACCCTTTCAAATAATGTACAACTACTTCCTTCTGTTTCAGGTCGCTGAAGTAAAAGAAAAGTTTCTGGGCAAGAATCTTTCCTCGGAAAACCAGAGGTACAGGATTATATATGCACTGGTTATGAACCTTCTGCTCTGTGAAAGAAGAGTTCATTGTCTTAAACTGCTTTAAGTGGGGCTCAAGAAAGCTGTGTGTGATGTTTCTGATAAAATAGTTCCTTGCTTAGCTGCCACAGTATCTGGATGTTACCAATACAAATACTTAAACAGTAACTGAGAATCTAAATTACTAGAGGGAATGAGTCCTCTCTAGTTTGACAATAGAATCACAGGCTGGTTTGGGCTGGAAGGCACCTTTCAAGGTCATCTCATCCAACCCCCCTGCAGGGAGCAGGGCCATCTGCAGCTAGAGCAGGGTGCTCAGAGCCCCGGGCACCCTGACCTGCAATGGTGCCAGGGATGACTGCACATCAATCGTCTGGTCCTTCTGCTGACCTGTTAAGGAGCCCTGCCATTGCTGCTTGGCTGGGCCACTGCTGCAGTGGGCTTTGGCAGCAGCTGCTCCTTTCACTTCTGGGTTACTTGGCAGGGCTTATGGACCAGGAAACAAGAAGGAGGTATCCAACCATCTCGAGAGAAGGACGGTAGGTCTCCTGTGCTTGGAGAGCCACCTGTACGAACCAGCTGCACCCTTAAATTCCAGCCTATTTAAGGTTTATCCAGCACAGAGGTGGAGGAATGTGAGCCTTGGAGCCTCAAAATATCCTGCTTGTTGCTATTGAAAGCAGTGCTTAGGGTGCTCCAGGACTGCCAGAGCAGCAAGCAAACATCTGGGTTCACTTTTCTTTTTTTCCCCCCCTTACTGTGCTCTTTGCTACAGCTCAGGCATGCTAAGTCTTTCCTCCTTGAGAGCTCTCTTATCTGGATGTGGGAGGGAGGGGAAGGTGAGGGTGGAGGGTGCTGTAAATCCCATGTTGTTAAAGGGCAAACAACTGCCTCTTGGTGTCTATCTTTTACTGCTGGTTTGACAGCTAACTGTTGCTGTTTTGGCACATTTCACAGCTTAAAGTACTTCCAAGTGTTGCACTGTGGGAAGGAAGAAGTGGAATAATTTGTCAGTAAATGAAAGGGAATAGTTGGGGGGGATTGTGGGTGGACAGGAGCTGAGCAGGACTCACTCTTGATGGTGTCTTTAGTCCAGTTACAGGAAACATCTTTTCTCTGAAAGCAACAATGAACATACAAGCAGCAGTCAGAGTGAAAAAAGCTGGATCCTTGACTCTCAGAAACAGTCATTGCCAAAATCTCTGGACTATACGCGGAAAAGACCGAGGGTGAAAAGTAAATTAAAAGGTAAGGTTGGTCCTCTGTTGGCACTTAGCTGTGGATGATGTAGTGTGCAGCACATCAGGGAATAGCTGGTGAAGCTTTGGGAAGGGGGACTTGGCTGCGTCCTGAACTGAGTAGGAAAGAGCAGGCTCAAGCCTGGCAGCAAGGGTGCCTTGCTGAGGAGATGCGCTGTGCACCCTTGTGCTCAAAGAACTGGGCTCCCATCCCCTTCCATCCACCGAATGTGCTGGTGTTCAGATGTCCAGGTGGAAGGGTCAGGGCTGTAAAGATGCTGTGGGGACTGGAGCATCTCTCTGAGAAAAGACTGAGATCCCAGGGGCTGTTTAGTCTGGAGAACAGAAGACTGGGAGAGGATCAATGCTGATCAATAATTAAAAGGCAAAGATCAAGAGGATGGGTCCAGAGGATGCCCAGTGACAGGACAAGGGGCAACAGGCACAAACTGGAACCCAGGAGGTTCTGTCTGAACAGGAGGAGAAACTTCTTTGGTGTGAGGGTGTGGAAGCCTGGCCCAGGCTGCCCATAGATTTTTGTGGAGTTTCCTTCTCTTGAGATTCCAAACCCACCTGGACATGGGGATCCTGGGCCCCCTGCTCTGAGTGACTCTGCTGGAGCAGGGAAGTTGGACCAGATGATCTCCAGAAGTTCCTTTTAAAACCTACCATTCTGTGATCTTATGAAATTTGTCACCTAAATGCCTGTGTGGGTACATCCCTTTGTGCAATGGTGCTGAAGAGCCTGCTGGTGCTGAGCTGATGGTTGCATTGGTGCTCTTGAATGCAAGAGGAAGACGATCTCTCTGAAGCTGCTGTATCTCCTCCCTGCCACTTCTCACTCCATCCCTACAATCGATGTTGTGAATAAACCTTGAAAAAACACACAGTTTGCAGACCATGGCACCATGCTCCCTTGTTTATATCATGACAGACCAGTTGGAAGCTTTATTAGGAAGGAGTTTTGAAATTTAACTCGAGTGTTGTGAAGTTTTCTCTTGTAAATATCTCGAAACCCAAACTCAAAGCTGGATTATTCAGCTGTGATGCAAACCAGCTGGGTAAGATGTGGTTATGTTGTCAGTAACCTGGTGAGCTTTTCTCCTTCCAGTGCTTCCAGTGTCTTCTGCAAGTAGTGGCAGTGACTACCAGTCAAAGAAGGTAAGGAGGTGTCATGCTCAGGTGCCTCAGATATAGACATTACATATGCAAAACATATACAAACGAGTGGGAATTAAATAAACTGGTGTTACCTTCTCAAATCCTCTGATGGACAAATTTTCCTCCTAAGTGTTGCTGAGATTGCGTTGGTCTACTAAAAGCTGTAGAAATAAGGAGAGGGCTTAGGAAGATATGAAACTTCATAAAAACAGTTGTGTGAGCCCGAGCTAGCTGTTCTAAAACTACAGTGTTTACCTGTGATAGGTGGAAAATTGGGCATCAGTTGGTATGCTTGGTGTGCCACCTGCTTTGCCTGACCCAAGTGTCACTCGACAGGAATGAGTTCAGGTCCAGAGATGTGCCAAGAGCTAGAACTGCCTATCTAGATACCTGCCCAAATCCCAGCTGGATCTTACCAGGAGATGTCTCCACGCTGTCCTCTGCTCCATACTCTGCAGTTCCTTGGGAACGCTCACACTCACCTCTGCATTTTGTTGGCAGTTTTCAGGCCTTTTGTTCCAAGACCTTTGCTCGTGCTGAGTCCTGGCTCATGCACTGTCCTCCTCTTTGAGTTCTAGCTCTGGAAAAACTAACCATGGGTTGTACCCGTGGAGAAATTCATGTACATGGAGCAAAAGTGCTCTCTTCCATCTGAACCCAAGGAAGATTTTTTTCCTGTGAGGGTGGAAGAGCCTGTGCCAGGCTACTCAGAGAGGCTGTGGAGTCTCCTTCTCTGGAGAGATCCCAAACCTGCCTGGATGTGGGGATCCTGGGCCCCCTGCTCTGGGTGTCCCTGCTTTAGCAGGGGCTGGACTAGCTGATCCAGCTGTGGAGACAGCTATCAGTATGTTAGGCGTATTTCAAGTGTACTTCTGCTCTTAGAAGTATAAATCTTCCCCTTAAAAAAAATCCCACAACCAAGCAACAACAACAAAAAACCCCCACACCCCACAAAAAAAAACAAACCCTCAAAAAACCATACCCAAACCCTACTTCTGTAGCAGTGTTTAAATAAACTACGTGCTTAGACTTGGCTTTGTTTTAGCAGAGAACATCAAGGCAAAGACCTCAAAAGGAGATGCCAAGGAAAGAAAGCACATCCAGCTCCAAGGGATATGGTTTGCCTACAGTGGATCTTGCTGGTATTTCTTTTTTTAATCTTCTGCAAAAGAAAAAAAGAAAAGAAAAGCTGTTTTGATGTGTGTGGGTGTGTGCTTTTTGGGCGTGGGTTTGTTTTTCTTAAATGTTGCCTTTTTTCTTCATAAACACTCCGCTTGTGATTGTAAATTCCTGTGATGTTTATCAATATCTCAAGGGCAGGTGTCAAGAGGATGGGGCCAGACTCTTGGCAGTGGTGCCCAGTGACAGGACAAGGGGCACAAACTGGAACATGAGAAGTTCCACCTAAACATAAGGAACAATTTCTTTGGTGAGAGGGTGTCAGAGCCTGTGCCAGGCTGCCCAGAGAGGCTGTGGAGTCTCCTTCTCTGGAGAGATTCCCAACCCACCTGGACACTGGCCCCCTGCTCTGGGTGACCCTGCTGGATGGAGCGGGGGGGGGGGGGGGCACCAGATCATCTCCAGAGGTTCTTTCCTTCCCCACTGTGCTGTCATTCTGCCTTGTGATAGTTCTTGTAATGACTGAAGCCTGGATGCTGTTTGTGGATAGTCTCTTGAGTGGGAAGAACATTAACTGGAGCTAATGAGAGGTGAAGGAATGAACTTAACTGACAGAAATCAAACAGCCTTTGGACTGAATCTGAGCCGCTGTCCCCTCTCTGTGTGAAGAGAGAAAGGATGGGGGGCTGGTTTCTTTTTTTAATCCTTGCATGTCATGACATTGAAGTTCCTAGTGAATACAGGAATTCAGTCTCTATTGCCTGTGTCATTTGGCTGCTCTTTCACGCAGAGGAAGCACTCTCAGAGGAGCTTGCAGATGGTCCCCTAACAATGGATGTGTCTGCCAAGGGCTATTCCGGCGAGGAGAAGGCCACGCAGGTGCAGTAGGCAGCTCCTGAGCTCCTTCCCATCTACTGTCAGGATGCTTCTCATCTAAAACCAAGGCACCATGTGGCTTTGCTTTCCGAGACACATTCCTGACAGCTTGTCTGCAGTGCGGGGTGGATGCCTTCTTACTTTTTCTTTCTCTCCTTAGAAGTTTCAGGATGCATCTGGCGAATTGTCAAGAGAAAAAGAAAGTTTCAAGTGGGAGGACTCAGGTTTGTTAGCCTCAATAACGTGGAATTGTTGTTTAAAAGCAGAGAGTGGTGTTGCCAAAGTTGTTGGTTTATTTCCCAGATAAACACTGAGGCTTTTGGGGATGCTTTTTGCACAAGAAATACCTTCTATGTCTCTGTATCATGATGGCCTATGGAAAGATGCTTTTATGTACATTCCTGAATTTATCACTCGCTCTCAAATCCTGTCTTTCATCACAGGGGAACTTGTAGTGTAGCTCCTACGAGCTGGGGACTCACAAACAGGATTTCCCTGGGTTAAAAACAATTGCATGGCAACTCTAGCAAAGCTTCAGAAAAAGCTTCTGTAAGGGGTGTGGTTATTGGGTTTTCTCCCTTTTCTCCATTTGTTTTTTTAAGGAGCAGCTGAAATTCAGCATATTAAGCAAATAAGCATAAACAGATTGTGAGCTTGGGTTAGAAAAGAGAATGGGAAGAATCTGAACAAGAGGCTTTTCATGCAGTGGGTCAAGAAATGCAATGAAGATGGAGATAGAGTAACTTTCCAGCCACTTGCATAGCACTAGGCAATCTGGTTGCCTGCTTCTGCAAGGGGAGAGACTTGTTGAAGTCTTATCCTGTCCTGTGTGATGCCAGACTCTGAAATGAGGTTGCCCACTTTTCCTGTGGCATTGGCAATTCCAGTGGTGGCTTCTGCTCGAGTAGCTGGTAGGTGCTGCCAAGTACCTCACGCAGAAGAAACAGTTTTTTCCTGAAACACCTATATTCTCTTTCTAGATGCATTAAGCAGCACTGTCATAAAAAAGCCTAAATTTTCCACCTGGGAAACAAGTCATCCATCCTCTGACACTCCCTTTAAACCAAGGAAACATTTTGATTCAGCAGAGAAGGAAGCGAAGACCCAAACAGGTAAAGTCAAGTCGGCAATTAAGGTGAAGTCTCTTAAATGCTTTCAGCTCTTTTTTGATGGTAGAAATCATAGTGACAGGGAAGTTTGACAAGAGAGTACTAACTGGGCATGTGCTTCCTCCTAGGCCAGGAGATGGACAACAGTGTGGATGAGGCAGTATTTCCCAGGACATTGAATGAAGACTTAGGCGGTTCAGGGGTGATTACTGCATTTGAAACCTTCACCAGCCAACTAAAGAAATTGTTCTGGGTAATGTGCACTCTTGACACGTGTTCTGTGTGTGAGGCTGTCTCATAGTATGTGAAATTTGCCTTTTTTCAGGGGAGCTGCTGTAAATCTGTATTTTATGCCCCAGAGCAGGGTTTTGCTCCAGTGTCTGTTAGCCTGGAGCTTTTACAAGTACTGTGCACAAGCTGTGTACCCTGAGAAGCGTTGCAGGAAAGGAGTAAAGCAAGTTTTGATTAATTTGGGGTTTATTTGAGGGTTTTTTTTTTTTTAAGTATATATTGGAAGATGAGATCTGGTAGGGTATTTCAAATACTTTGCTCAGAGGGAAGGGACTAAAGCTTTTTGAAAGGTACGGTGTAGTGACAGTGTACCTACACTGGAGCTCTGGGTCTTTGCCCTCATGGGCACGTATTAAATATGCAGAAACTGCCTTTCAGAGCACAGAAGAGTTTCACTGTGGTGTAAGACTACGTGATTTTTTCATAGTGAAAATCAGAAAGCAATACAGGCTGCACCCAGTGACTTGCAGCATGTATAAATCCATAAGGACATGCTTGTGTCTTTGAAATTAATGGTATGTGGAGGTGTTGGTTGCACAGTTTGTAGTATGCAAGCAGTGTGTTCATTATTCACTCAGCTGGATCGATGTCCTGGAGATGCAGTGCAAGCAACCAACTGCTGCTGTTGATTTAGCTGTAAGGAGTACCAGTTTGTATTTGCAGTACCCTGCTTATGCGTTGCCACGCTTCAGTTTAAACTTGACTTCAGAGGGTTTCAGCTGAACTTAACAACAGCCTGGGGAGGGATCTGTGTTCCAGGGAGAGGTTTTGCAAGGTAGACTTCTAGGCTTTGTCTTGGGCTGTTGCTCATCCCTAACGGTGCATCCTGTGGCTAGTCCCGGTACAAAAAGATGGAGATCAGTGCCCAGAACTCCTTGAGGACTTCAGAGAAGAACGTGTCTGCCCTGCTGAGCCAGATACACGAGTGCAGGTAAGCTGTCTGCCACTGGGTGAAAGCAGCTTCAGCTCTGTGTATGTTTTGCTATGAGCACAAACTCCTCTTTGTAAGCGAACCTGATGTTAAACTACTGCACTTACTATGGCTTGGAAGGCAAAAGAGCTTGTGTGTGCGTGTCTCTTGCTTTTCTGTAAGAAGAGCTTCAGAAGTGTAGCTCTGTGATTTATCCTGCTTTTCCTGTAAAGGGAGAGTGGATGGAGTAATTAATGCAAAGGAAGCTCGAGTTAGGAGCAGCGGATGGAGTCCTTAGACTGTTGTCTTATTGTCACCAATGCTTGCAAATACATTTTAAAATCCTCTTGTTGTATTTATTAGCTTCTGCTTGTACAGTTTTAAGGAAGAAGCCAGACTCTGATTTACTTAATGAAGCAGGGGAGAATAAAAGTAGGGTGTCTATTATAGACCCATTTCTGTAGCTTGCTTCCACGTGCCAGCTAGTGGATGTTACTGACACTCCCCAGGCAGGGCTTTAAGAAGGTCCTTTTGCTTTACAGGTGGTCTAAAAAAATTAGTTCTATTTCCAGAGCTGCTGATGTGTCTGATGCTAACCTAGTAACCTGCAGGATAGTGGGGACAGAGCTGTGCTGAATCTGTCCTACCCCTGAAGGGTAGTATCTCAAGTCACCATCAGATGATGGCTTGGTATCCCATGGCTGGGGGGAGAAAGGTGACAAACCAAAGAGGGGTGTTGCTGGTTAAGGTATAGAAATCACTGGCAGCACTGTACATGTGTATCAAACCTATCAGGTTATTTGAGCCGAGATGCTGTTTTCAGCTTGACCTGGTACAGCTATTCCTGTGCTCTGTGACATCCTTGAGAACAAATCTGCCCTGTGTAATTCACCAAGGACGTTTGCTTCTGCCTCAAAGCAGCTTTGGTGCTGAAGGGGTTGTCGTTTCCTTTGTGCTGCTGCACATTAAAATGCCAAACTTGTTTCTGTTCTCCATCACTAGGTTAAGTAAGCTGGAGACCTTCCAGAAGATTGTTGTTGAAGAGCTTGCCAGTCTTGAGAAGGAAACCCAAATCTTGTCAAACATGGAAAAGGATGCAGTGGTGTGTAGGACTCCTCGCACGCTCGCCTGCAGAGCTGCCCTTCCTGAGTAACAGGAGTTTTCTTGGTGTTTTGTTTTGGTTTAGGACTTCTGGAATGCCCAATTATTCAAACTCAATTCCTTCTGTAACCAGCAAAAGCAAAGGTATGTCTCGTGGGCTTATGAGTCCTCTGATGGTCAGAGGGCACTGGTTAGGATGGCAGTACCCAAACTGGCAACTTGGGAGCTATCCTGTACCCAGGGTGGCATCTCCGCTTGGTGTCCACTGACGGAGCCTTGAGGGTTCTTGAACTGGGACTAGGGTGGAGTGAGACTCTGCAGGGGAAGGTGTGCAGGAGAGGAACATAACCTTCAGACCCGCACCAGGATCTAGAACAAGGTGCATCCCCTGGCCATGTCTGTGTGGGTCAGAGGAGGTGGAAGGAGGCGGTCCCATATAGAAGATACCGTTGGTACAAATGCTGGGCAAAAAGCTGCAAAAGAATCCTCAGGGGTTTGGTTTGGTTTTCGGGGTTTTTTTGGTGAATATCTCAGAGTTTCATCAGCAAGTGCTAACACTTCACAAACCAGTCAAGCTTGCTTTTCTTCCAGAATCCAGTCTGTTGACTCAGCCCTGGGTGAAACAGCCAAGAGTTTTGCTGACAGCATCCAGAATGAAACGGTACGTTCAGTGGAGTGCTGGACTTTGAAGTGTGGCCTTGACTGACAAGCACTGGAAGTGTCAAGACCAAACTTTTCCAGAGGGAAAAGCTCCCATTGTGAGCACTAAGTTGCTCATGAGCCTTTCCCTTACCAGAGGTGCTCCTGCTGAAGGGCACTTTAAAAGAGGGACAGGGCTGAGGAAGGAGCAACCACACTATGGGAGCTGCTCATCCTGCAGCACCTGTTCCAGGGTGGGTGCTTGAGAAGTAGAAGTTGAGTCTGTGTGTTTCTAGGATCTTTGCAGTTTCTTATCTTGTGCAATATCAATATTTATCCAAACTTCTGCAGTGGTGTTGTTTTTGTTACCTTTTATCCTTCCCTGCAGTATGAACACCCGACGAAGAAGGCCGTAGAAAACGACGTGTTTGTTATTCCTTCTGACTAGCAACCTCTCGAATTCATTGGAGCTCTCAACATTTGGGCATCTTATGCAACACAGATGGTCCTGTGAAGGTTGTTCATGTGTTTCAAATAGAAAGGGAAGTCTTTGTTGAGCCTTTTTATTTTATATATTTTTTTGGGGGTCTTAAAAAGGATATACACTGAGTGATCCAGTTTTGACTCCTGTGTTGTTTTGCAAGATGGGTCCATTAAATACCAAAGAAATAGAGAATGAACTAAATGTCATGATTTAGCCTCCAAACTGATGCAAATACTGGCTTTCCTTGAGTGTTCTGATAATACCTTTATCAAATGTAGAAGCATTTAATGATTTGAAGTAAAATACTGTTGGCATAGGGCAACACTCTCCTTATTTCTTTTGAATTGATGCACTGTGTGCCGGTGGAAGGGTACTTGAGACTGGCGTGCCCTGCCCGGGGTGTGTTGGAGGTGGCCTTTCTCCTCTGCCTCCCAGCACGGTGACCTTGAAACCAGAGCCACTCAAGGGTGGATTGCAGATAGAAGAGTGCAGCGGGATGTACTGGATATTGGCCGGATCTCTGATGGCAAACTGGAGACTGTAAAGGGCAAGAAACTTGGAGCATTGTGGAGAAAATGTCAAGTGAAGATTGAAGAGATGATTTTTAAAAACAGTGACTATTGGCTTCTAGGGGAGTTCAAAGTACAGTGCTAGGATTAGATAAAGTAGCATCAAAGGTCTCTTGAAAGCAAGTGGCAGATAAACCGTGCTGTTTAACATCATCTGTGACAGAGGTCCGAAATCACAGTTGCTTTCCCCAAACTGCCTTTGCTGTGGCAGACTTCACACGTGCTGCTGCATATTAATGAATTTGTGGGAACATGGCATGTTTCCAAGCCCTGTCTTTCTAAATCCTTATAAAACTGACCTCAGATTGCTGTGTGGGTTGGAGTGGAGGGAAGCATTCCCTGCACACGATGGAGCTTCGTGACAAAAGCCTCCTTCTGCCAGGCTTTGTTTCGCCGTGGACGTCTTCTGCTGGGCTGAAACTGTTCCTTCTTGAAGCGACTGTGCAGGGTAGTACAACAAGAAGAGGATGCTGCCATCCCATAATAATTTTCTGGACATTATGCTTATTCCTGTAGCTTAAGTAGTTCTGACTGGGAGCTGGCATGAGTCAACTTCATCCCTGACAAGGGGTGATTGTCTCTTTCTCTCTGGGCTGGTTTAAAAGAAAACACATTTTCATCGCTGCCCTTCCCAAAGCTTCAGCTCCACTAGTCTGATCTCTCCTGTATACAACGTGAAGGGCTGAAGCTGCAATTTCATATCAACTACCTGCCATTTACTGCTTTGAGGGTGACCCTCCTGCCCTGCATCCTCCTGCTGCCCTTCAGCATCTTTCCAGCTGCCATCTGAACCCAGTCTCACAGTGCTCAGCCAAAGTTGGCCGTGTCCTTTGGGACACGAAGCTGTAACCTCTGTGACCATGCAGTCTCCTCTGGGGTGGATGCTGCCTTGGCTGGTTTAGGCTTGCTCACCTGCATCTCCAAGGAGCTCACTGCCCAAAGGGAAGGTTTGAAGTAGGAAGTTGGTGAGATGTGGATTACTCTCTCTGGTTTAAGATTTCTTTGAAAAAAATATTTTTCAAGCTACAACAATAATAGTTGATTATTTTTTTTTTTTTTACTTTCTGAGATGTCTGATGTCTTCATTGCTCTCTAAGAGCTGCTAATAATTTAAGATTTGCCAGCACCGTGGAGCAGATGCATAGTGCATCTCGTGTCTCTACGTTTCCCCATCCTTTGTGTGTTGGCAGAATGCTCCCTTGGTGTGTCTCCTGTGACAGTAAAAAAGAGTTAAGAACGCTTTTCATCCAGGTATCTTTGCTAGGTAACTTACATAAACAAGACCAATATGTGCTGAATCTCTTGCTGTTCAATCCCTGTGTAACCTGTCACTACAAAGCTTGAAAGGCGAGTGTTGAGCACTTGGGAGGGTTTAGATAAAGGAGAGATCAGGATCTCTTATTAAAAGTTATCAACGTTGTATGCACCTGCACTTGCTAGGACGTGCTGGAAGTTTTGGTCTTTCCATCTGTAGCCAGCAGCAGTTGTGTCTGGAGACAGCATCTGTGGCAGGAATGACTCTTCCTGATCTTGGACGGTCCATCTCATTTCACTTCCTTCACTGCTGGGGTCGGTTCAGCACGTTTGAGCTGAAAACCTCCCAATGTCTTAAGTCCATTGGGCTTCTGTAGATGATAATACCTTGGTGACACAGACGTGTAACTGGATTGCTCTAACATTTCCTTTTGGAACCTAAGTAGCTGACCTTGTCAGGTTTCCTTTGCCTGCTTATGGCTTCAAGTGTTATTTATCCAGCTATTTCTTCTTTTTGTCATTTTGGTGCAAATAAAGCTCAATTTTCATCTGTTCCTCTGAGCCAGAACAGTGAAGAGGATGTGGGTGCTGAAGTGCAAGAACCGTGCATCAGTAGGCAGAAAAAGAAATGGGAAACACGAAGCTGGGGTTGAGGACACGGCTTCATGTGTTCTAAGCTCCTAAGCAGGTTAATATTAAAACCCGTTATAACCTCTGCTATCTTTATGCCATCTCTCTCTCGGGGGCTGATGCTGTGCCAAGTGCTTGTTTACCTGCATGTCCTGTATCAGTGTGATGGTCCATCCATGGTCTAGAGGGCTACTGTTATCTAGAGATAAGGCTACGTGGAGGCTGCACAAGGCTGGCAAAAGGGATATTCTCTGTCTGGAAGCGGGCAGGGTGACCCAGAGATGCTGTTTGCTTGCCCTGGCCTGGGGTTGGCTTGCCCCACTCTTAGGAAGGTGTGATGATGGGGGCTGGAGTGTGCTGAGATACACAAAGGTCCCACTTCTGCAAGTGGTAGGACTGTGTCTGGAAGAGTGGTACACTGGAAAACAGTCACGTTTCCAGGAGCAATTGAGAGCTGTTTGATATTGGATCCAAAACCCATGACAGAACCTTTCCTAGTCACACAGTGAAGACTGTTTATTGGTTCCTGGGAGCAAGAGTTGAGAAAACATTACTTTATAGGTAGAGTGACAGAGAAGTCCTGTAAAGCTGAGCCTTGGCACACATCAGCAACCTGATTTCTCTCCTTTAATTCAAGTGTTCCTGGAAGGGTCTTATTAAAGCTCATTCCTTCCCCTTCATTCCTTGGGAAGCTACTAATGTCCAAAACCAGTGAATTAAACTCGACAGCTTTGTCTCTCCTACTTCACTTCACTGTCCTACCCCACATACCCTCTGGTGAGTCCAAAACAACAGGGACAAGTGTTTGCTCTGTTTGTGTTTTCAATCTGAAAGAAATGTTATCTTTGATTTCTCTGTTTTCTCTCTGTTTTCTACTCTCGGATCCCAACTGAAAACAATCTGAGAATCAAAGGATGACTTGATGGGTAAGTACAAGTTTTGAACAAGCAAATTATTGCAGTGTTAACTTTGTTCAAAACACAAGTTTTTACAGATAGTGGGGCTGTGCATGGAGAGCTTAGATGTTCCCAGCTACGGTACAGTGCAGCAGGAAAAAAACCAGTGCTAACTGGCTTGGTAGTTTGGTCCAGTTGAAAAAGAAGTCGGCGTGTGTACGGCATTTCAGTGGGTATCTAAGTCTAGAAAGTGGAAATTGGCAGTGTCATTTTATGATGAGCGTCTTCTTTCCCAGTAGATTAATTGGAAGTACTTTTGAATCTTGCCCTGGTGCTTATTTGGCTCCTTCAGCTTTCAATTACAAGGGTACTAAGTGTTGCTGGGTTTGGGCTTCACGCTGGGTGTTTGTGGCTGATCTGTAAAGTCTGAGAACAAAAGTACCCTCAAATAATTCCCAGTAACCTGGTGCTGTAAAGAGGAGCAGAGGCAGCCGGATAGTAAAATTTGTTTATTTACAGTGTTATGTATTACAGGAAGATCAGTTTAAAAAGTCAATGCTTCTTTCTTCAAAGTTGCAGCATTTTGAAGATGTTAAGACAGCTCTGAAGAATTTTAAACGTAGCCGATTCCAGCCTTCCTGGCCGGTCTGGGTTTGCAAGGTGAGACCATCTTGGTTTGGTTTTTTTTTTCTTTTATTTCCTTTTATGTTTCCCCCCCAGCCCTTTGAGTTTCAAGTAAGGCATTTGTTTATTTCTTCTTGCTTTGAATGAGGTTTCAACAAAACAAAAGACAATATCTATGGGTTCAGTTGCCACCGTGAACCTTAACAGCGCGCTGACGCCAGCCACCTCGCCAGCCCGGTGTCGCTTTGCCTTCAGAAGGTTACTGACTCCACTCAGCCTAAACTCCACGCTGGCCCACCTGACCATCTTGTTGCTTGCCCTACGTGGATGGTTCAAGGTGTGTTGCCTGCACTCTTGCTCACTCTTCCAACTCCCTCTGCCTTTGCTCCTGTTCCCGGTACCAAGCCGACATCTGCAGAGTTCTGAACCTCTCCCTTTCCTTAGGGCCATGGACAAGAACTTGAGTAAAACCTGCTTATTTCTTACAGCTTGAGAGTTTTACAGCACCAGCCAGCACTGGGGAGGCTGCACTGTGAATACTGGGGTCAGTTTTGGGGTCCTCACTCCCAGAAGGACATTGAGGGGCTGGAGTGTGTCCAGAGAAGGACAATGGGGCTGGGGAAGGGGCTGGAGAACATACCAGACTGGAAGAGACCAGAGCCACTTCATTGTACAAACTGGAGAGGAAAAAAGGCCATGTCCCCTTTCAGGAGAGAACGTGAATGGGACTAAATAAGCAAAGGGTGAGGGCAGATCCCCAAAGCTACCCTTGGGTATTCTTCCTTTCTCACCAGGTAGGTGGGAGGTAGATGCAGCTGAGTGAAGCAGAGAAGGTGGTGACTGGCTGCTGAGGGACACACCATTTTACAGCCATAGGCAGCAAATACCTCCTTGCTTTCCCAACAGAGGATTGTGCCCCAGTCCCATCTGTTTCTCCAGTCAGAGGCCAGTCTGAATAAGGCCCACCTAGGACAGAAATTCCTGTGTAATGGGCTTTGTTTGCTTGCTGCTGAATTCACTTTTAAGACTTTCTCTGTCTTCTAGTCTATTAGTATGTGGTGTGTCAGTTGGCTTCAAATTAGCCAATTAGGGTTAACCTTGTGCCCCTTTACACTCAGGATTTATCTTCACTAAGTTACAGAGTTCTTGCTTTTTTCAAAATCCTTTTCCTGAGAACCCCTCTTAAATTAGCACATCCAAAGCAACTTGCTCTGCTCTGACTAGAGCTCCTAACCCTGTATCATCTTGTGATATCTTGTATGTCAGTGCCATCCTGGGCAGCCCCAAGTGCTGCCAGTCCAGCTCTTGCCAGTGTTTGAGTCATGAGGTGTACGTACAGCGAGCATGGTGCGTGTCTGTCTGCAAGCTATGGGATGCTGCCCCTGGGCTCTGCCCTCTGATGCCCTTCCCCAGGGTTTCCGTGGGACCAAAGGGATGGCTGCACCTCACTGCTGTCCATGGTGGGGAGGGAGCTTTGGGAAAGAGCTGGGGAGAAGCAGAGAGGAACATGGTGAGGGAAAAGGTGATTCTCACCCCCTTTTGTTTTTTAATCTCTTCCTTTTCCTGACCTGGATCACAGCTGGGAACACTGCAAAGCCTTTTCTCCGGACCACGTACAGAATGTGCTCACCACGTTAGTCTGAACAGAGGCCTAACCTTTTGAAGGCATCGATGGATTTTATCCATCAAGTGTTTGATAAGGCGTTTTCCTGCCAGCATTAGAGATCAGAAAGGTTTTCTTTTTTGCATGAGAAAGATCTTGGCCTTCTTTGTTCCAGTGGCGACCCCTAACAGGACAAGAATCTCTAGTTGTTTTGTTAAAACCTAAACAGCAGTACATTATTAAGTGTCTGGTACAAAGAAGTGATAAATGTAACCAAATAGGTTTTAAGCTAAAGCTTGTAATTCAGTCTTTTTTTTCTTATTTTTTTTTATTTTTTTGGAAAAAAATCATAGTAAGTACTATACTTATTGTGCTTTCTTATCATTCAGGAATCCATTGGCAACAGCAAAGTAGTCCTTGTGGAAACCATTCTTGATTTCTGTTGTGACAGGGGGTTCCTTTACAGCTGTTCTTGAAGGTGCTTTCTTGTATGTCTATGAAAGCAAGGTTCAGAGTTAAATACTTGGATTTCTGTAGTGCCCCCAAATGCAGCTTATGGTTAACTGTAAAATGGAGCTGTCTGGTCTTTGCTAATGCAGACATATATATTTGCTTCAAACTGTGTTAGAGATGTATTATTTTCACTGCAGGGAGTGATACTACCTTGCTAGTACTATTGTAATGCTTTTTGATGTTGAGATTTTAAGCCCTTTTTGCTAGAAGCTGTTTGCAGGTGAGCTGGAGCAGCCTCTGCTAGAAAAGGCTGAAATAATGCAAAGACAGAGCTGCTTGTTTCTCACACACATACCCCAGGAGGGAGGAAGACTCAAAAGTTGCCCAACAGAGCAAATTCAGACCTTGTAAGTCCTGAATGCAGTACCTGACTTGTAGGAGTGCAGAAGAGCTGAGCTGCAATGGGGAGGTCACAGCTACTGGGTGTCTCTTGAAGACACCACTGTATCTATCATTCTTAACTGACAAATATTTGAAGTACTGATGCTCATTCTACATGTGAGTTCAGCAAGGCTTCTATCCAAAATGTTCCTCCCCCTAGCCCGTGACCAAGAGTTGTTTGGAAGATTCCTTACCTTAATGTAGAAGTTTATGAAGAGAACGACCAGTGTGGCCATGTAGGAGGACTGGAACATGAGGCATCCGAAGGGGAACCCGCAGGGCTTCACGGCCGCGCTGAGTGTGTGTGCAATGGTGAGGAGAAACTGGATCTGCGGAGGAGAGAGACACTGTTAGAGTGTGCTGGGAAAGGGTTGGCACCAGCTCAATCAGAACATCGCCTAGTCCTGCTCTTTGGAAGTTTGAGGACTCTTGAAAACTGTCCCTTTGAATGTGTTGAGGGTTAAGCAAAAATAGTGCTTTAAGTTGAAATAGTGTTCTTAGGAAATTAAAAGCAAAACATAAGGGGTTGGATTTCTAAAAAAGTGGAATTTCTATCCCTAGCTGGCAAGATGAAAGTGTGTTTTTTCCTAACAGGAGTTTTTCTATCTTCCAGACTGTTGTGCCAGGTAGAGTGTTGTCTCTGTTACTAGGCAGAAACTCGAGAAAACTGTGAAGATTCCAGGCAATAGCTTTAAAAGTGGAAATCCCAGGTCTGAGGAGAGGTTCAGGTAGGCTGGTGTTTGCATTCATGGAGGTAAGATGGGGACAAATGAAGCAAAAATGGGATGGAGGAGGACTTGCAGAAGGCTGGCTCTATTAGGACTGTGAGCCACAGCCCACACTGGTGCATCTACCCATTTCTACAGAGTTTTTTTAAGCTCGCTGCAAACATCTGAACTCCCAAATAATATCACCAGGCCCTATGATAAAGCGAAGGGAACATTATTTCATATTAAACCTTGTGTCTTGTTGATAGAAGCTTTTGATGTGGCTCAGCTCCTTGGGTACAGCAACTGCTGGAATAGAGTTTTAGAAGCTGGACAACTTCTGTCTTGTCTGCTTACATCGTTTTGTATGTTGTAATTGTACCTTGGTGTGGTGGGTTAACCCTGGTTGGCTGCCAGCTGCTCACCCTGCTGTGCACTCACTCTGTCTCCTCATTAGAGGGAAAATATAAGATGGAAAAACTCATGGATTGATGTAAGAGCAGGGAGGGTAATTGGAGAAATTTAACTAATTACTGTCACAGGCAAAACAGACTTGACTTCAGGAAGATTAATGTAGTTTATTGTCAATTAATAGCAGAGATAAAAATACTGAAATTTTAAGGACTGTAGAGTTTCCACTATATTGTAGAAAATATTTCTGAGCATAATTTCCTTTAAGTTATACTGGGCTGCACTAGTGACTTGTGTAACAATTTTGTTACATTTGAATTCTGAACAGCTTAATTCTGCACATGACAATGTTTACCTAGCGTTTATTTTGCCCCCTCTCTCATTTGGAAGGATTTTGGAAGGAAAATGAAATGGTTACATACCAGTTGTGCCTGAGTGAGGTATTTCTTCCACCAGAGATACTTGCGCATGGAAGGGATGACTGACAGGCCGTAGTAGGAATACATAAGCACGTGGATAAAGCTATTCAGAGTGGGTCCAAAGAAACCTATAAAAGTCCAGCAAGGAAAACATTTTTATCCACCAGCTGCTAAGGAGAGGGGATGTTATTCCCAGTGATGTGTCTTGCATATTGAAAATCTTCCTTTTGTGCTTATTTATCCTGTGCTAAAGACATTCCTCATGTGAGGAGATGCTGTCCTTGGGACAGCTGACAAACCTCCCCCAGGGTTTTCCTCACGCTGAATATTGTATTTTCATAGAACCATGGAATTGTTTCAGTTGGAAGAGACCTTTCAGATCATCAAGTTCAAACATCAACGCAGCGCTGCCAGGTCACCACTAACCCGTGTCCCTCAGCACCACATCTCCATGGCTTGGAAACCCCTCCAGGGATGGGGACTCCGTTGTTGCTTGAGGCTTTAAACCCCACTGTGGGTGACTGTGCTGCTGGTACCACAGCTTAGGGCCCTGGGAGGCACCCACAGCTCTGCTCTGAATTAAACCAGCCTCGTGTGGCTGTTTGAGCACCGCTCTCATTTACTGCAGTGGCAGAGTTCACAATTTCACCCCAGATAATACCTTGCCACTCTAATTAGTGACACCTAGTAAATACTAAATCTAGAGCAAATTGATTGCCCTCTGTACCTTACAGAGCAATGAGAAGTATGAGCACTACTCTACCTGCTGTATGCTCGTGTGTTCAATAGTCATGCTTGACAACTGCAAGATGTCCTCACCAATTGTTGTGATTTTCCCACTGATTACTTAATTACTAATTGCTTCACTACTTATTTTCCCCTCTCTGTTAATGATAATAGTGTAAAACTAGTGCTAAGTGTGTGGAATGTTCAGACACAACAGAAAGCACAAACCACTGCTGATGTGTTTACACCTCTGGTGACACAGCTCCTAGCTGTTCTGAACTCCTCATTCTCCACATCCACTTTTAATAGTGATTTACTTCAGTTTTGTGCTGTCCATTGTAAGTGTCAACAAACACGAATCCTTTTTGTTCTGAAAAACACCTGCAACAAGTTGCTTTACAAAATATTACAATGGGTTGAGGTGACTGCCTTTAACAGCTCAAAGGAAGAAAACTGGTTTTCTTCTTAACTCTGATAATGCCACAGTACACAAAAATCAAGCGAGCAGCCTGTGGCACTGCTCATCTTCCCCATCTCAGCAGGGGAGAGGATGACAATTGCAATATCCTCTTAAGAGCTGCATTGTTTAAAGAGTACTCTTGTGAAATATATTGCGTATAATACAATAATTAGAAAAATATGGCAAAGGATGCTGGTATTTCTGCTATTTTGATAGGAAATGTAAGACTGTAGAGATTTGGTCCTGGCTCTCCAGTCGGTCTACTGCTTGAATGAGATGTAGTCTCATTTAAAAAACAAAACCAAACTGGTGTTTTAATTAGCAACTATGTAAGTAAAGTATCTTGCTGTAGTGGAACGCTGGATTGATGCACAGAGGAGTCAAACGCTGCTGAGTTCATTTGTCATGATAGCCACTGACTTTGCTAGGTCAAGATTTCTTCCTACATGTGTTTTTGGAGCAGAGCTTGTATGTGACCCCCCCCTTGTGTGCTACTAGGTAGTATTATCCCATCTAAAAGTGTGTTGAGAAGAAATATAGATGGGTTGTGGTTGCTAAGTGGAAAATCTAGAGCTTAACACTCAGTTTTGGCTTTTATCCTGAACTTCTAACCATGCTTTTAACTTTTCCTGCCATCTGCAGGTGTTGGGCAGTTCTAAAAGGCTGTGAGTGTTAATGATGCTGTCAGGGATACGCTTGCTTGGCCAGGTGACTTATACCCCAGGTGATGAAGTGAACACAGACTTACTTTGCCCACAAGGTATCCAGTTCAGAACACACCACCAAATGTTAAACATAGTGGCATGGTGATACACGTGAAGGAAGGTGATCTGGCTGCTCTTCTTTCTCAGTACAAAGAAGATAGTGTCCATGAATTCAATTACTTTGGAAAAATAATACCACCACAGCACCTTGGCTACCTGTACAAGCAAGAACAAAGGAGCAGGAGATCAAGATCTGGCCATCAAAAGGCTTCAGTGTTGTTGTACTTCCTCAGTCCTTAAACATACACCTCCCTGAAAGGCATTAGCATCCTACTGAAGGAGGAACACAAGCTCTTGCTCCAGTTTTATTTCTCTTTTGAATGAGGTAGTTTAGAAAAAAATGCATCATTTTTGTGATGCACAAATATGTAACTATTTAAATATAATTTAAGGAATATAAACTTTGAGGGTACCCTAAGTGTTCAATTTTTTTTAATCAAAGATCAAGCTGTGTGGGGTTTTTAAGGGTATAACTATTTCCACTTTCTCAGCACTGCACAGGTTTTGCTGGCAGCCTCTTCTTTCTAAATGATTTACCTTTGACATTCAACGCAATGGAATGGACCCTCCTCTAGAGCTGAGACACTTTATCAGAGCTCAGGATATGTCCCAGGACAGTTAAACTAAAAAGGGGAAAATACCCTGTTGATAAGGAAAAGGTATTTAACGGGATCGTTGCTTGACAAAAAAAAAAAAAAAAGCAAACTTTGAAAATAATAGAAGTTAATATTTCTTCCCTTGCTCTCTAATGTTATCTGGAAAACAAGGCTGAGGTAGGGGGTGACAGAGCTAATACAGGGGATTGCCATGATGCAGAAATAAGGGTTAAAACTAGAGATGAGCTAGGGCAGTGCAGTATCTCTGCAGTTTTCCATAGTTCAGAGTCGTTGGGCTTAAAGCAGTTTCTAGCTAGAGCCCAACAAGTGTTATATTTGATATTATTGCTTTTTCTCACAGTATTTTTTTTTAAATGACCCATATACTCTGTTTTAATAGGCAACGCTGTTTGGATCACAGATCTTGATGTATGGCTTTGCAAAATCCTCCCTGGGGTGCTTTCCAGGGCAAGGATGCTGTTAAAACCCAGAGGGGGAAGATGTTGCCAGTAATATCAGCTGCTGTGAGCGCGATAGCATGACACTGGAGCTGGGGAGGGAAGGGATGCTGGGGGCTGAGCTGCTGCTGCCTCTCACCCGAAGGTCAGCTTCCCCTGCACTGTGGAGGTTCTGGCACTGCAAGTTGTAGCCTCCTTCCCAAGTGGCACAGATGAGCTGAAAGAGAAAACACAGCAATTACAGAACCACGGAATCGTTTAGGTTGGAAAAGACCTAAGACTGAGTCCAACCATCAACCTAATGTCATGCTCTTCTGGACTCTACAGGGCCTAACTTAAATCTAATTTAAATGACTTAGTTAACATATCATTAATGCTTCATTAAGAATCTGGAGGTTACATGTAAACTTCAAGTAAATGGGGAGAATGACGCATTCATTAAGGCTAAATTGCCCAATTAGTGAAAATATCTATGTGCTTTTCACTGACAACTAAGCATGTATAGCACAGATAGTTCTAATGCAGAGTACAAGAGCAGGTCCCCAAATACAAAACATAATAAATTTTGACTTTGTACTTTTGTTTTAGAAAAGAATCATCATACAGCACCAAAACACCACAAAATAAATGGTGAGGTTTTCCTCAATGCTACGCATAACCAATTCCTGGTATCTCTGTATTACTGTGTTTAATGATCTAACCTCAGATGTTCTGCTGCAAGGTAACAGATTTACAGCCACCAAGATGCTCTACTGGGAGCAATGTTTCTGGGACAGAAACTTCTGCCAACACTTGCACTTTGTAGGTCAAAAGTGTCTGAGCTTTTTCCTAGACCAGTGTGAAAAACCCAACAAAACTCCCAAAAAATAGCTCACTTTTAGCCCTGCAGCTGTTTGGTGTTTATGGTAGGTTCCCTCTGCTTCCGTGAACCTTGCTGAGCAGTAGCAACAAGAAGCCAGACCCCAGGAGCTCTGCTCACTTCAAGCTTTTAGCCTCAAAAACCTCCATAGCTGTAGCTTGGTCCTGCATCTGATTTTTCTGAATGATAGTCCTGTTTCTTGATAATTCAATTATGTCAATATTTATGTTTCCATTGACTATTTATTTTCAAGGTTTTTAGCACCTAGTTATAATGCTGAAATCAACACTTCAGCAAAGTTTCTCATGTACTGCTTTGCCTCCAGAAGGATCCCCTCTGATTTCTGGTTCACAACTGAAGTCTCCAGCTTGGTCTGCCTTGATCTTTCCCTATCAGAGTCGTCCTAAACAGGCTTCCAAAACACCTTTGTATCTTTGAAACAGTCCAGAAGGGGAAGCCAAAACCAAATACTGGAATGAATACTCAAATAATTGGAATTTCTCTCAAAAGTCCAGAGTGAGAAGATGATCACTGGTGTTCTTGGGGGGGGAAAAATGGCACAAGAAGCCTGTTATTATCACATGTATATAGTTTTTGATGGGTTTCCTGTGGGACTCCAGCCCTCAAGCCAATTAAAACATCATGCTGATTGAGTCTGATTGCCCTCAAGCAGTGGAAGTCTTGGTAAGCTAAGGGGACTAGTCTGTGTAGTGGAAAGGAGGGTCCGAGTTGCAGTGCTGTGAATCACTTGGGGTTGCTATCCTGACTTGCTGGGTGTCTCATCCTGCCTGGGCATCCTAACTGGAAGGATACTGGATATTCCAGGGTGGAGAAAGTAAATGGTCCCATTTCTTCTTACTTTGAGGTCAGAAAGTTTGTAGTTTTGATAACATCTGAAATTTTTTTGTCAACAAAACCTCTTTGAAATGTAAATCTGTGTGGTAGGGAAACTTCTGGCCAGTTCCATTTAATACCTTCAGGCAAAGGGGAGACTGCTAGGAGGATTAGTGAACTAATGACTTCAAAATGACTTGGACTTATGAATGCTGATTCTTTTATGTGTTGCTGTTGTTTGGGAGAGTGGAATAAGCTAAAAGAAATCCCTTCTGGGTTTATCTTTATGGAATTTTTGATTACATTGCCTATTCTGAATAGGACCCCTATGTTACTTTGTGGTACCTTTGTTGGTCTCAGGAGCTTTGCACACGTGAAAAAACTCATGAGTTTTTACTCCTGATTTTACAGTAAAGTTCTACTGAACTCTCTTTGAACGTGCAGGGGAGATGCACAGCAGTGCCTTTTTAATGAACAGGCTGAATGCTCTACCTAAATGCAGAGGTCAGTAGGAAAGACAAGGAGAACTCAGCAGATGAAAACTGAGAAGTGAGGACAATGTGTCCAGCTAGAACAACTGCAGGTAAGGATGGCAGAGTCAGCTCCTCATCTCTCCAAATAAACTAGGTAAGCTAGAACACCACCACAGAATTGAACTCTATTCAGCTGAAGTTCTTGCTTGCTCAAAAAAGCTGCTTGCTTTTGTCCTTACCTTTCACTGCTTTGCTCTGTACTCTCACTGACCTTTTGCTTTCTAGTTGTTTTTTCTCATTTCTCCCTTCTTCCAAACGACAGACAAGTACACCTGATCTCTTCTGGTTTCTTTTCATTCTTTTCCTCTTGCTGCCCTAAGGTTAAGACTATTTTTCTATCCTAATTAAAGAATTACTTCAAAGGAAGTAGTCACCTCAAGCACCAATCCTTATGGTTCTAGAATAATTGCTTCTCTGCTAAATTTACATTCACTAACTCCTGAACAATTAATGGAGTAAACAATCATTTATTACAATCTCTTCTTACAATCTTAAGGAAAAAAAAAATCTTTATCTGAAGTTGGATTTCTATAGTAAAATGCTAGGACATTTCAAGTCAGCTAGGATCTAATTCTCATTTAATTTTCCTCATCACCTCCACTATTAAAACTTTACTCAGACCTCTTGCTACTCAAGCTCTACCTTTTTAACACTTGCACAGATAGGAAGCAAATCTTTCTGATGTCAGCCATTGAAACTCTTATCTCGTTCCATCGTTATAAGTGCTGCTTCTGTTTATGGTTTGTTCCTTTCATTTTGCCCACTGTTACCCCAAATTCCTGTGTTTTACCAGGTTTTCCAGTAATTTGTGAGACGTAATCCCAGCTGCAACATGTGGGGCTAAAAATGGTGGCTGGTGGCCCTGCTCATGCCTGCACTGTGCTTCTGACCTTTCCCTGCTCTCAGAGGAGACAGAAAAGGTACTTCTGGTACTCCTGGGAATCCTCATGCTGTCCTGTCACCTATGGATCCACAAGCTGTGACTATAATTCAGAAATCAACTTACTGTGGGGTGTGTCTTCAGCTCCTAGAAACAAGTAAAGTGAAGATGATTTACTTTATTTTTTTTCTTTAATACATATATATTGTAAGGGCAAAGACTTTTCTTCTGGCTTCACTAACAACGTAAATGCACCGAGCTTCCAATGCTTGTGCAGTTCTGCTCTTTCCCCTTTGCTCTGACTTGAGGGGTCCTCACCTGCACATCCTGCTCCCCAGCGTGGATGTGGCTGCTTGCTTACAAATCCTAGGGGTTTGTAGTAAGTCTGTGGAGCTGCCTGGGGATACAGGCAGCTTGAGACAT
Source organism: Todiramphus chloris collaris (assembly GCA_025345505.1). NCBI lineage: Eukaryota > Metazoa > Chordata > Aves > Coraciiformes > Alcedinidae > Todiramphus > Todiramphus chloris. The sequence goes on from JANVCC010000270.1 coordinate 3,513,576, forward strand.
CACGCCACTCCTATGCTAATGACACGTATCTCTAGATCTCCTTTTTTAATCTGACCCAGATGGTGCCAGTGTCCTGGTTTTCTCAGTGCCTGAGCAACAAAAGGCCTTGGGTGAGACCTTGGTGGATCGCTGAGATTTAATTTAAATAGGGCAGAGGTGATACTTACTGGGGAAAGCAGCCTAAGACTGTGGTAGAGATTATGTCTTTTCCTATTACTGGGAGAGAGTATCCTCACCTGAGTAATTTCACAATTCAGAGATCAGCACTGGTCTCTCGTTTCCAGTTGTAATTCATCACTGGAGTTGTGACAGCTTGAAACTTCCAAACCTTATCTTGGCCTCCCGAGTCCCTGGACTGTGGTTTGTGAGTTGACTTGCACATGAAATCATTTTAAAATATGCAAAGACTTGATTGCTTTGCACAGTAAGCTGGTTTTCTGCTCGTAGTTGGTACTTTTAGGATGTTAGGCAGAGATTTGCATAGAGGAAAGGTGCATTTTTTTCTTCAGTGAAATTGCTATAAGGTTTGATTTTTGTTAAAAAGGTGGTGGTTGTTTTTTCTTTATGCAGATTCTTGGTAATACTGCTAGAAATTGTTGGGTCAGTAGACTTGATCTGGGTCTATGAACATTTAATGGTACCAAAACAAACCTCCAATGCAGGTTTCTCTTCTAGTGGCAAGGGGAGAGGGAATTGTCTCCTGGCCCTTCAGCAGTGCACCTGCAGCCTGCCGAATTCTAGCATGAGACTAGAGTCTAAGCTTCAGGTACTTGAAAAAGCCATGCTCTGAAAAGCATTCTCCATTATATTCAAGGGAGAGAGGTAAGTGCCCTTGGCTTCAAGCAAATCATTTGCCTAACTCAGAAATCTAAACTGAGGTATAATAAACTACACTTCTGGGAGGCCTTCAAAGGCACCGAACTCCTGGCACACAACTGTTGAGGCATCTCAATAGGGTGAGGGCAGCTGGGCAGAGCTGGGTGCCTTTAGACCTTGTACTTCAGGGGTAGTAGGAGTATTTGGCCTTATGCTAATGGCGCATCTTAGAGTTATCTTGGAGCTGTTCCTCCAAGTACTTTAGGGACTGGTTGACCTCGGAGCTAAAATTGTCTCCCAGATACTTCATGCCCATGGGGCAGTGTATGGAGCTCTGGCTCAACAGAGGAAGGTTTAAACCCAGACCTTTTGCTATTACTTCATGCTGTAACCTTTGTCGTCTTGCCTTGAGGTTGTACAAATCAGCTGTAGTCAGAGGACAGCTAAACTAGGTCAAGAGATGAAGGTGGGGAGATGAACTGCCACACAGGTACACCCATCATCTGGTTTATCATATTTCTTATTAAAGCCACCATGTGGGACAGGCTGCACTTAAGAGGTACATCTTTCCTTTTGAATGAGGTACTTTTCTTTTGAATGAGGGTTTTTTTTTTCCTTTTGAATGTTGAAGAAGCACCTACTCTATTGTGGAGCTACCACGAGAAAAGCTGTGTGGAACCTTAAAAACAAAACCAAGATGAGATAAGAGAGGATGTGGACGTGGCAAAACCCCAGCTTGCTTCATTCCTGGAACTGTGACCTGCTAAAGTTCTTTGTTCATTGACCTGTGGCAGGCTCAACCAGTCTGCAAAGGGAAAGGAGCAGGATTTTTGGTTTCTATTCAGTTAATCCTTTTTGCAGAGTCTGACTTCTGAAGACAGTTATCTGTGTTCCTTCAAGCAAACTGGGGATTTAAACATCAAAGTGCTAATTTAAAATTCTGGAGGACAATCAGTGCAGAGTCATCAAACCCTCCAGCAATTATGCTGGTTTCCCCTTTGTTGGTGGCCTGATCCTGCACTCTGGCAACCACTGAAGCCAGATGGAGCTTTGACCAGGATGAAGCTCTGTGTAGCACCACTGGTCCTTTGCACAAAGGCATAAACCTTAAACTGCTTTTTAGCCTTCTGACCAGTCCAGTCACCTGGTGTTTAGCTCATTCATTTAAAACTTGAACTCTTTGGGGTCCTCTTTGGCTTCTGTGAAGTTCCTCATCCAGCCAGTCCTTGTTTTTCTCATGGCTGTTGTGGTTGGGAGCCCAGGGAGCAAGAAATGCTGTGAGGCTGTGCAGGTAAGGCAGTGATGTCAGCTGAGACCTCCACAGATCACACCAGGAAATGGAGCACATCCTTCAGCATGGGCTTCTTGTGCCCAAGGTCACTTTTAAAGCTAAGTTAGAAAATGTTGTGTGGTTTTTGTCTTCTAGTGTTCGGGTTTTTTTAGGGCTGCAAGTGATGAATGGTAACACTATAATATTAAAAGTACCTCAGTTATCACAAGGCTGAGGCTGGGGAGCTCCCAGATAATACCAGAATAGAGACTTTTAGCTTCTGCTCTCCCCTGGGGAGGTGGAAAAACACATGTCTTCTGTGGAGCACTGTTTGAGTCCTCTGCTGTCACAAAATTGTCGGATACTTTCAAACCTCTTTTCTGGTTCTGAATGGATCCTGATTTCTGCGAGCATGTTTCCTCCTGATAAGTACTTGGGAAATAATCTGTGCGACCATATTAAGCCTCCAAGTCCCCCAGCACTTGCTTTTGGCTGAAGTGGCAGGTTTTTCACATCTATCTCCTACAGTCTGACTAAATAAGGAAAGCTGCTTACCCAGGAGAGCAGAACAATAACATTGAATTGGCACTACCGTAAATCAATCTCATCTACAAATCTGCTCATGTCTAAGCATGGGCATTTGTACAGAAACAATCATTCCATTGACAGTTGTACAAGTGAATCCCAATCTCTGGGCAGGTTCGTGGGTGCTGAAGAATGGAGTGTGGGTGTGTTTGAGCTGAGTGACTGCTGCAGGTTCAAATCGTGCCTCGGCTGTCCCCAGGAAGAACACTTAAAAGATGCTGGGATCTGAGCTGAGAAGGTACAGCACAACTCCCTGCCTGATCACCATGGGACTTCTCTTAATCTTAAATGTACTTTGCTGTTGATGTTAAATTTCTGTTGCTAAGAGATTCCTGATGAAAAACCCAGTACATTGCTCCCCTTACTCATCTGTGCTACACAGAAGAGCACTTACCTCTATGAGCATGTACAAGGAGAGCAGTGTAATCCCAAGGTTATATACAATGAGGTGAGCTCTGAGGGAGAAAGGAGGCCTGTTCCTCATGAACTTGTTGCCCAGCCATATGCAGAGTAGGTATGCTCCAGTAAGGAAAAACGTGGGAAGGTAAGAGTCCAGCAGGAACCACCCTCTAACCCTGGTGTCTGGAAAGAAGCACATGCAGCAGGCACTTAGGAAAGGTCACAGTAAAATATTGGTGAAATAAGGCAGATCACACTGTGGAAAAAAGCCTGCTAAAAGCAGGAGAAGGAATCTGCTGTGCTTTGCTTACAAGAGCTATCCATTGCTTTTACCTCCCCCAAACTGCATGCTAAATCAGAAAACATTCTGATTAATATGATTATTTCTTTCCTAATAATTTCAGGTCACTTAAATCTCATTTTAACAGGAAAATGAGAAAACAAAAAAAGAACAGTGCTATATGCTTTTAAACTTTTCATTTAATGCTTTGCCTTAATGTTTAATTTAATGACATCTTAATCTGCTCCATGGACTGTTTGCAGATAGCATTAAATACAAAGTACACAGGTAAAGGTGCCAGTTCAGACATCATTTTAATTCTGGATTTGTCATTTAAGTATGAAGGTACATAACAGTTGCTAGAAAACATTGATACAAGGGGAGGACTTTGCAAAAACACTGAATATGGAGAAACAAATGGCACATGTTTGCTTTAATGGTTGTCAAGATATTTGGCCAGGCGAGTTTCTCACTGTTTCTGTCCCAGGAAATATTAAGGTCAAATCCTGCTTGCCTTATTCACATGAGTAATCCCATTGGCAGTAATCAGATAGTTCAGTGTATAGGGGCAAAGCCTAATCCTACATGCCAATCTGGAGGCACTGCTTCATTGTAGGGGTGTGGGGTTTGGTTTGTGTTTGGTTGGTTTTGTTCTTCTCCTGTGGAGGAAAATTTAGAGTTAATTCTGCACAACAACAGCCTTCAGGCACTCTGAGTTGGAGCAACCTGCTTCCTGCAGTCTCCTCCTGCTTCCCAGCTCCCTTCCATTGCAGTGGCTGCAACCCTTGGCTGTTGGATTTGGTCTCCATGTGGGATATTGGCTCCTTTGCAGGAAAGACTTTCAGCCAGAGCTAAGTTATGGAAGTCCAGTGCTGTTGTGGTTTTGACTGGCCCTTCTCGACTCCCCAAAACTTTTTGGAATGCTGTAGGATTAAAAGTCACGACAGCACAGCCACCTCTTACAAGGGACAATCCTGCCTTTAGGGTGGCATTGCCTTGTTATGCATTTCCAAGCTAGAATGCTTGTCCTCTGGGACATCTGCCACTCAGCAGGTTCCTCAGAGCCCCATCTGACCTGGAATGGTTCCAGGTATGAGGCTTCTGCAACCTCTCCGGGCAACCTGGGCCAGGGTCTCACCACCCTCAGCAGACGATGTCTTCTTTCTCTCCGATCTAAATTTCCTCTCCTTTAGATTAAAACCCTCACCCCTTGTCCTGTCACAATGGGCCTTGATAAAAAGACTGTCCCCATCTTTCTTCTTGACCTTCTTTATGTGCTGAAAGGCCACAAGAAGGTCCCCTTGGAGCCTTCTCTCCTGCAGTCTGAACAACCCCAGTTCTCTTAGCTTTTCTTCCGAGATCTCCAGGCCTGTTAGAATCCCCTCTACACGAAACACAACAACCCTCCTGAAGTTCACAAGCCACATCTGAAGCTCTGAAATGAATGTTTTTGAGGTGATTCTGCTCCCATAGGAGCTCTGAACAGGACCCAGGGGTCAGAGGCAGGTAAAGGTTGTGTGTGTAACAAACAAATCCTGTCCCAATCTGCCCTCGGAAAGTTTTCACTCTGCTGTGAGTGGCTGCAAGCGGGTGGGCTGATCCACCTAAAAATGTGCCTGTTCAGGGCAGCGTGTCAAGGCTTTCTGAAGTCTGCATCATCTTGCTTTGAAGAGCAGTTATTAGAACATGCACCCATACTGGTTATTTTCCAGCTCAACCTCAGTACCTTGAAGGGTAACGCAGTTACCAGCAGAAAGTGGTTTATAAACAGGAGCCAAGGAACGTGACTGGTTTGGTTCTACTTAAGCTTATCCCTGCAGGACAAGAAGAGGGAGGTTTTTACCTGGCAGGAAGGGAGAGGAAAGGGAGCGTGTTTCAAAAAATGTTATCACGAGGAGGCAAGATCAAAAGCATTTCTTTTGACTGACAGCCCAATCTCTATGTTCAAGTACTGAGAAAGCACCCTGTCTAGCAGAGAAGAGATTATTTTACACTGTTGCGCCCGAACAGCATCTGAATGTGAGACTGGGGTAGCGAATAAAGCCCCGGGGGAAAGTGCTGGGCTCCAGCAGGGAAGGAGCAGGCACCCACGAGCTCTGCTCCCTCTGAATAAGATCATTCATGGTCACTGGCCAGGATGTGACAGAGCCTTGGGGTGAAAGCTGGGCTCCTTGCAAGGAATGGCAGGGCTCCTGGGCTCTTTGAAAGGTATCGGGCTTTTATCAGTGAGGTTTAGAAACATTTTTCTTCAGGTTTTTGTATAGATTTGGCTGGTTGGTGCCTGAGTAGATTCAGACCTTTTTAGGTGCAGAGGGTAGAGGGTTTTGCACCAATGCCTTGCTACTCATCCTCGCAGAATGGTCAGGGTTGGAAGGGACCTCTGGAAATCATCTTGTCCACCCACCCTGCTCCAGCAGGGTCACCCAGGATCCCCACGTCCAGGCAGGTTTGGAATCTCTCCAGAGAAGGAGACTCCACAACCTCTCTGGGCAGCCTGGGCTGGGCTCTGACACTCTCTAGAGCTAAAGGCAACCCTGGGAAAATGCTCTTCTGTGGCACAGTGCAGCTATTTCCCCCTTTCTCATTTTGCCTTGAGCCCAGGTGATCTCCATCCAGAATACTACGGACCAACACCAAAGTGGAAGACCACTTCTTAGTCAGAGATGCAACTGATGGACATGTTTGTGGTTCCTGCTCCCCGATCCAAAGCACTTGCTCTCTGCTAGTTCAAAAGCAAACACCGAGGTAAATTTGTGTACAAAGTTCAGCTGACACCAGTGAACAAAGCCTGTTCAGAAACAAAATTGCCATCTTTGATGGTAGGCCCCTTTGTTCTAATAGCATAGTACTACAGCTTGTATGAACCTGGTCCTACCCCTGGGAGCAAACATTGTCTCTGCATTTTTCAGTGAGAAATGATTCAGAAAATTCTGACTGCTTCTAGTTATTAGAATATTAAGTGGTCATCTGGATAGATATTAATTTCTGAAAGGAATATAGGTGCACAACTTACCTCGTGGTCCAAACATATAGTCCACAAATGCATTTACTTCCTGGTCAAAAGCTTTCAGGTGCTCCTAATAAAATATAAAAAGGACATACACTGAAGACATCATCTCAGGGCTCTCAGAGAATGCAATTTTAAAGACAAAATGAAACAACAGACAGAAAACCTGGCAAAAAGCATGTCATGGTTGAGTATTTCTGGAGCATGCAACATCACATCTACTGGGGAAAAAAACCCAAACCTTTTAAAACCTGAATGTAGGGCAGATTGTGGTCTTGATAACAACAGAGGCCTCGTTATTGGAAACTGTGCCAAACCCAGAACTATTTAGGAAGGGAAATTAAGGTTTTACAAGTGAAAAAGAATGAGAACCACAGCAAACCCATCTGTGCCGAGTGTTATTTTCACTTTAGCAAAGATGCTTTTTTTTTTTGTTTGCTTGCTTTTATTGTGCTTCCTCAACTGAAATCACTTCTTGTAGAGAGGAGCTGGCACGTCCTTTGGTAAGCTCCACAAAGCTGCTTGGTTGCAGCCAGCCTAGTGACAGCCCATTAGCTGAATATATTAACTTTTGCCTTGAAGAAGGAAACCTTTGGGCTGAGTCAGTTGAGATTTCTCTAAATCAGGCACTAAGTTCCTAAAAAGAAGTCTGCAGGAGAAGCCAGACATCCAGGAATGAAGTTCAGGCAGTGTTGGGAGGAAGAGGAGGGCTATGTTACAGAGAAACTGTGGTTTGAGGTCTAACAACAAAGCTGCTAACTTGGCAGGCTTAGGAAGTCTGTCACCGACTGTGGCTGAGCTGGGATCTAAGCTGGGATCAGCACAGACCTTTCCTCGGTCAAAAGTGGTGGCCTCTCCAAAATCCTTCTCCCCAGCCTCTGGTTCTGGGCAGTGGCTTCCTGCGTGGTCAATGCCCAAATAACTCTTTGCCACAAGCCTGAGGTCAGCCAGGTTCTTCCTCTGCTCCTTCCAACAATTAATTCATTTCAGCACGGAGCATACGCAGCCAAGCTGAAGAGAAAGACACCGAGTAACTCTGAGCATCTCCACAGGGCAAGAGGTGCCAAGGGCTGTGTGCACCTTTCAATGCCAGGGATCTCCACGCCAGCCCGGGCTGTGGTCACCCTCAGCACATCTGCCTTGTGAAGAACTACATTTGCACCCTGGCAGGTCCAGCTCTGCAGTTGCCTGCTGGGGCTGGGATGTGATCTGGGCAGGAAGAAGCTTCCAGCATTCCTAAGCCCCTTGTGTTTCTTCTTTCTTACATTTTGGTCCTTAGATGTTCAAAGTGGGCAGGTTTTGTCTGAATATATGTCAGCAAGAGGTTTTGCAGCAACCCAAGCTGTAAAGACCTTTCTCATGTTACCTTAAAAAAAAAAAAAAACCAAACCCAACAACAAAACCCTGAAGCTAAAAGCATGTATTTATTTTTAACAAAAAAAAGGACTTGCTCTGAAAAAGGAGAGAATTAAATGGATGATTCATGATACAAAAAGATTTCTCATGCTTTGCAGCACTAAGGAAACTAAACTTTTTTTTTTTTTAGGAAAGGGTCCCGATTACTGCCCCTGGAGAAAGGCTTGTTCTCAGTTTCAGACAAGTTCCTGAGCAGCCCAAGGATGCTTTCTGCCATAGGAGGTGGCTGTCTGTGCAGGGGTGGGACCTGAACGCAAGAGATGCTTTTCATACCCCTGAGCTAGGCAGCTCTGCTGCTCTCTCATGACAAAGATGCTGCCAGTTGGGGACTGGGATGCTGCTGTTTGCCTGTGATGTGCCTGCATTAATTTGAAATGGATCCAAGCGTGGGCTTGATGGTTTTGTGGTGAGCCTTAACAGACTGCTTTGGAAAAAATAATAGATTCAAGTGCCACGTAGGAATGAGCACGCAAAGCTACTTGCTTTCATGCTTACGTTATATAAACAAACCTTACAGGTCAAGAACAAAATAGTAAACCATTTATATTCAAATACTGTAGGCAAATCCACCCTCGGCTGCATTGGAATGGAAAATGGGGACTGAATTCTAACAGAAGACATAGAATTGTAGAATAATTATTAAGCAGAAAGGGCAGACTTTTTAACAAAAAAATAATAGAATAGTTTACAGGGACACAAATATTTACAAGATACAGATTTATGAGGTTGTTAAAGACACAGCACGTGTTAACAGCCCTAATATTAATACTTGTGGTTTGGAAAATAATAAATTCTTACTTTAAAAAAGGTCATTCTGTGTGACTATTCTTGTCACCTTCCTGTCACCACCCCTACGAGGCCGTTCCATATTTCTGGGGTTTAGAACGTGTTCTTACTAGTGCCTCTGGGCAGACTGGATGCAAATGTCTTGCTCAACGTGATCTGTTCTATTTTTAAAGAAAAGCACAAAAAACCCAGCCTGAACAAAGCCACACGCTCACCCAGCTCACTCCTCTCTGGCAAATCACTGTAATACCCTGTATCAATGAAGGTATTTGAGTTACCAGGCTGAAGATTAACATGTATTTCATGTTTTATTTCCCTTCTGTTGGACAGGACGTGGCTCTGGGCATTGCAAATTAGCAGTCTGGCAGCATTTCAGACAGATTTGTGGAAGATCTGTGTCCCTACACCAACAAAAAACCCAACTGGTTATCTGAGCAAATCGAATCCCCAGGAGAGATGGGGAGAGAGCATCAAGCCAGTGCTGATAAAGCAACATAGAGCTCTCTGATGAGTTTCAGTGTTTTTTACAACAGAAATGGAAAGAAGTGAATAAGTAGCATGGTGCATGTCTGTGAATTCTTGTTTTCATGCTGATTGCACTTAAAACACTGCTTCAAGGACAGAAAACCAGAAATAGGTGCTAGTCTCTGCTCTCCAATGTATCTCCTGGGAGTAAATGTTGTATTTGAAACAATCATGATAAAAAAACCCAAACGTATATTAACTGTATAGTGATTTTTATTATTTAGATGGCCAGTTTGCCTTATTTGCTTGAAGATTTCTACTCCATAAATAGCCAGTGACTGAGCAGTACTGGAACTAATCTGAATTTATCAGCTTGTTTAAAGAAACTAATTTTAGATGCCTGCACACATTTGAATACACAAATATCAAAGAAGTTTTAGAAAACTATGGTGTTGGTTCCAGAGTGGCTGAAATAAGGGATGAAATGAAGCAAAGGGAAGTCAAAGCTAAATCTCAGGACTGTAGCGTAACTGCTCATAAAATAAATTGTTCAGCTTTTATTGCTTGGAGCATTTAAAATTAATATAGGACAAAGATTTACAATGAGAGACGATTCTTCATCACAGGATGTTTCAAACCACCTTTTAGGTTTCTGTCATCCTCATCTTCTGTGCTTTGGGTGTTATATCTGTAGGGGAGAGATGCGTATCATAATCCCTACAGCAGGCACTTCCTTAGGGATTATTACACACAAACTGCAGAGAGAGATGAAGCTGAAGGCAGAAGGGTGAGCCAGAGGTTGCTGTGTGTTGTCACTATAACAAGGGGGACGTTCAATGAAACTGGGAGACCAGTGGCTCTGTCTAAAGATCTCGTTGTGTGTTCCAAGGAAGAGAGAGAGATCCGTATCTTTGTTTTGGAAATGCAGGTTGTTTATGATATTTTAATTTAATGTAAACATCTCTGTTTGTAAATGCAGTGTGGTGAAGGAAAAACAGAAGGCTGCTCCAGCTTTAGCACTGAAAATAAAAAATAAACGGTCTTCATATATTTCTCTTCCTCTTTCCTTTCTTCTACAAGCTTTCACAATAAACCATAAGCACACCAGGAGAGAAAGATGATGTTACTCCAGTCAGTGAATTATTAAAAGACTTCCAGAACAGTTTTGAAGGCAAGAACTAGCACTGCTCATACTTGAGAAACACACAGTATTTCTAGAAGACGTGAATGAAAGAAGAAGTGAATGAAAGGATATGAAGTTTGGTAAGTACAGAACTAAATGTAGCCAGAGGTTTTTATCTCTGTCAGTTCTTGCATTTGAGCTGTCTAGGTGGATGGACTTGGTAAGAGAGGCTGAGAGCATTGGGGTTGTTCAGCCTGGAGCAGAGTAGGCTCCAGAGGGAACTTTCTGCAGTCTTTCAGTACTTAAAGGGCCTAGAAGAAAGATGGGGATGGACTTTTGAGCAGGACCTGCTGGAACAGGGTAAAGGGTGGTGTGTTTAAACTCAAAGAGAGAAATTCAGACTGGAGAGAAGGGAGAGATTGTTGGTGTGAGGGTGGGGAGAGCCTGTGCCAGGCTGCCCAGAGAGGTGGTGGCTGCCCCATCCCTGGCACCATTGCAGGGGAGGTTGCCCGGGGCTCTGAGCACCCTGCTCTAGCTGCAGATGGCCCTACTCCCTGCAGGGGGGTGGGACTGGATGGGTTTTAAGTCTCTTACCACCCAAACCAGTTTATGATTCTATGTTGTTAGTTTGGGGTTTTTTTTTCCTGACATATGTCGTTTTTTCTCTGTCTTATCTTTTTGTAAATTTGAAGTGAGGGCACTTGTGTCTAAAAGTTCTCTCAGTTGATTGCTGTTCACAGAAATTTGCCCTGTGGTTTAGCAATGCCCACAGGAGGTGGGCTGACAGCACTATCTGCCCCGAGCCTGAAGAAGAGTATTTGACTTGCCTAAGTTGCCAGGAGAGTGCTAAAAAATGCTACTTACACAGACAAACTGAACGTCTTCTATTTCATCTTGATTTTCACTTGCATAATCTCTCTACTCAAACATATTTTGCAAATAAGTTACATCTTCAAACAGGCCCAGAGAGATTCCAAACCTGCCTGGACATGACCCTGGGCCCCCTGCTCTGGGTGACCCTGCTGGAGCAGGGGGGTTGGATGAGATGATCTCCAGAGGTCCCTTCCAACGCCTACCATGCTGGGGTTCTGTGATCCCGTAGCAGACAGGAAGGAGTTGGGTCGGTGTTCTGCTGTACAGGGAACCTCTCCTACCCCTTCTTTTCTCCTGTGGGTCTTGCTGCATTCCAGACACCCTGCATAGTGCCTCCAGTGACACCACGTAGGCTACTGGTTCTCAGGCTAGCTTTATAGGGAAAGGCATTTTGCTGTCAGATCTCTTCTTATCCTTCTGCTGCCTGAGAGCAAGGAGGGTGAAGTTCCGTGCTGCCTCCCACAGCTGGTTTGTGAGTCCCAGTATGGGGAGGTCCGGGGAAGGTAGCTGAGCATCTCTCTGAATTTCAAGTTGTTCTTTGGGGCTTGAAGGCTTGGAGGTGTGGCCACTATATGTTTGATTCTTGAAATCTACTTTTTCCTGGGCGTACAGACAAGAAGGTGTTTTAAAGATGCTCTGTTGTAGGAAGGGTGAAGCTGCTGACACACTACAGATCCTTGTGATATACGTTGCTTTTTGCCAAAATAATCGGCGGTTTGGTTTTGTTTGTTTGTTTTTTCAGTAGAAGGAAAAGGAATTTGGAAGGTTTCTGCACTACAGTTGCATGGGTTAGAATGAAAGTAAATTAAGAACCCATTTAATATTTACTCGGTTTCCCAAAATCTGTTTGTAATTTAAGTACCTGAAAGCATTCAGCCTGTGACACAGTTATCAGTGTTTTATCCTGTAAAGGGCTGAGTATCGTGTTGTCTCCAGGACGAAAAATCCCCTTTCTGCAGTCACTGCTTGCAGCATTTCCCTTCCACCATTTCCAAACTTTCTTTTTCTCCATTCTTTACAATCACATTAAGTAATCCCTAAAACAATATATGTCAAGCACAGTGCTCAAACCAGAACTGGTTTGGCCTTTACAGAAGAGGGGAAAGGAAGGGTGGCTGCTGTGGTCCAATTTGCAGCATGTGTCAGTCGTGTGCGCTCCCAAGAACCGAATCTTTATAACCCATCCTCTTGCTTGTTATCAGAATTTCAAAATGAAACTGTCACCAAAGCAGATCAGTGCAATCCTTTTTAAAGTAATCCTGCTCAGTTCTACCTGCTACACAGGGGAACATCAGCTTAACTTGTAATTAAAGAAGATTTCTCTAGGGAGACCTCAGATGTGGCCTGTCAGTTCCCAAGAAAATGGTAGCAATTATTGACCTCATTTTTCCTTTGCTCTAACAATCTGATTTGAAATGACAGTGTGACCTGAGAAGAGGCTTAATTCCTGGCAGTGATGATGTGACAAGACTGCGTGACTGTGAGGGAGTAAACAAAAAGGAAATTAGTCAAAAGTGAAAGGGTAGATCAAAATTCTGCTGCCTCAAAATAGCCTGAGTGAATAAATCACCTCCTTGGGCAAAGCAGCAATCCTTGGGAGCTGGTCCTGCCTTGAATAAGAGAAAATTTCCTTTGGAGCAGGAAGGTTACAAGCAAAGAACCCCAGTGAGGTTTTTTTAGAGGTTAATTCTGTTGCAATTGCTTCCTTAATGACCTGTTCAGGTCTTGTTGACTTGACAAGGCGTTGGGAAGACAGATCGGTGACGGAATTAATTTTACATCAGTGACACAAAGGCCTGCACAGCTTAACAGAGCAGCTTCCAAACAACCAGACTTGGGAAAGGATGCTGGATGGAATGAAGAAGCAGCAGTGTACTGCTTCTTGCTAAGAGCAGGACAGCCAGCTGCCCTTTGAGAACATGGGAAAATAATTCCATCAGAGCAAGGCAAGGTTGTTACCCTTTTGGCTTTGGATTTACCAGGTGATTTGGGTTTGGAGCAGAATATTCCCTGAAGATGTGCCTGGGTTTAGAGCATCTGCTCAATACGTGACAAGCAGTTTTTGCAACAAAAATCAACCCTTGCATCCTGAGTTTAGAGTAAACAAGATGGGGACAGGGAGGAAATGAAATGATAGAGGAGAATTGCAGCAAGACTTTTACGAGGCAGCTCGGTTTCCTCAGAATGCTGTGACTTGATAATTTTGTTGTCCTCGCTGTTTGCAGACAGATTTTTGTTGCTGCTGAGAAGCTGATTGTCTAAGTTGGTAAAACCCACACGGGGCTTTATTTTGTACTCAGCACACACATTTGGCTGCTTTTCTAGAGCAAGGAACGGAGACGAACACACAACGCATCCTTTCTAGGACTGCAAAAAGCTCCTGGTTTTTCTACTGTAACTTCAAGATTTAAGATGAATAGAAGATCCTGCACAGGATCTCATGGCTTGTTGGACAATGAACCTTAAAATAAAACCCCCTCAACTCTAAAAGCAAGAGCTCTGGTTTTCCCACAATCCTGGCAGTGCAGTAAGACAAAGGGCACTCTATGCCCAAGAAGTAGGTTTCTTGGTTGCTGTCCCAGATGTCGGCAACCTAACACTGTGTGCCCACGGCAGGGATTAATGTGCAAGGGGTTGCTGGCCCCTCCTGTTACAGACAGGGGGGATCAAAAAGGATTTTCTAAAATGTGTTCCCTGACTGGAGCTCTCTCTGACTGAACTGTTCAGCTCACACTATTGCAGGCTGGGCAGGGGCATGGCTGGAGTATTTGAAAACCCTCATGGGTAGCACTTCTAGTTCCTCTGGGCTGGCATAAAAGTAGGGCTGTGGGGTTCTCTCTATCAAATACAATAAATGAAATTAATGTAAAATATAAACATGTAAAATAAAGCCTCAGGGTTTATTTTCTTGACAAGTGCCTGTCAAAGAGTGTAAGTTACAAGCAGCCTTTGGAAAATTTGAAGTCAGATACTTGACTTGTAAAATTTTAACTAAAGAATTGCTTAAGACTTTTCCCTGCAATGCTAATTCCCTTTATAGACATGCTTTTGCTAAGGCAGCAGTGGCAGAAGATTGAATACAGCCTGTGAAGCATGTAACAAAAAGGAAAGATTCTGAGAGCTGTTGGCAAAACTGGCACTCGTATACATATGTGTAATTAATGCCTGTGCAATTAATTCACCTCGTCAGGATGCAGGGGGTAAAACTGCCTGCTAATATATATAATGCTAAAGTTACTGTACCCACATTTAGTGATAGGACAAGAGGAAATGGCCTGAAGTTGTGCCAGGGGAGGTTTAGGTTGGACATTAGGAAAAATTTATTCCCCTTAAGGGTTATCCAGGGTTGTCCAGGGCTGTCCCAGGCTGCCCAGGGCAGTGGTGGAATCCCCGTGATCCCTGGAGGGTTTTCAAAGACAGGGAGGTGTGGTTTTATTATAAAAACTTCTAGGAGCAAACAGACAATTGCAGCACAGGATACACTAGTTTTCCAGTAAAAAAATACTGGTCCTTTGGGCTGGGAACACCACCACAGACCTCTTGACAGTTCTGGTTGTACAGCTGCTACACATGTCTGTTGAAGGGACTCTGGTTAACGAAAACGATCCAGATAGGAGCTCCTTAGCAGCTTGGGCACATCCTGAGGAAAAGAGTTTATGCAAAACTCATGTGCGGGACAGTGACCTGCAGCAAAGGACAGTGCTGTGTGGCTGGGAGCTGTAATCTCATCTGCTGCCACAGCTGGAACAGGCTCAGCCAGATGTTCACATCCTTTATTGGCTTTTGTAGTAAATTCTTCAGTATAGATTCCCCAAACTGATGTCCCTCTGTCCTGCATTCTTGCTGAGCTAACCCACTAAGTTCTTGTTTTCCTAAATGTAGGTGCTCTAGAAGTTAGTCAGGCTTTCACTACCACAGCAAAACTAGAATGATATTTAAACAGAATACCTGTAAATTAAGATTATTACTGATTTCTATAAAGTCAGAAACCCCAGAAAGGAACACAGTGAGATTAAAACACACAAAATCATATCTATAATGCCTCTGTGTTTGTTTTGTTTCCCAAACCCTCTACTGAATGTCTGATTGAATCCTCTTGTAAAGCTACTGAGATAAATTCTGCCCACCTCTATTTCCTTCGTGGAAACCTGTGCTCATAAACATTTAGTCAGATTGGGCTAACCACCTAACAGTGCATCAGAAAGTGCCCTGATCTACACCCTCTGTAACCTGCTCACGTTACTGAATTACACAAGGTATAAACCAAGACATGTTCCCATTCCCTTACCACACGGGAACGGATGTGGAAGAAGCCAGAGATTTATCAAGGAGCATGTTCATTGCATAACTATAACCCAACACGTATGGGTAGATCATACAACCACAGGATGCTTTGGGTTGGAAGGAATCTTAAAGATCACCCAGTTCCAACTCCCCTGCCATGGGCAGGGACACCTCCCACTAGAGCAGGTTACTCAGAGCCCCAGCCAACCTAATTTTGAACACTTCTAGTGATGGAGCATCCACCGTTTCCTTGGGCAACTTGTCTCACCACCCTCAGAGTGAAGAAATGATGTGTGCTGGCTGCTGAAGAGACCAGCAAAGCTCCACATGGGTGCAATGGTCCATTTGGCCAGACTCTCAGACCCAGTGGCAGGAATGGAGCTTTTGTATTTTAATTTATCTACAAAACTCGGAACAAAGGAATGTGGCAAAGCAGCTTAATGCTGCAGATGAGCGTACGTGTGTTTTCTTCCTGTTGCTCTCCATTCAGAGACTGGTAAGATAGGTCATGCTGTTGCCTGCTTTAGACACATCTTTAAGAGTAACACCACTCAATTTACAGAGTTGGTTTTGCTCTTTTAGTGTGGGGGGATGGAAATCTGGTTGTGTTTATTTGCCCCTGAGAGAAATGGGGTTTCTTGTTTTGCAGTCATTTCCTACAGCATTTCTTGTCATCGCTGCCCAAACACATAGACCCCTTTCTGAGCTATTTATAGGGCTGTAAGTGTAAAAAAAGGGGAAAGAAAAGAATGGAAGAGGAGGAGGTGTTTGTAGTGTGCTGTTGTGGATTAGAGTCCAGATCCCAGCTTCTACAGTTTCGGCCTTAATCTTCCAAAACATGCAAAGCCTTTCAATTTCACTTCGAGGTCATTAACCACGTACAAACCAGTCTAACCTCTGGGTGAGGAATACAGGGGCAAAACTTGGTACAAGAAGCTTTTCAATTAGTTAGTTATGAGTACAATTCACTTTGGGAAAGAAACCTTAGGTTTTGTGTCAAAATGCCTGTGTTTTTTGTGTCAAAATACCTGTCTACAAAATCTAAAATCTATACATTGAACGTAAAATTAAACAGATTTCAAGCTTGAGAGTTTTAATAGACATTTATCTTCTAATTTATCATTTGATCCTAGATTTCATATATATGTCCATATCCCTAGATACCTTGCTGCATGGTTTAGTGGTGGGTTTGCCAGAGCTGGCTAATGGGCTCAATGATCTTGAAGGTCTTTTCCAACCAAAATGATTCTGTGCTCATTTACAAGTAGCTGCTGATTGAAAGGAGAGAAGTAAACCCAGAAAAGTTCTAAAGGATGAGCATGTCACAATACCTAATATTATGGAAAGAAAACATGACTGGAAGCCATTTGGTGCTTCAGTGGGTACGTTGGTCTCGCAGAACATTCTGTGTGCTCGTGATTATGTCCAGCATTAGAAGATCAGCTTTCTCAGCAGAGGCTTTTCCCACAGCTTTCTTCATCATTCAGAGAGATCATCTGATAGGATCAGCCTAAGCTGACCTGTAAAATCAAGTGTCATCGACGTGGGGAATTTCCATGTGACATAACATCTACACGAGGACCGCAGGGCCTGCCACGCCCATCTGGGCTGATGTAATTATTAATTAATTCTTCAAGCAAACGGCCACTAGAAAGATAAAGATCACGTGGAAAAATATTGGCTCGCTCCACGGTTAAGTATCAGTGAGGTTTAGCACTGACCTGTAGTGGACAGGAGGAAAATGGAGTTGCTGGCAAGGTCAGCTGGAGCTGCCTGAGACCTGATATACACCACAGGCACCGATCAGGTACCTCTTTCCAGAAAACAAATATCCTCAGGAGCTCAGGTTTCCACCAAGTGAAGCAGATGCTCCAAGTCTCTTCAGTTTTACTACTGTTTCATAGGAGAAGCATCACTTCTTACTTTGCATTAAACATGTATTGTTGGGAAGAACTCTTTGAAGAGATGACAATTTCTTACAAGTAAACAGGATAAATACGTTTGCTTTAGAGGACAAGTGAGAAGAAGCACTGATGGCACCTGCAGATGGTTTAAGTATCACTACAGATATCCTTAAAGACAGATAAAATGGGAAGCTTCTATCCTCCAAAAGAAAAAAAATAAGGGAAGAAAAGCTAACTAGTTGACACAGAATAATTATTTGCCAGTAAAAAGTGCTGTCTGAGAAGTGGCAAAGGTAATGATGGTAAATCTAGTTATTAAATATCAGAGAGAAGTGTTACAGGAAAAAAAACCAAACCAGCAACAAGAGATTTTACCCTGGAAAACAGATTATAGGAAGAAATACACATCTGTTTAAGCTTCTGTGGTCTGTAAATGTGGTGAGGGAGTAAATGTGTGATAGCTGTGAGAGTTAGATAAGGAAAACAGAAGAATTGTGAGTATTACTGGTTTGAAAGAAAATCCTTCTATTTCTGCATCTTCCTAAAAAATCCTTTCAGAAAGACGCTCAAAGGTGATGTCTGAAGATGTCCTTAGGTGCTTTTCCCAGCTAGGTACAAGCACCGTGTTATTTGAGGGCTCCAACTGAATGGAACACTTCATTCTGACTATGCACATTTCCCCTTCCTAATTTAGACTCGGTTACCTGAAGGTCTGATCAACTGATTGTTGGGCAAAATAGATCCCACACTGGCTTACTGAGAGAGTTGGGGTTGTTCAGCCTGGAACGTAGAAGGCTCCAGGGAGATCCTATTGCAGCCTTTCAGTATTTAAAGGGAGTGGATAAGAAAGATGGGGACAATCTTTTGAGCAGGGCCTGCTGGGACAGAACAAGGGGTGATGGTTTGAAACTAAAGGAGGGGAGATTTAAACTGGAGAGAAGGAAGGAATTTTTTTACACTACAGGTGGTGAGAGCCTGGCCCAGGCTGCCCAGAGAGGTGGTGGCTGCCCCATCCCTGGAACCATTCCAAGTCAGGCTGGATGGGGCTCTGAGCACCCTGCTCTAGTTGAAGACTTAAGGTTTAGTGAGCCAGAATTCTGAAGCACAGTCCTTTAAACTCATGAAAACACAACTGGATGGGAAATGGGATAGAGTCGTGCTATTTCCCTTCTACACCCGTCTTTGTGACACTGTTCTCTGGCTTGGCTTTCAACTTTACACCTTTCCACCAAAACACTTGCTGATCTGAATTCTGCCATCTCCCAGAGGTGTCTGGCAAATGGAAATTACTCGCCTACTGATGGGAAAAGGAGTTTAGTGAAAAAAAATCTGTATTAAATGTAGTCCTGAGGGGACATTTCAGCGATACCTGATTTGAAATAAAATGACACTGGTAATTGAGTACATGTGGAAGGGGATGAAAGTGGTGCCCTTCCCTCAAGGGTAGGCTATGGGGGATATTTTCTAGGTTTTTCTTTTAGTTATTGTAAGCAAAACAACTCTTACCTAGTCTTTTATCTTTCAAGAGTTTTTGCAGATACTATTTAAATGCAGGCTCTGGCAGTGGGGGAGAAATAACTGCATTAAAATCAGAAGGTTCTCAGCATTGCTTTTTGCTGAAGTGGAGAGCTACTGTTGTTTTGCAGAGGAATGAAGATAAATGCTGCTTTTTTCATTGCCTTGCACTAACTGCCTATTTTTGAGCCAAGTTTCACATGTGTTTCAGCACCAAGAAATCACACGCTGTATCCCAGCTTTCAAATGGGAGCGTGAACATCCTGTGGTGCTTCTGACACATATCGGGGAAATGAATATAAAAAAAAGAGTAAGTCTTGGAGAAGATCAGTAACTAACCTGGCAGAAAAGAGTGCTCTGGAAATTGAGGAGGATGCTGTCAAATGAGAGATGTGACATATTTGCCTTGTCTGGTTTGGGAGATGGACTGAGTCTGTGCTACCCTCTCATGTACTCTTGAGCATCGAGTTTCCAGATAAAGCCAGCAGCTCCACTATTTGAGGAGGCAAGATTTCCAAGGGTGCTTTTGAGGGTGGATCCAGAGTGTTCTAATACCTTTTTCAATGGAAGGACATGGTTTTTGGGGAGGGGATTTGGATTTCTGAAGTAACTCATATGAAATAAGGCATTTACTATTTGGAGAGTGATGGTAACTGCTGAAAGCAAAGTCACCTGCATACTGGCTGGCTCATTTCTGCTTCCAGCAGCAGTAGAAGGTAGGAAGAAGAAAAGAAACTAGAAATACTTTGCTAATCTAAATTGGTTTTTAATATATCTGTTTTCTGGCTTTTTTGGTTTTTTTTTTCCTCTGATTTTTTTTCTTCCATAAACTTGAAAAGATGGGAGTTTTTGTCTGGCTTCACGTGTAGCCTTCTGTTAATATTAAACTACATCTCAGGAGTCTGGTCAAGGTAAGAAGGGCTGATTTTAAAGGTTTTAAGCCACAGCTCGGTTGCTAGTGTAACAGCAAAGTAACACTGAAATGCTGCTCTAGCAAGGCACCATAATCCTAAGAGCTGAGAGGAGAGATGCAGCTGGTCCTATAAGCACTGTATGTGATATTTTTCATACTAGCACAGCTTCTGAATTCGGGGAGGAGGGTAATTTTGAGTAACCAGTCAGTAGTTCAAACTGACTAAACTACTTAGTACATAAACAGCATTGAATAGTAGAAGCAGATGAATATGAAAGTATGGGTTTTTTTCCCCCTGGAATTGCATGGACTATTGAGAAACACTGAGAAAATTAAACTGCATACATAATAAAACACTGTTCTGCCACAAATCCCAACTTCTAGGAGCTGCAGAACTTGCACAGCCTCTCAGCTGACCTTTTAAACTGCAGTAGAAGCTGTCTGCAGCCAGCAACTGGAGGGAAAGAGTGTGGATGGTCCTATTCAGAATTGCCTTACCCAAAGATGTGCCAATTCCCTGACACGGAAATCACCCTTCACAACTTTGCCAACTATTTATTCCCTGCCAGTTTGAAAGCACTTTGCTTTTTGGAGACATTTTATTTAGGCTCACAGGAAAATGCAGGAAACAAGTTCTGGGATTTTTTTTTTTTTTTACTTCAAACTGGCTGTGAAAATACATGTGTAATATAGGGAAGTGAGGAAACAGAACCTGATGCCTGTTTTCCAAAGTGTCTCTTGAGAATATAAAACAGCACTTGGAGAGGAAAATACCTCGTTGGTTTGTTAACTGGTGCTTCATTTCATTTCTTCCATTTCTCCCTTAAATCCTCAAGGGCAAAAACCGAAATGGATTTCAAATGCTAATTCATGTTTTAGACTTCAAGCATGATTAAAGACGACTGGGTGAGGAGAGGAGAGGAAATAATATTTGATTTTCAAGTTTAATAAGGAAGACAAAAAGAGTGTGGAAGTTCTCTTATGTCTCCTCCTCCAAAACAGTTCAACTTTACCTCTTACAAAACCTTAAATCAAACGAATGAACTGTACCGTGGAGTCTTTGCTGGCTGCAGAGTGTCATGAATCGTAACTGCTGACTAGCATATTTTAGGGGGCCTTTCAGAACTAGGTGAAGAATGGGTTTGTTTATCTTCCTTACACTTGGTTTTAGGATATTTATCAGTTTGTGCAGCAGTCGTGTGGGTCAAGATGCAGTCACTCAGCTCTTGTGGCCCATGTATTTAGCATATGGTAAGGCCGAGCCATGTGGGGTGTATGGAGATAATGGATTTATAAGCTCAGCTGTTGGCAGGCACTTATAAATTGGCTGATAAATTTGATATGCTTGAAGTCTGAAGCGTGGAATGAGATGTGGCAGAGCTGAAGGCCCCACTCTCATGAGGTGTTTCTTCTTGGTTGCAGTTGGACAATCCTATCTGTGCCCTTCCACCAGTGCCTGACAAGGCAGACATCCCAGCAGCTTTCTGGCTCCCAACAACCAGTGGCATGCTTAGTTTCACCCTCCTAATTTCCATTCCTTCTCCTTTACTCTCTGTAATTACCAGGCAGGCTGTGCTTGTGACCTAGTACTTTATCACTGAATGTGGATTCCGGACTCAATTTGGATAAGGCTTATCAATGCCTCAGCTTCTAAAATAGTTTTACAGTCAAAACTCATGAAAGCATCAGGAAAAATTTCTACCTGACATGATTCTGTTGATCTACACTTGAAGCTGGCTTAGATCAGGGAATAAACTAGCCCTTTATAATCACCTTAATCTGAAGTTGACTGATATCTAAATAAAATACTCCTGCAGGTTGTTTGCCAACTTTTAACCGAATCAGAGGTTCAATTTTGAAGTGTTTGCATCTGATTCTTTTTCTTTAATAAAATCAAGAGAGTCTATTGAACTAAATGAAAGTAAAATCAAGTGCCTGCTGAAAAACAGTAGTCTTCTTTCTTTCTTTCCGCAGGTCAGACTGCTTGTAATGAAGACACAATGATCAGCATTAAAGAATCAAAGGATCTTCCTCGAGATGAAAGGGATCAACAGCAAGGCCAGCAGGCAGGTTCTGATAAGCAGGTATCTATAACTAACTACACAAATGAAACACTCGACTCTTACTTCAGGTCCTGGGGGGGGTTGGTTTCTTTTAATCAATCCCATCATGTGCAAAAGGATTTAGCACATCTTCCTGAGTTTCTGTGCAAGTACTTCTGTCCCTTTGTCCATTCTAGACGTAGTTCCTGAGCATGTTTTCTCATGGCTTATTGATTGTGTATGGGCTGGCACAGCCCTGGCTTGCTGCCGTGGTTCTGGATGGCAGGGCTGCTGAAGTCTGTGGTCTTTTCACTCTGAGTGCACAGTGGGTGCTGTAGCACTGCCTCTGGATTTGGGCTGCACTCCTCTCTATCTACTGAGAAACATTCTTTTCCAGACATTTAAATATTAATGGCAGATGAGGTGGGGGTTTATTTTGACTGCTACTGACAGAGGGACTTGGTGCTGTCTAGGGCCCTTTCTGTGTGTCCTGCACTCAGCGTGTGCCCATGTCAAGCATTGTACCCTGATATGGTAGCCATGAGGTTGGACTTGATGAGCTTAAAGGTCTTTTCCAACCAAAATGTTTCTATGCTTAGAAGAGTAAGGTGTCTTTCTTCATTGATTTCAGATTACACCAGTTATCAAAGTCTCTTAGGGAATTTAGAAACTGTTCTAGCTCCCATACAACCCCTCTGCAGCTGGATCATTGTAGAGATGCTTGAACCTATGAAATACAGCTCCGTGCTGTTCTTGTGTTCAGGCTTACTTCAGTGTCTCCCAGACTCTTTGGAAGCATTGCACTGTGCAAGGTTATACACTCCCTGGCCCCATCAAAGTGAGATTCGACCCCATGGAAAATGCACTGACAAATCAAAATTTATAATCGGTTTACAGTCCAAGGGTGCAGCCAAATCCTGAGCCAGTGTAATTTGACCTAGATTCACTGGAGTAAGAAGAGCTGCAGTGAACGACATAAACAGAAGAACTGTCCCACCATGGTTGTCCTCAACACGGTGGAGATGCTGAGGAAAGACAGCAGGCCTGGTGAAGGGCAGGTTTTGCTGCTTTGGTAAAATGAACTTTTGTTCAAAAAAAAAAATCCAACAAAACAACAACCCAAATGTTTCCGTGTGCCACTTAACCACAATAAAATATTTTTCTGTGGTTAAATGACATGAAAGAAAAGCTAGCTTCTGTTGTTACTCTTACGTCCCGAGGCTCTGATATGACAGGTTCTTCAGCCACATGGTAGCTCAGACTTTAAAGCTGAAAAATACCTGTATGATACTGTCCTGCTTGGTCTGGTCAGCATTACACTTCACGCATTCTTCTTTATAAACAGGATGAGCTCCTTTGGGGATGTTACTATGACTGCAAAGACACAATGAGCCATGGGGAAATGCTTCTCCTGCCTAAACTGGTCACTGCGCTGTTCCAGTTTAGCTTCTAAATGCTGAACGGGAATCTAAAACTCTATTGTTCGTTCATTACATGGAGGGGGGTGGGAAAAAAAGTGTTCCACTATAGACCATCTGTTTGCCAGGGACTGAAACAGGTTGCCTAGAGAGGTTGTGGAGTCTCCTTCTCTGGAGAGATTCCAGATGTGCTTGGACACCTGATCGTGGGCAACCTGCTCTGGATGACCCCTGCTTTAGCAGAGGGGTTGGACAAGATGATCTCCAGGAGTCCCTTCAAGCCCCTACCATGCTGGGATCCTGTATGACTAACAGGAGCGCTTCTATTAACCCATCACCAGGAATAATCTGTTTATGTAACGTGCTCAAACACACCTCAAAATAGAGAAAAACGCACCTGCTTGGACCGCCGGGGTTGTGGGTACAGGGGGGGAAGCTCTAGGCCTGCACATCCCTCGCTCCCCCTGCCCATCCACGACCCCCCCGTGTCCCCTCCCGGCTCCTTGTGCCGCACGGATGCGCTCCGGGTCCCCCCCCGCGCCCCGCCGGGGGATGTAGGGGGGCAGCTGGGGAGCCTCCCTCCACCCCCAAAATAAAAGCACAGCCCGAGCCTGACCCGAGGGAGCAGGGAGAGCAGCGGGGCCCCGCTTTCAGCCGGTCCCTGACGAGCAGCGGGAGCGGCGGCGGCTCGGTTCAGCAGCCGGCCCCGGCGAGGGGATGTGAGGAAAGCACCCGGGGTGCCCGGTGTCGGGCGGGGGGGGGGGGGGGGGGGGGACACTCACCATGGCGGTGGCGGAGACGAGGCGCTGTCCAGGGTCCGGGCGGCTCGGCTCGGCTCTGCTCGGCTCGGCTCTGCCTGCGCTGCCCCGCCGCGCCCGCGCTATAAGGCACCGCCTCCCCCCGCCTCCCCCCGCCCCGCCCGCGGCCGCAGGGCAGCGGAGCCCGGGGATCCCCGGCCTGCTCCGGGACCCGCTGGGTCACCTCCCGGGCGGCTGGAGGATGGGGTGGTGGGAATGCCACTGGGGAGCAGGGGAAGGGGTTGAAGGAGCTGTTCCACCCCCGCCCTCGGGGATGCTGTGGGAACTGTGACAAAACAGCCGGTGGGATTCCATTTAGAGGGGTGGACTGGTATCGGCGCTAGGGTGGGAGTCGTCCCCCTGTGCTTGGGTTCAGTTTTGAGCCCCTCACTCCTGGAAGGGCTGGGAGGAGCTCTGCAGGGGCTGGAGCATGGCCGGAGAAAGGCACCGAGGCTGGGGAAGGGTCTAGAGGACAAGCCTGGTGAGGAGCAGCTGAGGGACCTGGGCTTGTTCAGCCTGGAGAAGAGGAGGCTCAGGAGAGACCTTCTGGCTCTCAGCAACTCCCGGACAGGAGGCTGAAGTCAGGTGGGGTTGGGCTCTGCTCCCAAGGAACAAACAATAGGACAAGAGGAGACAGCCTCAAGTTGTATCAGGAGGGGTTTAGGTTGGATATTAGGGAAAAAGTCTTCACTGAAAAGGTTTTCCAGGTCTGGCTGAGGCTGCCCAAGGCAACAGTGGGGTTTAAAAGCCATGTGGTGCCGAGGGACATGATTTAGTGATGATTTGGCAGTGCTGGGTTAATGGCTGGCCTTGATGATCTCCAGGGTCTCTTCCAACCAAAATGTTTCTTTGATTCTATGACTGGCTGGTTTGGGACTGGCCTACTACCATAATCCTAATGTGACTCTATTGTATTTAACAGATGGTTTGGTCTAAAGTCCAGCACTTGTATTTACAGTTGAAGTTCTCTGACCTGATGCCCTGAATCCTCCACATGTTCCAAAGTGAGGTCAACGCTGTCCTGCTGCCTTAACTGTGGCATCTCCCTGCAGATCTCTCTGTTCAGGAGGAATTGATAAGCAAATGTTTATTTAGGTTGGTGAGGGAAGAGGTAAACAGCAGACAGAGTGGGAGCTACTGACCGCATCACAACTCCGCCACTGATATAAACCAGAAAAAAGGTCGGGGAAGAGGAGAGGCTTTACACTTGGTGGAACAAGCACAAAATGTCACACCTTCAAAAATGATTTTTGCCTTTCCTGGTTTCAATGGCACAAGCAGTGGAAGTAAGTTAAGAGGACCACGTGTGGTGCAGGACAAGCAACGTCTTCACAAAATAACATGTACATGATGTACTGATGGGTTGTATTTGTCCAAAACATAGCACCAATATTCTAAACATCCAGACTTCCTTCCTGGTCATCTCTTTGTCCTAGTAGTCTCTACTACTTCACCCCTTGCATTCTCTTGGACCTAGATGCAGAGACACACAGAAGACTGTTAGACTGTCTGTCTTCTCAGGGTCACCCAGAAATGATACGGCCAGAAGCTTCACGTGAAAACGTGTCCTCAAATAACTTCTAGCCCACTTTTGTAGATGCAGTCTTGTTTGCTTGAGCTTCCAAATTCGGGTGTGTTTTGTCTATGCAGAACGGCTGTAATTCCTGAGGTTGACCTGCCAGCCTTTCTCCTAATTCTTCTTTTTGATAGGTTATTAATTTAATTCTTGCTGTGTTACTACAGACCACCATGAAATATTGAAGAGAAATACTTTTTGGTACCCATTCTGTCCTCAGAGAAGTTGTTCCCTGAGCAGAAAATTGTCCTCTTTCTCCAAGAGATTCCTCCCCAAGTGCTGTAGAGCAAGGAGCAGTATGGAAGCTGACAGACAAATGTGGTAGTCACTCAGTGCACTGCAATGCTTCAGCCTCACAGATTTTATTCTGGCATCTTTGTAGTCCAAGCAGGCTGGAGTTAGTGTGTATACCCAAATCCAGACCTAAGCACATAGTAATACAAACCATTTTTTCTTTTATTCTTGTTTTTCTTTGTCTAAACCAGAAGGGAAATGTACATTCAAGTTTGCTAAAGATGTAACATCTCTAATTTCTGGAGTTCCTTGTACCTGACATGTTAAATTAATATTAATTAATGTAGTAGCAATTATATTTTTTTATCAGAACCATAATGTCTCCAATGAAGACACACATAGGAAGCAAATAGGATTCTGGTGGCATCTAAAAGAAGCTGTAATAGTATTACGGATATTTTTAACACCTATCCAGTGACCTGAATTTGGAGATTTAAGGGCTGTGGCAGGATTTGGATTCATCTGTTTTGTATGGAGGGTGATTCCACGCATTTAGTTGGATCCCAGGCATGGAGCACAGCAGGCTTCTGCCATGAACATGAGTTTGGACTGGTTGTTGAATAGCTTATTGTGCTGAAAGGCAAAAAAAAAAAGTCAATGTGTAGGCAAATGGAATTGCTTAGTGCCAGATAGAATTCCCTGGAAATAAGGAGAGTAAACAGAGGCAATTAAACCAGCACTTCATTCTGAGGTGCTGCTGCTGCACAATAACTGCACTTCACGGTGAAGTACCACAGGAAGGTGGGCTTGCCTGCTGCTGGTGTAGGGGTTGTTGTAGGTTGGACCTCATCACAAACTATGGAATCCAAAGAGTTGCAGGCTGGTTGAGGTTGGAAGGGACCTCTGAAGGTTGTCTGGGTCAACCCACCTGCTTAAGCAGGGCCACCTACAGCCAGTTGTCCAGGGCTGTGTCCAGTCAGGTTTTGAATATCTCTGCATCTTAGCAAAAGCACCTTTGAGTTGCAATGACTTAGGAGCTGCAAGGTCCCACTGGGTTTTGAGCTTAGCAGGAAGCAGGGTGGACAAGGTACTATTGATCAGCCAAGTACTGGCAGCTCTCAGCTCCTGCTGAGTTTCAAACAGCAGGGTTAAGTTTTCATTTGGGAAAGAAAAGCGAAATCAGCCATGTCTCCCATTACCCATCACCGCTCTCGATCACAGTCTCCTCCAAAACTCAGGACCTGCCTCTTTCACAAAACTGTCCTCTCAGTAGCATTTCTCCAATAATTTTGTTGGTACAGGACAATAAGTTATGTACCTAAAGATCTCGGTTCTGCTGGTGACACCATCAGAAGTTACAAGGTCAATGGGACAGAACTTTCCTTAACTCTCAGTATGTGCTTAAGAACTGTCAGCAATCAAACTGTATCAAACCTGAATAATCAAGCTGAAGTGAAAAGACTTTGTAATTTATCAGAACAGAACTGAAAGTTTGTCCTCTTGTTTGTTTGTTGTGGGTTTTTTTTTTCTGGTATGTTTCTTTTTTACCAAAAGAGCTGTGCAGTTTTGGTAATAAATATTGTGTTTTAGCACCCTCTTTTGGAACAAAGTAATACTGCCAGTAATTACTCTTCAAGGCTTTGCTAAGGCTGGAAAGCAACTGAATGTGTCCAGGAAAAGTCCTTGGCTGCAGTCACAGACACAGTTTAGTTCTGTAGTTTGGTATTTTATAACCTGACATAAAGAGAATTTTCTCCTCCCTTTTATGCTTACCATCTTTATCTAAGTAGTTTGTACTGTTTATTGAAGTCAGCCAAGAACTGGGAAAAGATTGATGGCTCTGGACCAAAGATCTGGAGCCGAGTTGTTACAAAAGGCTGTATTTAGGTGAGCTGTTCCTCGTCGTGTGCACATCTGCTGTGAGGAGCCTGGTGGTGTTAACTTGCTGTGAGTTGTGGGTGGGCCCGAATGATGTCTCTCATTCCCACTAGTGTTTAGTGTCAGAGCAGCAGGGGTCCCAGTTTCATAAAATCACAGAATGGATTCGGATGGAAGGCACCTTTCAAGGTCATCCAGTCCAAACCCCCTGCAGTGAGCAGGGCCATCTGCAATTAAAGCAAGTTGCTCAGAGCCCTGGCCAACCTGATCTGGAATGTCTCCAGGGATGGGACATCTACCACCTCTGTGGGCAACCTGGGCCAGGGTCTCACCACCCTGATTGTGACAACATTTGGGATCATGGTCTTGCTGTGCTGAGACCAAAATCTCACAGTGTGACACATCACAGTGTAACACAGAGGGGAAGGGGTGGAAGGAAGATGTTTTATGCACCCCTGCCTTGGAAAGGGAAACATATTCATGGCAAAGGAAAAGTAGCAATGGAAAGTTCATCAAGTATATCCTGAAATAAGTGCTACACCTTCTGCATGAACTCTCCCTAGCTGGCCACCTTCCTGGCCACAAGTGACAGGCAGCCAAGCTTCTATATGTTGTTTTGGCTCCAGTTGTTGTTACAGTTGCCAGTTAATGCCTAAGATATTGTAAGTGCCGAGAGAAGGATTAAAAAATGAGGACACTGTAGAACAAAACTCACCTGGGTTACTTTAACTTGCTCTCCTTGTGCATCACGATTGAATAAGCCTTGTTTACAACATGAGCCTCCGGTGAGACTCCTGCTTCATCAGTGCACAGTGTGGACAATAACGAACGAACAGGAGGCCACAAATGATGCCAGGGTCTGGAAAGGGAGAAAACAGAATCTCACTGAAGTGGCTGAAATTCCTATTCAGGGCTAGAATATGCTCTTCATATAACATCAGTTCTATGTGTTTACGGGAGATCATTTAAATATCTTTTTTTTTTCCCCCTACAGCTAGTCAATGATTTTATTCTTTATCCTGTCTGCCTCGAGGGAAGCAGGTGTAGATTTGCCAATGTGCCGAGCGCTTGCAGCTGCACCCGGAATTAGGTCAGGATTAGAGTGACATTTAAAGATCATGATGAAGGTATTGAGAAATAACAGAAAACCTGTTTCACGTTGAATGCTACTTGCAAAAGGCTGAGTGGGTTTGGCAGAGAATTGAACAAGGCTGGGAATGGAAGAAGAGAACTCTGGCTCAATTCAGTGAGGTGACAGCAAATTAAAGGATGTGGGATGCAGTGACAGCAAATGTAAGAGTGTGAATGGGGAGCTGCTCATGCAGGGAATTGTGGTTTACAGGTATCTTGGAAGGAGAACTGGACGAGCTTTCTCTGGTGTCTCACTGCAATAGTGACACCTCTCTGGGGAGCTAGGCTTCTGTAGCAGTGCATTTAGACACCCATTTTCAGCAGTTTAGAAACATTAACCAGTGTCTCTCACACCACTAAGGGAAGTTATAACCTCACCCAGCGCTATCAGCATCCCTGTCAGAGACAAGATTATCTCCCACCATCTCACCATTCCCAGAAGACACTATTTCCTCAGATCTCTCTGAAGTGGGAAGGAGCAGCTTTGATGTATCACTAGTGCTAACAGAGGGCTAGAACCAAGGAGCTCAACCACACTAAGGTGGCACAGACGTTAAAAAGCTGTCTTGGTAGAGCTGCTGGTGTCCCAAAACCAGAATCCTTCACCCAGTGTGCAAGACAGGAATATATATCCAGAGCCCAGCTGCTCTTTTTACTGCATATTTGCAAATACGGGCATCTAAGGCAGTGGTCGAGCTAGCTGTGCACTGAGCATTTAGCAATCACAATCTTTTATACACATTGGTTTCTTAATTTCCACCTACCTAATACATATTCACCATTACTCTCTATTGCTTTAATCTCACTTCAATTTAAAGGTACAAAACCATGACATCTGAGTGCATGCGTTGAGAGCAGGGTTTTCTTCCAAGAGGCTGGTATCTTGGGGGGGGGGGGGGGGGAGGTGTGTCAATTAGATGTTAATGAGATTATAATGAGCAAAGTTAATCCGTAGTTCAGCTCAAGTTAGTCTATATAACCACAAAAAGTGCTTATTTTGCCAGATTTCTACAGTTGGTTTAGCAAGGCAGGTAGACATCCTCTTTCAAGGTCTTTGCTTGTATATTGGGCACGTCAATGTAGGAAAAACCTCACGGTGCTGGAGTGGGACCAAAGGACGATGAGGTCGGTGAGGGGTGGCCGAGGGACGTGGGTTTGTTCAGCCTGGAGAAGAGGAGGCTCAGGGGAGACCTTCGGGCTCTCGCCAGCTCCCTGACAGGAGGCTGAAGGCAGGTGGGGTCAGGCTCTTGTGCCAAGTAACAAGTGACAGGACAAGAAGAAAAGGCCTTAAGTTGCACCAGAGGAGGTTTAGGTTGGACATGAGGAACAATTTCTTCCCCTCCAGGGTTATCCAGGGCTGTCCCAGGCTGCCCAGGGCAGTGGTGGAGTCCCCGTGATCCCTGGAGAAGTTTCCAAGCCATGGAGTTGTGGTGCTGAGGGATGTGGTGGACTTGGTAGAGTTGTTCTCTGTGATATATGTCTCCCTTTCCTTAGGATAGCTAGGAATGTGTGTTAGGACAACAAGCATAAAAGAGGATCTGTTGTATCGGGCGCGGCGTTGGTAGAGCAAAGGCTCCCCGCGCACCCAGCTCTGTCCACTTGCCTTTTATTAACCACATATAATAAAAATAAACGCTAACTAATGAATGATTGAAATCTTTATTCATAACATTCTCGATGATCTTAGAGGTCTGTTCCAACCTAAACGACAGTTTTCCTCCACCTCGAGTTGTGGCAGCCCCCCCCCAGCAACCCCTCCCGGCAGCCATCACCGCTCTCCCCTCACCGCCCACACAAGCCCGGCGAGAAACGGGAGCTAGAGAAGACCAGGCTGCCCCATCCTGACTCCATCCGAATCACGGCTCTAACCCGCTGCTGAGGGAGCGGAGCCGTTACCCTCCCGGAGCCCCTGAGCCCACCCCGGGCTGCGAACCGCCGCTTCCCGCCCTCGGGGCGGGCTGAGGGGAACGGCAGTTCCCAGCATGCACCGCGCGGCGCTCGCGTCACCGCGCCGCTCTTTACGGCCCTGCCCCGTCCCGCCGCGCTTGACGCCGGCTCGTTAAGCGGCAGGGGGGGAGGCGGGGCCGCTATCGCTGCCGGTTCAGTCCCGGAGCTCTCGGTTCGTTCTCCTGGCTGGGCTGCGAACCCGCCCCCTCTCTCCCTCCCTTCGCCGGGGGTAGCGGGCAGCGATGCGGGGCGCGGCCTCCTCCGCTCGTCCCTGAGGCGGTCCGCAACCGGGTGAGCCGCCGAGGGGCCGGCCGGGCACCCACCGCCCCTCCCGCAGGGCTGAGCGGGCCCTCAGGGCCGCCTGGGGCGGGACTCGGCCCAGCCCGGCCCGGCCGAGCGGTTGCCGGGGCGGGAAGGTGTCTTCGAGGAGGAGGAGGAGGCGGCCGGCACCATGTGGCAGAGCATCGGGCTGACCTTGCTGGTGATCGTGGCCACCCTGGCCTGCGTGCTGCTCTTCATGCTGTGCGGTGAGTCCCGCCCGCTGGCCCGGCTGCGGGGTGCGGTGTTCGCCCTCCCCACCCGCACCCCCCTCCCCGCTTTCTCCATCTCCGGCGGTTCGGCCGTGCTCAGATTGACTGAAGGAACGAAAGGGCACCGTGCCCCGGGATGAGGGGGGACGTGTGCGGTTTGCAGCGCCGCCTTCTCTTTGTTTCCGAATCATTTTGAGCTTTGAAATGCTTCCAGAGCTGAATTCGGTGACTGACCTGAAGCTGACAGCTTTTGTAGGGAGCAGTCCGTTGAGCAGTCACTATGTGCAGCTGGCACTTAGGGCAGAAATGCCAGTGAATTTGAGAAGTAAAGTTCCTACTGGTACCCTTCAGCTTTTGACATCTGTTTGCTAGAACAGATTGAAAGCAGCTCTTAGGAGGATGGGTTTTTTCTTACGTGAATCCAAATAGATTTTTATTTATTTATTTTTAAATGCAGAGAGAAGGGTTATTTCAATGGGAGGAGACTTGCAGGTCTGTTGGAGTTGTTGCAAGGAATCAGCAGTGTAATCCACGTGGGTGTTGGGATCAATATACTGATCTTAGAGCTCTAGAAAAGCCAAAACCAACACCTCAAAAACCACCCCCATGAAACTCAAGCCATGCCATAGCCTGCAGTGAAAGGCGGGTGAGATAAAAAGCAAATGCCAGGTAGATTTAGAAGTGATTTTTGAAAACGAAAGGAGTAAAGTGAAGAGTCAGTTGACATTTAATACTTAAAAAACACCCTGTCAAAACAGCAAATCATTGTGAAAAGCCTTTGCAATATCAGGGGGCTGGATGGTAAAATGGGAAGTGAAATCCAGAACCAACACACGTGGAACGATGCAGATAGAAGGTGTGAAGTGTATGTGTAGTTTATGTGGGAAGATGGAATAGCTTCAAACAGAGCTGTTGAAGAATTAGCTGAAGTTAATTGCATGATTTGCAGTATTGGTGGTGATATTTTTCCATCATACAGCATTTATTAATTAATATTGGTATGTACCACGGTTATTAATAGAAAATATTCAAGCCATCTGGTGAGAGATAACGAGACAGCCTTTTAAGAAGGACATACAGGGTCAAGAGCATAAAGAGCTATAACTTGGATTTTGAGTGGCTTGTGAAGGGCCTCATGGTGTGAATGCTTGCAGGGAACAGTAAATGGAAATATCAGGGGGACATCCTAGGATCTGCTGCTTATCACAAGTGTGATGTGGTAAGTGCTATCCAAACTTAAATACTGGGGGGCTCACCTCACCTCACCGTTCTTCTCAAGTGCAAAGATGAAATTCAAAGCCCAAACCATCAGAAGGTATTTGGAGCAGTTCTTCAGCTGTGTGAAAAGCGAATGTCTGTGCCTGAATTAGGCATTTAAGTCTGTAAACCCCACTCTGAATAAATGCCCTGATTTCCTTCTCTTTGAAACATTTCTGGATGCTTGCAACTGGTACTTTCAATGTCACTCTGCATTTGTTGGGAAGCCCAGAAGGCTTGCAGCTCATGACATCTCTATTTGTAAACTGATCACATCTGACATAGAAACCACTGAGGGAGTGCAAGCAGCAGTTTTTCACTTGCTCCTTTAGAAGTGAGACTAAGGTAACCTGCTTGCTTCCTTCTTTTTCTTGTTGTTTTTGTTTGTTTTTTTAATTTCTGGGGGTTTTTATTCCCACCTTTTCTGATTTCCTTTCTCTGGATTCTCTCTGGTGGTCTCGTTGCTGCTTTTGTGTATTCCACTTTCTTCTGTAGAGGGAGCTCCTGTGTGGTCAAGGCTATAGGAGAAGATAAAATACCAGCCAAGGCTACAGGAGAAGATAAAATACCAGTCTCTGTGTGTTTGTTTTATTTTCCCAGTGTAGTGGTGCATGGAGCCGTGTGGAATTGCAGAAGTGCTCCCAGTGGAACTGAGGGAAGAGCTGGTCTCGTTTGGCAAGAGAAGCTGAGATGGGGGTTGGGATATGAACTTAAACCAAAAATCATGTAACTCCAAGTGCTGAAACGAACGTGTGGCGTCCTGCACAAGACTGAATTCCCACATTTGACCCCTAAATTCTACTTGAATAACTTTAATGCTTTGTTGAAACAGTTTTGTCACTATCTGAAATGCGTGAATCTTGTAACATGCTTTAAAAGATGAGGCCAATCATGTGTGATTAGATCAGCAATAAAGAGAAAAGACCCTTTAATTTGAAACTTGAGTTTTGAAACTGCTACAAATGAGAGATCAGAAGAGAGTGAGTTTCTCTGTGATCAGCCAGCAAGCAGCATGTGGGAGATAGAGCACTGCGTTCAACGGGACCAGGTTTGAGGAGCTGTGCAGAACCAAGCAAGTTGTCACCTGGTGCCTTCTGTTACTCCAGTAGCAGAGCAAATTGTTCTTCTTTCAGCCTGATCTTCTCCAGAGCAGAGCCCTCGCCTAGGACACTGTATCGTCCACATCTTAAGTGGAACAGACTGCGGTCACTTGTCCATGGTCACAGAGCTCAGAGCAGAACCCTCTTCTCCCAGATCTCAGGTTAGCATCTAGAGCTTCCTGTTTCCTTTTGGTTTCCCCCCCAGCTATCACATTTTCTGTGGTGGAGACTTCAGCATTTGAATACAGGAGACATTCAGCTTGGTGACAGCCCAGTTAGAAATCAGTCTTCTTGTGCTGGAGTAATTGCATCCTATTTTCAAACCAGTAGGGACACAAAGGTAAATCAATCTTGCAAGGCTGCACAGGAAGCCCATAACAGAGTCAGATATAGAAGCCAGGTCTTCAGGCTCTGCCTTGTGCCATTACTGCATTACCTTCTTTCCTTTCTTGGTTTCACTTGTATTTCACATAGGAAAAAATCAGGTTGCTTTACCCAGCACTCCAGAATAGCACTGGGTGCTGTGCTTTGTTTTGTTTTGCTTGCCCTTCCCAATTCAAACAGAAGAGGAAAATGTGCTCCTGTAAAGACAGCACTCTGTTAGCTTTTGTGTACGAGCCAGTGTAAGGTGGATGGAATTCGTGGACCTGAGACTTGTGCCCCTCATGTTTTGAGGGGGAGTAACGTTGTAGTTGGATCCTTTCGTTGCTTCCCCCTTTACAAAGAACTAAGAGCTCGCAGGGGGAGTAGCAGAGAAGGTACCTTTAATGAAGCACAGCCAAATAATACAATCTGTTTGACATCCTGATGCTGCACAGATGTTCCCTATGTCGAGGCAGCAGTTGGTAAAAGAGGCTTTGCCTCACTGTCCCTTCTTCACAAACACATTGTGTTGTTGATTTGGAAGAGGGGTTGACATTCTGATGGCACGGTGCCAAAATCGGTGTTTTAAGTGAGATGGTGACTCTTGGAGCTGCTTTTGAACTCTCTGTGGGTTTCCAGACTCTCTGGATCCAGGTACAGCAAGAGCTGGAGCCCCTGCTTTGCAGTGTGGTGCTGTCCCATTGGGTCTGGCTTCCTTCTCTGAGGAGCAACTTCTTTCAGGAATCAGTGCAGGAATATGTTCTGGTCTTTATGTTGTACAGTCTGCTGCTGGTTTGCTGGAGATGTGTTGTGGGTGTCTGCTCTTTGGCTTCCTCAGGGTCAGTCAAGCTAAGGGTGATTTGGAATGGCTACAGAAGACAAAGCATGGGAAGACTGATGCAGATGAAGCATTTTGTGTGGGGTGAAGTTAAACCAGTAGGACTTCTTTGAGAGCAGCTTACCTGAACAAAGTGGGAGCACTTGAGGTGCAAACCGGTGCTATCAGTTACCTGTCCTGGAAGAACTCTGCTGCAAAAGAGCTGCAAAGCTGAACTGCGTCAGGACAGGAATGCACAGAAATGACCATTTTCCTCTCTCTTTTTGGTGTATATTTTAGATTACAGTTAGCTTCTTTTTTACAGTGCACCGTTGTGCTCCGTACAGCTCTTCAGTGGGGCATGGTGTCGGGTGTTACCATTTTGCAATGTTCTTCAGAGGCTGAGAAAGAAAGAGAAAAGATATTGTCTTCTGATTCAGACCTAACTGGGTACCGTGAATCTGCCTCCAGGCTTTGCCTGCGTGTGGGGTTTTGTTTGGTGGTGTGTTTGATTGGTGCTGTTGCTGGAGAGAGTTTCTCTTCCCTAGAATAACTTCTCCTTTAGTCGTCTGGTTGTTTCCAAGGGAATTCTTACTCAAGTGTTTGATAGCAGCGAGGTGATGGGGAGCCTCAGCTGGTGTCATTCAGCCAAATGTGCGTGTTTAGGGGATAATTTGGGGTTTTTAATACCATCCCATCCAAGCTGGCACTAATTAGAGCAAGTGAAAGAAAAATCTGTCTACTTTGATTGCCTCAGCCATAAATAGCTCTGGTACAGACCAGGAGATCTTGCAAGGTTTTGAAACCGGTTTCAAGCCTGGGTCCCCTCCCAGCGGTACCGTTGGCTAAGCCTGGTGTAATCTGCTTGTCAGTGCACTGCGCTGAGCTTCCTTTCACATGGCTGGTATCGTTCCTCTGCTTGTTTGGCAGCTAGAACCAGCCTTGTGAACTGATTATTGACATTGTCTTCTTTGTAGTCATCGAGCTAGAGAGCTCTAAAGTCTCGTTTGTGGTGCTCGCTGTCTTGGATACTCAGACTATTGTCCTCTGACTGAAAACATGGGAAAAATGTTAATGCTGCTCCTCCTGAGAGTGTCTGAGAATGAACGGGGAATATTCTTTAGTATTTCTTTCCCATCACCCCCAGTAATTCTGTTTGCAGTGGCAGAGGAAGCGCATGATCCACTTTATCTGCCCAGGTTAAAATACCTCCTTGAACGGGGTTGTTATTTATACCAAACATATTCAAATTATACTTTCATAAAGTGCCCTGTAACTCTTTTGGGAAGGCCTTGAGTGTTTTTGTCTCTTCCTCGCCCCTCTGTGTTGTGTTCTCTGGAAGTAATTTAGCAGTTCCACAGTAATTCACTTTGCAGGTGCTTTAGAATTTTAAACATCCCCAACAAAAAAAAATTGTCTGAGAGTTCCTCCCCCACCAACACACACTGAAGTGGATTTAGTAGAGCGAACCACGTGCTTTTCATGCTCTTCTAAGTCTGGCATCTCAAGTTTTGTGTCTGTGAACAAACTGGAGAGTTGGAGGCATTTTTAAGTGGCCTGTAATATTCCGCGTAGATCTCGCTTTCCTGCAAGTGTCCTGCAGTATTTTACACCTTTTCTTTCCCACGTGTGCTAGAAACGAGCATGGCTTTGGGAAAGGAGATTGCTTACACCTCTGAGAAGGGTGTATTGACCTGGGGCTTTCAGAATGCACAAAGCTTTGAAGGTCCCACAGACCTGAACTGCTCCTCAATGGGAACAACTTGCATAAAGTTGCTACTTCCATTTTTACTTCTAGATCTGAATGAAAAAAAGATTCCAAATCCAGCCATCTGCCATTGAGGGTTTTTTTTTCCCTAGATTTAGGGGTATTTCATGCATTTGTGGGACATCAGATTCAATTGAATGACTCGTTTAAAGGTTTAGGTATTAATGGAAAAGGAAGTAGTTGGTGTAGGCTCCAGGAATTAATTTAGACCACAAAAGGCTGTCCTATAAAGGCTTTCCTCCAACTCCTCAGCAGCGGGGGGGTTACAGAAATTAAAAATCTGCAGGATGTGAAGAATACCCCGGGGGGGGAGGGGGTGTAGGAAGGCTGGGATCTCTTTTCACCCTAAACCATAGCCTGCTCGTATTGGCACGGCTCTGATTACACAAGAGGAAGAGAAATCGCAGTGCTGTGGTTCCAGAAGTGCCACTTAATTAGTCTTTCTTCCCCTTCCCCAGCTGTCCACACTCAGAAGCCCATTTCTGCTGGCAGGAGGAGGATGAGCTGCCCTAGCCCAGTGAAACAGGGCTCTTCATATTGGCACAGGGCAGCAGTACCGGCATGGATAGCTGGAGTGGAGAGTGGGAGCCTTGATTTGCAGCTCTGTGCAAGCCAGACAGGCTTTGCTGTTGCAAGTGATGCTTCTGCAGCAGATGTTTTCAAATAGCTCTGTCGATTTTGTGCTGCTCAACTGGGTCGTTCCCAGAGAGGTTACATTCCTGCTCTATGGATGGTGGGAGTGCTTAGCGAGAGGGAAGGGGATGGCACTGCTGCTCAGCTGGGTGGCACTCCAGTGGCTCTTCACCTAAATGCTTAGATAAGGGAGATCTTTTGAAAGGAAGATTTTGAGTTGAGTTTAATATATTTCTGTCTGCTTTTTTTGAAGCTCCTTGGCTACCTGGTGTAGAAACACTTCTATGAGAGAGAGGAGGAGCTGGATCTTAAATATTTCTCTAGAGATTCTACTAATGTGACCACTTCAACTCTTTACTTGCATAGTTTGGGGACCCAGCGCATTTCACAGTGGATCAGAACATAAATTTACCAGAGAATGTTGATTTTACTTCAGTGGGCTTTGGCCGTGGTGAGGGAACACCTTGAATCTGGGAGATGTGGTCTCCTAATGAACGTGAGGAAGACCTCGTGCATTTCAAAGCAGGATTTATTCTAAAACATGGTCTTCACTTCAAGATCTCTGCAGGTGTGCTCAGTAGTGATTAGGTAATGCAGCTTTCACCGTGGGATGTTTCAGAACAGTGTGTTTGAGTGAGGGTAGAAACTCAAGTGCTGCCTTTCTACAGTGCCCCTAATAAATCCTGAGTCCTCCCCCAGAGCCTGAACGTTTGCTTCTGGAGCAGGACAGACTTTATCAGGCAAATTGGCATTTGTAGGGCTGTAGAAGGGAGTGGGGGTGTTGGGGTAGAAAGGAGTGGGGGTGTTGTGGGGGGGGGGGGGGGTGTTGGTGTTGAGCGTTGGCAATTAAAGGATAGGAGCTGATCAGTTTTTTTTCCTCCCTTTTTCTGGTATCCTTTGCCCGAGAGCTGACTGTCAATTTGTGTGATGTTACTAAGCTGCACCTTTTATATTTTTCCTTTCTCCTGCAGGCTGGTACGTGGTCTGGCAATTGTTTTTGTCGAAATTCAAATTCCTGAGAGAACTGATAGGTGACACTGGGTCCCAGCAGGGAGACAACGAGCCTTCGGAGCCTGAAGCCGAGCAGGAAACTCCCCCCTCGCCCCAGAGGGGCAGACAGAAATCCGCTCGACAGCGAAGGGCACCTGCAGAAGACACAACTTAAAGTACTTCAGCAGACTTCTGACTCGCTCCGAATGGTGAAGCAGCTCCACCCTGTGTCATTCAGTGGTTTGATCTTACTGAAAAACTGAGTGAAGAGGGAATATTAATACCTGGGGACCTTTACTTCTGAACTACCAGCACATGCTCCTTCGGTAGAGATTCAGGGAGGGCTTCAGCAGCAAGTCATAGAACAGTGGAAGAAAGGAGGAGGGGAGAGAAACCTCCCATCAGAAAAACACTGAACTGCTGTAGCCCCTATCTCTGCACACAGATTAAACCCAGGCCTTGGAACCACAGGCTCAGCTTTTGCATTAGTCTGAAAGATTTCAGACTTGAAATGGTTTCTAAATTATTTTTGTTGTTACAGCACTGTAACTGCACATAGTGAAATTGTTTATTTCCTTAGCCATATCTGACTATATAGATATATATTTTTTCTTCAACCTTGAGAATGCACGTGAACGTGAAAAATGGTTGCAAGTTGCTTTAGAAAGTATTCTAAAGTCAGATCTTAGTTATGCTCTTTACATATATAAAAAGTATAAATGAAATGCTAAAAATCAATATCAGACACGCATGATTCGGAGGTTTTTGTTATCTCCTTAAAAAAAGAAAAGAATTGGGTGGTAAAACCTATTTTCTTGGGTTTGGCCTAAGAAAGGTACCAGGTTAAACAGTCCTGTGAGGTCTCCTGACCCTTTTACTCCAAGTCCTCCCAGCTGTGTTGGAGAAGGCAAGGTGCCTGCGTTGCGTACTCCCCGTTCAGTGATGGGCAGCACATCTGACACCTTTGGGTTTTGGGTCGGAAGCACTTCCCTGCTTCACTTTGCACACCTTGACAGCAGCTCTGGGGTACCCGGCACGACTTCTTACCTGGAACCAGTGAAGGCATTCTGCCCAGTTTGGCAGGCGTCGGTAGCGGTGCAGCAGATTCGTTGCCTCCTGTTTGCTGGAGGGCTTACTGATTTCGCCGGCAACAAGCAGTCACTCCTGTCTTCTCTGAGGATGAGTTACGTGGCTCTTCTCACATCACCCATCAGAACAAAGAGCTCCGCTGCTGTTCATCTTGCGAGTCTGCAGAGAGATGCAGGAGATCCGTGGAAGGAGGAGGAACGTGAACGTACCACCTCTGATGTGTGTAGGAGAAAACTGCCAACAGGCCTTGTCGTGACCTGCGTCAGTTTTCTCTCGAGGCTTGGATCTGTAGAGGTGTCTGGATCGTTGTTCCCTGCACAAAAACTTAAACAGGGCCACAAAGTTGGTGGTGAAGAAGCTGAAGCCGATGACTTCCAAACATGTGCTTTGGTTCAGTTCTACGGCTGAAACCAGCGATGTTCAGCTCCTTTGTCAAGTAGACCTACGTCTTGGGAAAGAGCACTCTTCTCGTGCCTTTGAGGTTTCATTTGTCACCTGTGGATTCGCTTCATCAGAGGATCTGGGTGTTTCAGTATTAAAATGTTTAAGATCAGACCTTCCTTTGGGGTCAGAAAGCTTTTTGCTCCCTAGCCTGTAGGTAGAAGCTTGCCTTGTGTCGCAGGGTGACGTTTTCGAGCGTGATCAAGCACACAGCCCTTAAACACATGTAGAAATCTGTCTGCTGGCAAGGAGACTCCTGATGATGTAGTTTTTTTAATGAGTACAACTCCCGTTTATTCAGACCGAGCAAGAGAATCGGATTCTGTTCCCTGCTGCTTTGAGATACCTTCCTGGCACCACCCGACGCCCCAGTGTTCCCGTGTCCGTGTGTCCTGCAGCAGCGCTAACCAAGCACTGGGACATTCTTCTTCAGAAGCATCTGTAGCATCTTGAGCTTTGCTGGTAGGGGCTTACCAATAAAGATGGGTTTGTTTTGTACTGACCTGAGACGCTGACACTCCGCCACACTTCACTCTTACCTCGATTGTAGCGCGCAGAAGACGGCAAAAGGCTGATGCGTGAGATAAGTAACGGTTAACTCAGTCTCTGCTTCTAGTAGCTGTGGAGAAACGTGAAGTTCCAGCAATATACTGAGTGGCTTGAAAGGTGCAAGAATCAAGACTGGAGCAAGATAATGAAGGAAAAATCCCCACGGGTTTGAATGCTGATGCTGCTCAAATATGCAATAAGATGGACGTGGAGCCAAACAACTTCCTCTTCCCTTTCTCACTGTATGTAGGGTGCACATCTCACTCCCCAAAGTTATTTTCAGTCTCTTTTGTTGGTCTGTTTTTGTTTGTTGGGGTTTTTTTTTAACAGCTGATGCTATTTTTTTACTGTTGCTGTGACATAGCTGCCGATGACGCTGTCTGCCTAGTGATTAACTGTAACGCTCTCATTAGTAGCAGGCCAAAGGTTTGGAAGAATTTTGGACTGCTGATGTCTTCTGTCCACGCAGAATTTTTCCTGAAGGCATTTGTAGTAAAATCTTTGTACTTCAAACCTGTCTAAGTGAAGCTGTATGTGTGAACACGTGCTTGTGAGAAGACCTGGGTTGTGATTGCTGGCAGTCCCATACACTCATGTCTTGGATGATTCTTACCAGTGTGCTTCTGGAACGTGAGCGGTGGGTGAGCACTTCACTGGAGGCTGAAACCTTAGGAAGGCAACAAGGTTCCACAGTCGGTCTGGTTTGGTTCAGTAGGATCTATTTTTTAAACTGTTTCTTGCCTTATTGTTGCAGCCCTTCTCTCGAATGTATCTTGGGGGGTTCTCTTCGATGCAGCTCTGTCAGCTTTGTCTCAGGGGCTGCGTAACTTGGAGTAAACGGTGGTGACCTGTGTTGGATGGGACAGTTAACTGGGGACAGTTACTGCAGCGAGGGCTGGAACAGACACAGCGTGGACCAGCGGGGGTTAAAACCAAACCAACCACACCAAGCTATTGCTAAAATCGATGTAAACAACTTTGCTCCTGCTGAATTGCATCATTCAGGCCTGTTAGGGACCCACTAAGGTTATTATTTATCGTGGTGATTTAACATTTCCCCACGAGGCTGATTCCATGCAGCTCATCCGCTGAAGTCGCTGTCGCTGGCCGGTGCCAGAGGCCACGCTGCCACTCCTGAGCAACTCGAGTTTCACACGGAGCTGCCCCTGGCCGGGCGTGTTTCTGTTGGGTTGGTTGAGGAACGTGCTCGCTGTGGTCGCTTGCTGCACCTCAAGCTTCTGTGGGTGTCTTGTTTTCATCGTTAACTGTTCTTTTAACTGACCGCGCAGATGAAAAATAAAGTTACCAGACTTGACACGAGTATTTGACCTTGAGTGTTTTTCTGACTTTCTTTCTGTTCTGGTAGAACTTCTTCCCTGAGCGTGCAGCTCCACAGAAAGCAAAGCTGGTCCAAAGTCAAGTTCTAGCTGGTGTAATGTCCCCAGCTCACTCCACTTTAAAGGGTGGGTTTGTTTATGTCTTTTAGAGCTGTTGTTACTAAAGGGTTCTTCTGCCTCATCCAGGCTGGAGAGCTGGGCACAGGGGCACCTACTGAGGTTCAGAAAGGTAAGTGTAGGGTCGGGCACCAGGGAGGAATAGCCCCAGGCACCAGTACAGGTGAGGGGTTTACCTGCTGGGAAGGAGCTCCATGGAGAAGGACCTGGGAGTACTGGTGGACAAGTTCACCCCAAGCCTGCTGTGTGCTCCTGTGGCACACAAGGCCAATCATCTGGGCTGCATTCAGAAGAGTGTGGCCAGCAGGTCAAGGGAGGTTCTTCTCCCCTGGTGAGGCTACATGTGGAGTACTGTGTCCAGTTCCTGGCTCCCCAGTTCCAGAGAGACAAGGGACTACTGGAGGCAGTCCAGGGGAGGCTATGAAGATGCTGAGGGGCCAGGAGTTCCTGGTTCCCCAGTTCCAGAGAGACGGAACTACTGGAGACAGTCCGGTGGATGCTATGAAGAATTTGAGGGGCCAGGAGGTTCCATGTGTGGAGGAACCGGAGGCCAGGGAGCTTTGGGGCTGGCTTCCCACCACTAGATGGCAGGAGCCCTCAAGCTTTGCGGTGAAAGGTCCACCTGGCAGGAGCTCTGGAGAGGGCCCCGGCCAAGCACTCCTTTGCATTTGCTGTCTGGAGGTAAGTCCGCTGCTGTTCAGCGGGGTTGGGAAGGACAAGGGGACAACTTGCAGGGGCTGAGCCTGGTTCATGCCGAAAAAAGCTGTGGGACACGTGGAGTTCTGTGTCTGGGGGCACTGGTGCGTTGCTCTGTGGCGCTGGAGAACACAATTTGGCTTTCTAAAGAAAGGCTTTTGGGTGGGCTGCTCCTGCCACCCTTCAGGAAAACAAAGCGTGGGGTGAATAAAACCCAAAGCCCCAGCAGAAGTCCATTTAGCTTTTTGTCTTTTCCGTGTTCACAGCCGCTCACCATTATTGCCTTTTTCCTTTGAGCTGAACTGGGAATAAAGCCAGCCTTGAGTCGCTGCGCTGGGGAATGCCCCGGAGCCTTCTGCCTGCACAGAAAGTTTTAATACCTACTTTGATTCCTTTCTGCAAGGCGATGAAAAGTCAGAGCAGGCTTTTTTTTTGTTCCCCCCCCTTTCTTTTTTCCTTTCTTTGTTCTCCTCTTTCAGATTTTTCTGCTTGCCCTTTGCTGCGACCTGCACCTGACTACACCCAAGTCTGCCTTGATATAAATCCAGCCAAGTAGGAAGCGACCCAAGGCCTCTTGGATTTGGTTTCCTGCAGCTTTGCATCAAGGACAGAGCTCTGATCGCTTTTCCTGTAATTAAGGGGAAATTACAGGAGGGAAGGAGGAAAGAAAATCCTCCTGATCTTGGGGGCCAACCCCTTCCCCCACCCCCCAGATTTTTCTTACATCCCTCCCTTGGGCAGCAGCATTGAGAGAAGCAGGGAATCCTGATTTCTGGTGTTTTCTGCTTGGGTTGCTGGTGGGTGAGACCTTCGGGGAGCTCTCTGGGTGTGGAGGAGGCTGCTGGTGCCCCTGGGCAGAGGCAGCACCTTGCAGGTGAGATGAGCTTGGTGTAGCTCCTGGAGAGCAGGGGTTTGTGCTCCC
Source organism: Todiramphus chloris collaris (assembly GCA_025345505.1). Taxonomy (NCBI): domain Eukaryota; kingdom Metazoa; phylum Chordata; class Aves; order Coraciiformes; family Alcedinidae; genus Todiramphus; species Todiramphus chloris. Next base: position 3,556,844 of record JANVCC010000270.1, read on the forward strand.
CCAATCACTTTGGCCTGATGTATCTATCGAGCTGCTGCTTGTGTAGCGTCCTGCTTTGAGCTGGAGCTGCACCCGCTCTCTTCAGGGATTGCACTTGCAGCTCAGACTCCCCTCAGGAGCTGCAGTTCCTGGGGTTAAGGGTGGGTTTTCACAGCCAGGCTCTGCCTCTGGCAGGGATAAGGCTCCAGGGTCAGTTGCTACCACGGCTCGGTGTGGGCAGAAGGGCTCTTGCTTACCCTTGTGCGGATTTTGTGTGAGAGAGCTGGGGGGTTCATCCTGCAGAGGAGAAGGCTCCAGGGAGACCTTGCTGGAGCCTTTCAGGACTTCAAGGGGCCTGGCAGAAGGATGGGGGCAGACTTTTTATCAAGGCTCATTGTGACAGGACAAGGGGTGATGGTTTAAACTAAAAGAGGGAGATTGTTGGTGCTGAGGGTGGTGAGAGCCTGTGCCAGGCTGCCCAGAGAGGTGGTGGCTGCCCCATCCCTGGCACCATTGCAGGGGAGGTTGCCCGGGGCTCTGGGCACCCTGCTCTAGCTGCAGATGGCCCTGCTCCCTGCAGGGGGGTTGGACCAGATGGGTTTTAAGTCCCTTCCCACCCAAACCAGTCTGTGATTCTATGATCCTTAAAGCCCCGTGGTTGTTTCAGATGGAACCCACAGCCAAGGTTGCTCTTCCAGTTCCTGTGTGGATCGTGGCTTTATCAGGAAATGCTGGAGAGGGGGAGTGGGCCGGAATGGGGGGACAGTCACATCTGCATCCTGCCACCCCACCTTGGGGTAGGATTGCATCGAGAGGAACCGCCCCATGCACCTGAAGCGCCAGTGCCTGTGGTGAGGGGCTTCAGGAGGCAGCTCCCAGCTGGAACGGACACCGGGAACGGGGCAGCAGCATGGACTGTAGACCCTGAGGGTTCTGTGTTGGACTCGATGCTTCGTGTAGCTGAGCTGGGTAAAGGCTTCACCTGCTGCTCCTGGACAGGCAGAGAAACTCTGTCCCCTCCTCTTACACCCTCAGGTTCTCACTGATCAGGGCAGGGTGAAGATCAGGGAAAGGGAATGCATTTTAGAACGGCTGGGACAGTATCAGCAAGCAGCAATATTTCCTTTGATTGTGTTCAGAGGATTCTGAAGACACAAAAAAATAAGACCATGTTTAGAGGATTCTAAAGACACAAAAAAAATAGGACCAGGTGTTGCCTCTTTTTTTTTTTTTCTGTATAAAATAGCTGGTCATTTAATCACTTTAGACTGCCTCTCTGCAAGGTACCCAGCTGCCCTGCAGGCTGGCAGCAAGGCTCCTCCTGGGCAAAGCACAAACTATCGACACGACCACTGAGCTTTAGAACGCTGTTTCACTTTCTAAGCATGTACAGTGGTGAAAAACCCAACAAAACCCCACAAAATACCAAAGGCAGAAGGAAATCCCAAAGAATCCCAAACAACACTCGGAAAAAAACAGGTTTTTGGCTGTCGGTGACAAGGACGGGACCGCCCAACTTGCTGGGTGTTGTGCCTGAGCCGAGCCCTGGAGCTGCTGCTGGGCCAGCTGAGGCTGTGCTGCCTCCTGGGGCTCTTCCAGCAACGTTCTGCAGCCCCCGGCAGCGACGTTGAGGCAGCTGAGAGCGGCCTCTGCCCCAGGACAACACGTTAAGGCTGCAAATGCCGTACGCTGGGGGAAGGGGGGAGTTGGGGGAGACATCCGACCCCCTTTCCCTAAGGCGGGTGGTTGGATCCCAGCGGGGAGAGGCCGGGCAGAAGAGCCCGCGTTCCAGGTGCCGCTGCCCTCACGCCAGCGTGTTCACCAGCGACCTGCTCTGCCCTGGATAGTGCGAGGACAGTGGTGTTTCTGCTCCAGAAAACACCAGAATCACCTGGAATTTACCCGAGCTACTGCTCGCTTCAAAGCACGGCTTGTAATTCGAAGCCCACGGGCAACTGGGACTTAACTCTAGGGTGTTCAGAGACGGGAACAAGGAGGAGGAAGAGTGTCTGTGTTTTGGAGCAGAAGGCACACGTGGAATTTTTAAAGGAGTCTCACTGCTCTGCTAACAATTTGTAAGGGTCTGCACTGGAAACTGCTGGGCAGGATTGTGTTTGTTGATGGAATGGCCCCGTTAAAACAGGAGGTCAAGTTTTGGTGACAGTGTAGTGCAGAGGGGCGAGAATTGGGAAAAAAATAAAAGCCCAAACAGTTGAATGGAAGTCAGAATGGCAAGGGATGTGATGAATTCCCACGAATATATCCTGGGAAGGTAAGTGCTCTTTCTTCATTACAATGAGAACATGCTATAGACTCTGAAAGACCTGCTACTTCAAATTCAGCTCTTCCCTTGCCACACAGATTATAATCTGCATGTTAATCCCTCCAGGTGTTGAGCCCTTGCTCAGCCGCAGCCTCAAAGATGAGCCCAATGATCCCGGGATGCTCTCGGGGTAACTCGGAGCCCACGAACAGCAAGGCTTTTGAGCCTGGCCCTTCAAGGTAATGCAAGGACACAAACCCGAATGGATTCACCCCGCTGGCGATCCAGCTGCGTATCAAATCCCATGGGGCGCAGGTTAGAAACAGTGAGGTTTCAATCTGAATGCCACGGGGATGTTAAATGTAAACCATTCTGCCTTCCTCCTCCTCAGGTTCTGGCTCCTCTGCAGCCTAAACTCCCAAGCACTCCAGGCCTTGCTTGCAGCGGTCGTGCCTTAAAGGCACAGTCGGAACGAGCTGAGCGCTTGTACTGAGCAGAGTTACGCTGAGAGGAGAGTTGAAATTCCAGGGAATTCACCTAGGAAAGTAATTTCTCAGCAGGGAACGGCGTTCTATGAGAACCACTACCCTTGCTTCACGAGTAGGTTTGGCAGCCAAGAAGGGTGGAATGAAACGAGAGGAGGGCAGCAGCCAGGTGCGAGGCGCTGAGGAGCCAGGCGGTATGCACAGGGGTCCTTTCTTAAGGTGCTTAATTGGTGGTTTAGGGAAGGCAGCAACATATACATGGACGCAGTGTATACAAATCTAAACGTGTATTAGAAACAGAACACAGAACCAGATCAAGTCCCAGATCCCTGATTTCATTAGATTTCTCTTAACGCGCAAGAACGGATTTAAAATAGTTCATAAAAAAATATCTAAAAAAACCCCCAACCAAACCAACCAAACCCCAAGAGATAATATTTACACGGGGCGGGGAGGGGGGAATAAAAACAGCTCCAGTTTGTTCGCTTTCCTGTTCTGTCCCTCGGGGCTTTCAGGAGGAGGCCATTTGGCCCAGGGAGAGTTTGAAGAGCTGCGCGTGCCGCGCGAGCTCGGTGACGCGGTCCACCATGGTCTGGAGGGCCCCCGTGCTGGGGTACTGCAGGGCAGCCGTCTTGGTGGCCAGCACCACGCTCTTCAGCAGCTCGCACAGCTGGTTGCTGGAGTTCAGCACTCGGCTGCGGACGTCCTGAGCGGCCGCTTGCCTCGTGAGCATGTCCCCGATGAAGACGAGCTTGTGGGCGCTGAGAATGACGAATTTGCTGTGGGCCACGAAGATCCGGGGGGGCTGCGAGGCGTTGACGCAGCCGAAGAAGGCGTCGATGGCGTTGAGGAGGGAGTTGAAGTGAGTCTGGCACTGGTCGGAATAGAAGAGGAGCAGCTGGCTGTCGCGGGAGGTGGCCGTGCCGTTGGTCTGGAGGGCTTGGGGAGGCTTCCACTTGGAGATGTCGTTCTCTACCGGCTTGGTGATCTCTTGCTCCAGGCGTTGGAACTGATGGATCTGAAAGGCAAATCAAACACGGCTCTTCAAAGGGTGTTCTCTTCGAGGAGGTGTTGGGTTTGACAATCTCACCTCAGGCCTGAGGATGGCTGGGTGTCCCGGACCGACTTTACTTGTATTCTCTAGGATATTTTGTTTTGGAGAGGGGTAATCAAGTGCTTTGGTTACCATAAATCCAAATACATAAGAGTTCAGAAGAGGAAAAAAAACTGCCTAAAATACTTTATTTGCATTTAAAAAAAATCCCCACCATCATCTCCTGGATTTCCAGGCTGTTGCTCATTTGGAATACTCTGAAATGACAAGCGAGAGAGATGGATCCGAGTGGCACCGACTCCTACACGCTCTGGAAAAAGCTGCCATCTCTGTGGGACTGTGAGATGACAAACCCAGAACTCTCACCTCCACCTTCCTTGTGCTACTTTCTGCCGTGCAATACGGCAAAAATGTGTTGAAGAATTAATCTGAGGGCCAAGGGACAGACCTCCAGCTTATGTGACCTACTTGTTTAGACTTTAAAGCGACGTTAAACGAAGCATTTAAGTTAGTCACAGACTGGTGAGGGTTGGCAGGGCCCTCTGGAGATCATCTGGTGCCACCCCCCTGCTCCAGCAGGGTCACCCAGAGCAGGGGGCCCAGGATCCCCACGTCCAGGTGGGTTTGGAATCTCTCCAGAGAGGGAGACTCCACAGCCTCTCTGGGCAGCCTGGCACAGGCTCCCACACCCTCACACCAAAGTTTCTCCTCCTGTTCAGATGGACCCTCCTGGGTTCATTTGTACCCACTGCCCCTTGTCCTGTCCCTGGGCACTACTGAGCAGAGTCTGGCCCCATCCTCTTGCCCACCAGGGCCCTTCAGCTCTTGCTCAGTATTGCTCAGCTCCCCTCTGAGGCTGCTCTTCTCCAGCTGAACAGAGTTTCTTTGACCCGTGCTCCTGGTGCACAAGGAACACTGCATTTCAGTGGGATTTCTGCACCCGAGGGAACATACCTGGTGATGCTCTAGCTCCATTTTGCTCTGCTTCATGATATTTTCTTTTTCCAGCAGCTCCTTCTGTTGCCTTTCAAACTCTTCTTTCCCCTGTTGTGCATAAGATAAGCCACGGTTAAATCTAAACCGCTCCTGAGCTAAATGACAACTCGCAGGTCAAGTTACAGGCTTCTCTGTACTGGTTTGTTCCCTGGTAGTGCACCAGTAAGAGCACAGAGAGGATAAGGACAGGGTGGTGGGGGAAAAGCCTATTGCTGTTGTGTGTGCAACAGTCCTGCTTGAGAGGAGGCAGTCACACTGCTGAAAGGACACTTGAGTGTGTCTTAGTGTGACAATCTGACTGTTGCTTTCCTGCAAACAGCTCCTGCAAAAGCCATGGACAACTCTTGGAATCAGAGAATCGCTTGGGTTGGAAGAGATCTTTAAAATCATCAAGTGCAACCGTTCCCCCAGCACTGCCAGGGCACCACTGACCCATGGCCCTCAGCACCACATCTCCACGGCTTGAAAACCCCTTCAGGGATGGGGACTCCACCCCTGCCCTGGGCAGCCTGGGCCAGGCCTGGACAACCCTTTCGGGGAAGAAATTTTTCCTGATATCCATCCTTAAAGCTCCCCTGGTGCAACTTGGCCTCGGGCAGAGGAAGGGGTTGGGTTGACCTACCTGCAGGTGAACATAATCATAGTCATCCATCCAGCTCTTCTCCGAGCTCTCGCTGGTGGCACTGGGAGGCTGCTGCCCCTTGCTCAGCAGGGGCGGAAGGGGCCCGCAGGGGCTCTGCGCTTTGTCCCCGTGACGCTGCATCTGAGGGTTGTCGTAGATGGAGTCGGGGGCGTTGATGATGTTCTCTGGTATGGTTTGGAATCGTGAGCTGCTCGAGGCCTGTCTGAAGAGCACCTCTGCGTTGACGCTGATGGTAGTGGTCAGCTGCTTGGCGTCATCCGGGACCGTCCTGGCCACCATAACAAACCGGTCCAGGTCGTCGCACTTGTTCTGCAGCCTGTTGACAGCTAGGACGTTCAACGACCAGTTGTAGCTGTTCAAGTCGTGACTGGTTTGGGTAAGGATCTGGTGAGAGTCCTCCAGCCTTTGCACCTCCCTCCTCATTTTGTTAAGGAGGCTGAACTCGGAGAGGCAGGAAGCGTTGGCCGCTGCTCCTTTGGCAAACTGGAGGTGCTCCAACAGCGACTGCTCCACCTTCTCCACAGCCGTGTGGATTTCATTGATGTGTTTTTCCATGTACCCATAAGACCTCCAGTCGGCTGTGATGAAGGCCAGGAGGTTACTGACAGATGTCTCCACCATCTGCTGGAGGTGATAAAGCCTCTCGATGGCAGTGTCTGGATCAAGGATCAGTCTTTTGTCCTGGGTGGTTGACGCCGAGAACGAAGAGTCTTTTGATGTTGTTGAGGATGTGGACATATTACTCCTTGTGCTTCCTGTGCTGGAGAAAGACAACCTATTTATCCCATCAGTCACATCCTGTAAGCCTTTAGTGTCTTGGAGGACTGGTGGTGGCACATCATACACACCTTCTCTTCCTTCCGGGGTGAGACTTTCGCTCAGTCCTGTCTGCTGTCCCGGGAATGCAATTCCCCTCGGGGTGTCATACACATCTTTCTGAGGTGCAATCTGCTGCCCAAGAAAATGGGTTTGGTGGTTCACAGGGATGTCATAAACGCTCTGCTTCTGCGGCAAGCCCTCCGGCAATAAAAGGCTCTCGGGAGAAAATTTATGAAGTTCTTTCCCCGTCCCTTTGGTGAGGGGAGGAGGGATATCATACACTCCTTCTGGTCTTCCACTGTGGCCCACCAGAGATGTAAAATCCTGCAGGTTTTCCCTCAGGCCCGTATCATCTCGGCAGGTGGACGGAGGGGTAGCATAGACCTGCATCACAGAAAGCAAAGCGTGAACCCTTGGGCTAGAACAGCAAAACCATTCCCATCTCCCGCGGGGCCTGGGAAGGGCTGGGATGGAAGGTGGAGTCAGGTGCTTATCCTGAGTCTGCCCGAGTGTCAGTTTTAATATCCTGCTTTTTTAGCGTTGACTCAAGTTCTCACAAGCAGCAAAATCCCCAGGGTTTCTGCTGCCCCAAAGGTGACGTCGGGCTGATATCACCCACCGCGTTAGTGATTTTGATGCAGTGCTTCACTTGACCACTTTTAACAGTTTAAAACCCTAAGGAAGCCTTCAAAGTACTCAATCTCCTTTTCCTTCAGGATCACAGGGGAACTCTTTGTTTCAAACGGGTCTTTGGCCAGCTGTGGAACCACAGCATCTTGTGGAAAGGGTGCAGAACTTACCCCTTTGGCAGGTGGGATGTCGTAGACTCCTAAAGCTTTGGCTTCTCCCATGGGAATGGGAAGCGCAGGCCCCTTCACCGACATGGGGGGAATGTCATATATCTGCAGAAAGAATAAATTGGTTACAGAAACAAGTCACCTCGGGAAAACTCTGATCTCAGATGGTTCTCTTGGTTCCCATTGTTTCCTCTCAGCCGGCCTGAAGATGATCAGAGCTCTTCCACTTTGTTCCATATGGGAGAGCTCTCTACCCCGGCTTCCCAACGCTGTCACCCTGGCTTAGGTACTTGGGGGCTTCACCACTGCTCCCCCAAGGAGCTGCTCTGGCAGAGAGCCATGGTGAGCTGCAGGGTGGCTGAGGTCCTGCAAGCAGCCACTCTAGATGTCTGTGGTCTCGGGGACTGAATGCTGAGGGTGTTCCCCAGAACAAAGATTTATTTCGAGCTCGGTGACACGGAGCAGGAGCTGTGTGGTGAAAACAGCTCCCTGCGTAGCAGCTGTTCATCCGAGCGATCACTTTACCCTCACCGAGTGAATTACTGTCAACTGTGCAACAACAAAGTAGGGGAAAAAAACACTGTTCCCAGGCAGCAAGTTTGTTCTGTTTCGAGATCCTCTTTGATCAAAACACAGAAAACAAATGGGACTCTGGCGTTTGGTGCGCTGCCAAATCTCAGTCAACATCAAATACAACTTTGGAACAACTTCTGCACTCTGTGAATAAGCCACGGCGTCTAATTAAAACATTTTTTTTTCTTTCTCCCTGAAATGAGAGAACTTGCTTTGCTTATAAACCTCTGGTAGAAATTCATCACCTTTTGTGCCCTGTCAGGGCTGTTGGCAGTTTTATTGGTACCTACCCCTTGGAGAGGGCGAACAGGGGGGATGTCGTAGGTATCCTTCTGGTATTTGGAAGGGAATTCATAAACATAACCTTGTCCTGACCTGACTGGAGTTATTACCTGTGGGATAAAAGAAAAAGAGGGAATGTAAGTCTCTGAGGCTCTTGGCACATTCTCCCTGTAACTGCCCTGGGTATGAACAATCCAGTAGCAGGAATGTTCAGGCTTTCTGTGTCCCATGCTCTGCAGCGCGATGCCCTGGGGGACTGAGCTGTGCCACTGGAAATCCTTTATCTAGAAAGGCTGTGCTTAAACCTTCCAAAGAGGGATGTTTAATTTTGCTGCCTCTGGTTGGTTTGTCTATATTAGTCAGTAAGAGAGGGGAAATGTTAAGTCTTTTTTGAAGTAGATAATGCAAGAGCAGCCTCTGAAAAAAGACCAAAGCTTCACATTTTATTTTATATTTTTTACTGTTTTCTGATGATTTCAAGTAAAATCTCCTGAAAAATAAATGCCTTATGGCTTGGACAGCATCTGCACGGGAGAACTTTGGTACAGCGTGGTATAAAACAGTGTTACCTCACCCCAAGAAGAGCTGGGGTTCCAGGGGAGACGCTGACATCTGAACCTCTGCTTGGTGTTGTGTTGCTTGAGTGAAAAAATCTAACTACTGTCACCCCAAGGCAGAAAATGGCAAATTAGACAGGCCTGTAGAAGATGTGGCTTTGTACTGGGCTGAATTCCACACCAGAGCTACCTAAGTGCATCAGAGGACAGGAACTGGAAGCTACATGGTCTCCAGGGCACTGGGGCAGTTTGCTGCCCTGGAGAGAACTCCTGAAGTGGCTGTGGGGTTACGAGGTCTTCTATACATAAGAGCTCTTGACAAAGAATCTAACAATGAGTTGAATTCAGGACAGACAGTTCCTCTCCCCCTGAGGCTCCTCCTGCATTGTGAAAGGTTTACTCAGAGGTTCCTTCCAGGGGCTCCAAAATTACAACCACAGTGTTGCTTCAATAATGAGTCGCTGGTTAAAAATGCCCCCCCCAGGAGAACAGACAATGCAGAGTAAAACCAAAGGGTGCTTCCCAGGTAGCCCGTCCCCGTGAACCCTTCCTGCTGCTGGGAACACCGTGGGCTCTGCTTCAGGCTCCAAAAAGACAGGTATTGGTCCCTCAGGCTGAAATTGTTGTAAAGCCCTGCTCAGTTGTGGTCTGCTCTGCTCCAAAAGCTGAACTCAGCTGCTGCAGGCATCAAGTTGAGTGAGGGGTTCTGCCCCTCTGCTCCACTCTGGTGAGACCTCACCTGGAGTACTGTGTCCAGCTCTGGACAGGAGAGACATGGAGCCACTGGAGTGGGGCCAGAGGAGCCCCAGCGATGCTGGGAGGGCTGGAACCCCTCTGCTGGGAGCCAGGCTGGGAGAGCTGGGGGGGTTCAGCCTGCAAAGGAGAAGGCTCCAGGGAGACCTTCTGGGGGCCTTGCAGGGCTTCAAGGGACCTGGCAGAAAGATGTGGACAAACTTTTGAGCAGGGCCTGTTGGGACAGGACAAGGGGGGATGGTTTGAAACTAAATAAGGGAGATTCAGACTGGAGAGAAGGGAGAAATTGTTGGTACTGAGGTTGGAGAGAGCCTGTGCCAGGCTGCCCAGAGAGGTGGTGGCTGCCCAATCCCTGGCACCATTGCAGGGGAGGTTGCCCGGGGCTCTGAGCACCCTGCTCTAGCTGCAGATGGCCCTGCTCCCTGCAGGGGGGTGGCACTGGATGAGCTTTAAAGGTCTCTTCACACCCAAAGTATTTTACGATTCTAGGGTGCTATCCTAAATCCACAGCAGGAGCAAAATTTTGACCATTTCTCCTCCAGGCCCCAGAGGTGTGAATGCTCTTACAGTCCTGCCCACGGAGACAACATGTGGGACCTCTGCAGAAGCTTCATGGCACCTCAGCTCTCCAAGCAGAGCAAAAGCTACACATGATATTCTGCTTTTGTAACGAGAAGCCCTGGTGGCAAAGCAGATGATGTCCTTCCCCCGGGGAGCCTGGAGCACCCGTGGAAGTGCCCTCCCTCCCCCTACCTACAGCAGCATCACGCAGCTGCCCTTACTCCTGTTGCTCATCCTAAGAGACCTTTCCAGTTTCTCCCAACAGGCTGACAGGTCAGAGGCACCTGAAAGGTTTACAGCCCTAGGAGGCCACTGGGTTTGTTTACTGTGCTGTGATGCAATCCCCAACAACCCCACTGGCCAGCTGCAGGAAACCAGTTTGACTCAGCGCTGCAGGACTGTTTTTTAATCCCCGTGACACTTTCACTCCTTCCCAGCCCTGACTAAGCTGAAGCAGTGGTCAAACAGGGTCACGCCTTTAGCTGGGTGAAACAAACCCTGCCTGTGGGTGCTTCGGGCGGTTGTCAAGGGAAGTGAGAGGTTAAAACCCAGTTCTGGGTACTCGTGAGCCCAACCCTTCTGCATGGGGGACTGTGACAGAGGAGCTGAGCTGTCTGCAGGGCTGCTCTCGTTATTTCCCCAATAGCAACGTGTCAGATGCTTTTACTTGTGCTCCTTTTTAGCTTTCTGGAAAAGCTATATGGAAGACAAAAGCCAGGATGGGCAAGGTTTGTTGATGTCACCAAAGACCAACTTTCTTCTGCCAGTGACTCCAGTGTGTTTTCCTGGGTGAAGGATTATTATCCAGTAACCTGTCCTGAGCAATTGCATCATAAAATCCTAGAGGATTTTATGGATGTGTAGACACATGCTGAGAACGTGACCGTTTCCTGTTGTACTTCTACTCCTCTTCCAAGACTTCCCATCAGGCTGGATGGAGGGCTTGCTCCTCCTCAGTTCCCAACAGAAGCAGCTCATCACCACGGCTCCCCAGTGAGCATTATGTGACAGCAGGTAAAAGAACACCTACCTACACTGCCTGACCAAGGGAGAACAGGGGGTGTTTGTTCTGCCTCTCGTGTCCCTGGAATGCAACACCAGGACGTGGGGTCACGCTGCTGCTTCTCTAGGAGGAAAGGGGGATGTGGTTGTGTAGGTGAAGTGAGAAAGGGCCCAGACCTCATGTTTGCAGAAGTAACCTTTGCTTTTGGATATTCACCCGTAAATATAATCAAGGAACTTGTTGCTTGTGGATGGGATGCTCGGCCCTTGCAGCTGTTTGTCCCAGGGTTGACTGTTTGGTGGCACTTTAGCTTTGGAGATGGACTTCGGAAGGAAAGAGATGGCTAAGAAGAGAAGCTCCTCTTCCCCCAGCCCTGGAACAGGGGTAACTGCCCCACCTTAGCGATTTATGTCCTAGCAGAAATGCCTCTGAACTGCAGACCTCGTGAGGATTCTTTCTGTGCTTTCACCTCCTTTCAGAATGGCTGTGGGCACCCGCCTTTCGCCAACCCTGCATTTCAAACCAGCAATTTTCCTTGCTTACACGCTGAAGGAAACAGATGGTGCTCCCACAAACTATCCAGCCCAACGTTCTCAAAGCACTGTTAACCACCTAATCCAGGCAGAGCAGCTACCGGGGCTCAGGTCTGGCTCTGGTGGAACACGTCACGAGCCCGCTGCCAGCTTTCAGTGCTGCAGAACAAAGACAAACTGAGGAGCAGTTCTGTTCTGTCCTTGCTGAAGACCACGCTCTTCCCAAAGCAGTGACTTGGGTCTTTTCCATGCCAATGGCACGTTCCTAACCAAGAAAAAGAGCTGAATGTGCATGTACTTTGCAAAATATCTAGGTCTGTGGTTCGTTAAATCCCTCTTCCTTAAATATAAGGCAAAAAAGAAAACCCCTCCATTCTATTTCTGCTGGGATTAAAAAGGCTGCAATAGAGAACATTCCTAAGGCAGGAACAAGACGGCTCTCGTGCTTACAGCAGATGCACGACACTGTAGTTTACATTGTTTAACAAGGACAAAGAGCAAACAAACCTCCTGAAGCCAACAGAATTCCTCTGAATTTACAGCAGTGCTGTGGAGGGCAGAACTCGGCCCGTTCCCATGAACAGCAGTGCCTGGTGTGCAGGATGATGGGAAACAAGCTTGGCTGAGCTGTACAGGGGAGAGAACGGAGGCAGAAGGAAGTGGCACCTCTGCAAGACCTTTGCCCACCCAAACCACGGGCAAGCTGGGCAGCTGAAAAGGGCAGCTTGGTAATTCAGCAGGTCCAGGGAGGTTCTTCTCCCCCTCAACTCTGCTCTAGTGAGGCCACACCTGGAATGTTGTGTCCAGTTCTGGGCTCCCCAGTTCAAGAGAAGGAGCTACTGGAGAGAGTCCAGCAGAGGTTATGAAGATGCTGAGGGGCCTGGAGCATCTCTGTGCTGGGGACAGGCTGAGAGCCCTGGGGCTGTGCAGCTGGAGAAGAGCAGCCTGGGAGGGGAGCTGAGCAAGAGATAAAGGGCCCTGGGGGGCAAGAGGATGGGGCTGGACTCTTGTCAGTGGTGCCCAGGGACAGGACAAGGGTCAATGAGCACAAACTGGAACCCAGGAGGTCCCACTTGAACAGGAGGAGAAACTTCTTTGGTGTGAGGGTGTGGGAGCCTGGTCCAGGCTGCCCAGAGATGTTGTGGAGTCTCCTTCTCTGGAGAGATTCCAAACCCACCTGGACCCTGCACTGCTGGGCCCCTGCTCTGGGTGACCCTGCTGGCACCAGATCATCTCCAGAGGGCCCTTCCAGCTTCTGCCATGCTGGGATTTCCCAGTATAGCCCCTTAACCCCAAGAACCTACCGATTGCTTCTAAAGTAGTTCAGTGCTTTTTTGAGGTAGAAAAGAAGATACATTCTATCTGTATATTGATTTTAAAGCTGGGTGAAGAATTTTATGAAAATGTATTTCTGCCTGAGAGGTTTTCTACTTCAGCACATGGATAACTCTCAGCTGCTGATGAGCTACTGCCAGCAACTGCTGCCAATCTGAGCTGGCAGTCATGTGTCTTAAAGCCAGCTGCAGATTATCCCCAGGAGAGTCCTGCCCCTGAGGAGGTCAAGTGGTGGTGTGTAAAATGGGGCTTCTCTAAAGCTTGGATGGGGAGAAAATGACTAAAAAGGTAAGTCAAGGAAAATGAGCATGTTTGTGTTCTGTCGTAAAGTGTTCCTGTGAGTTTAAGACAAAGCTCTCTTTGTTGAAATTCTGTTCTGAAGCCTCTTAGGTGCATGTGTAACAACTGCCTGGGTTCTCTTGGGCTTGTGAGGGGAGTGAAATAGCTGAAGAGAGTATGGGAAGTCATAAGAAAGGGGGGACCCTAATCTGTAGAACCCCCAGATTTCTGGAAGGCAGTGGGTGCTGGATCGGGCAGAGAGCTACTTCTTTCTGCGTGCAGTTAAGAAGCTTGGTGTGTCTCCTGAAATGCTTTTTCTTGGGAAGGGTTCTGTGGCTAAGTTGAACTGTAAGAAGGTTGCGTTAAAGAAAAGAGTCTCTGAGACAACCTGGGTGTTTGACAGAAGCTGGGGAACTGGCTAAACTCTGCCCTCTTTCCAGAAAGCATGTTGTGTTTCCTCTCCTGTCTTCTGCAAGCTGCATCAAGATTTCTAGTGGCTGATAATGAATTTCCCACCAGCTATAGCTATTGTATCACTTGGTGTTGTCTGCTGAAAAAAAAGAGCAAAAGTGTTTTGCTGAAGCAGTACCTTTGACTTATTCACTACTGTGTATGATGACAAACAAGGTGTTTCCCTGAGCAAAGGCTAGGGTTTCATTCTCACGCCTGCTAAGGATACTTCACAAATATTTGGCTTTGTAAATAGCTAAAGGCCTTGGGATTACTAAACCATAACACTTTATTTTCTCCTACACAGTGTACAAACATTGGGTGACTGTAAAATGCTCTAGTAGAGTGTTGCCAGCTCAGACTAAACTGTTGGGACAGCTTCTGATTCAGGCTCACCAGCTGAAAGAGAGGGGAGGAAGCCTGTAGAGGTGTTTCCTATAATGCACCCGGCTTGTAGCTGCCAGCTCTGAGTTGTTCCTAGTGCTGTGAGCCCAAGTGTTTCTGTAAGGTGAGAGGAATCAGCAGAAGTGACTCTTTTCTTTCCTGGGCTGTTATCAGCTCTGCTGTGTGGTGGAAAGACGTGTGGTATCGCCACGCACCATGACACCGCCGCCTGTCTTTGGCTGGGTGTTCCCCCGTGGATTTTCTGAGAAGTAAGGTTTGAGATGTGTGAAGATAAGGATATGTGACAAATGCTACCCTGATACAGACCTCGTTTCTAGCTCCTGATGTTGTTTCCACCTTCAAAAACCTGCTTATCTTCTCTTGTGCTTGATGTTCTTTTGTTGACCAAGGCCTCTGCCTACCAAGATCTGTTTTTCTGCTGGAACCCTGGGTGCTCGCAGGGCTGAAGCACATCCAGATGTCACTGATTTGTGGTGTGTGAAATTAAAAATGCTGAACTTTGCTGGCTCCAGGGTTTAAAGAGAAACTTTGCAGTGCCTCACCAGTAGATGCCCAGTCCTACAAAACACCTCTGTGGTACCCTAACACCAATAAGTAATGAAAACGGGTGTTGGGCTTGCCTCCTGTTCAGGTTGTGTTATTTCAGCCAGACTTAGGCAAGCCTTGAGTTGTGAGTCTTGAAAGATGTAAAGCAGAAGTTGTGAAACTGATTTAAAATTAAAAAAGAAAAGTGAAATCACGAGCTGGTCTTGATTCAAAGCCACAGCTATGGGTACAGCTTTACAGGTAGACTCATCCTGACTTTCCAGCTTCTGGTGTGACCCTTTCCATTAAGCAGCACCCAAAAGCAGCTTCTTTACACTATTGTTTATGTTTTGCATTTCTCCTAAATCTGAAGGGCAAGTTTGTCTTTCCAAAGAACTTATTGGGCTTGTTTGTGATCTTTTTCATCTATGGAGTCACATAAAGAACTTCAGTTGCAGTGAACACAAATGGCAGGTAGTGGAATGGTGCTGACTTGCACTGCCCGTAGCTTTGGGTCCTGATGTTGAAGATTTGCCCGCTGCTGGTGTTGGTGATCACAAACCAAATGCAGCTACAAAGGCCTCCCTCCAGACCTCCCTGAACCAGCAGCACAAGGCACAAAAAAGCTCAATGATTTTGCTGCTGACAACGTTTTCCTGCTTTTATTTATTTCTTCTAATGATGCTGAGCCTGCTCTTGCTCACATGGGGCTCTCTGCCAGTCGTGTTGTGAGCAATAGCTCTGCTTGCTTCAGTGGAACGTTCTTGGTGCTGGCTGGCCTTGGACTGCAAGGCTGACTGGGAAGGGGTATTTCCCAGCTCCTGGTGGAGTCATTCTTGCTTATAAAATATGATTAAAGAGTCAAACCAACACTTCTGAGGATGTTCTCATTTTTTTTTTTTTTTTAGAGGGGAAGAAGAGAGATGAGTAAAGCACACCCATTCTTATTTTCAGTGCTTTTAAGAGAAGTGTGACAGAGGATACTTGTCCAGCACTGGAAGAGGTTTACCAGTGCCATCCCCAAGACAATTACTCATTTTTAGGCAGACAGTGACATCACCACCTCTGCATGTGTTGGCCAACAGGGCTGAGGAGCTGACGTGTTACTGGTGCTAGAACAGGCATGCGCCTGGAAACAAACATCTGTGGATGGATCTCAAACAGAAACAAAACCCCCAAGTTACTGTAGGGCAAGTTTGGGGTGTTTTGGGTTTTTTTTTTTTTCCCTAGTGGAGAAATGTGTTGATCTGATAAAGCATTCTCTGGAAACGTGTGACTAAATTTGAGCTGGAGTTTTGTTTGATGAGAAGCGTGGGGTGAAACTCAGCACCCTGCCCACAATAAATCCCAAAAGCAGCGTCCTGCTTTGGCCTCCCCAGTCTGTCCAGTCTCTCCTGTTTTCAAAAGGCTGCCACCTGAAGAACCACTTGGCAAACGTGCACTTTGTTTTCTATGCTGGGAATACCGGGACTGTCTCTTCTCAGAGACAAAAGCCTGAATTCAGGGCAGGGTTGGAGGAGGAAAAGAAATGAAGGATGAGAAGATGAGGTGTTGGGACAGGTAGGGCAGAGAGTGGGCCCGCTGTTGTGAATGATGTGAAATCCTAAAGGCTCACAAATAAACACATTTGGTTCAGTCCAAACAGCTTATTTTGAGGAGCCTCATCTGATTTCCGTTACTTCTACCCTCCCACATTGAACTTCTCGATGGAAAGTTGAAGAGGGCAAAGCTTCATTTGGGAATTGCTGAAGTAGGGTATTTCCATGGTTTCAGACTTCCTGACAGATATTTTCTTTCTTTGGTGAAGACATTTCTCAGAACAGATCTTTCCTTGTCACCAGTTTCACTTTTGGTGAACTGGCATTTCCCAGTGGAGGGAATAAAAAATGGTTGAGATGGATACTGAGTTGATGGATACTTGGGCAGAAGCAATGGAAGTGTCCCTGAAGTTGGGAACCATTTTGCTCTGAGTAAGCAAAGAAAAGCTTCCAGCAGGAAGAAGCTCAGTTTAATTTGATCTGTGCAGATGGGAAGCTTCATCACTGGGTGTGTTCAAAAAAATCCAGGCTGGTTGGGGCTGTGAGCAACCTGCTCTAGTGGGAGGTGTCCCTGCCATGGCAGGGGGGTTGGAACTGGATGAGCTTTAAGGTCCCTTCCAACCCACGTTCTCCAGCTCCATTTCTGTGTGGCTTTCTCAGGGCAGCTGTACAGACAAGTGCTGCTATTAACTGGTTAATTAGGTAGGCACAGCTTGCTTTGGCAAGTCTGTGGAAGGTAGAGACACCTTTAAAACAGATATAAACACCAGCCTTAATTGTCTGTTGCATCCATGGGGCAATTATACCAGACTTCAGTCAGGGCTGATTGTGCGTAGAAACTAAAGTTGGGATGATAAGACCCAATGGAAATAAATCCCCTGTCTTTTAAGGATTAGGGATGGACTGTCTTACAGAAGGCTTCTGTCTCCTGAGAACTTAACCACATTAATTACACTTTGATTCTGTTCTACAGATCTGTTTTGGAAGAAAGCTTAATTTAAATTTTTATTTATTTTTTATTCAAATAAATGTGATGCAATATGACACTGATACTCAAAGGAAAATGAAAACATTTCATGCCAGGCACCACATGCCAGTGCTAATTAATCTTCCTACAAAGCACCTCCAAAAAAATAAAAATCACCAAATGCCTGCAAAGCATTCAGGTTGCAATAGAAGCAGTTCTCTGACTGCCAGCAACCCATCTTTGCCTGCCTGTTTCCTGTCTCCAGACACCACGCTTCCTCTTCACGACGAGATCCATTTTTTTTCTTTGAGTAATCACTTTTCTGCTTGTGACTTTGTAAAACCCTCTGCCTGCTGGCCTTGGGTTTTAGTGCTTACAGGGAAATTTAGATTACCTAAACTTGGTGTGATTTAAGATGTAACCAGAGGTCCAGGCAAGCTTCTAACCATGACTAAAAAGCCTGCAAGATTGAATTTTTCTTTTTTATTCTTTTATCTGAGGTTTGATCCTGCACTCATGCAGGCAGATTTGTGTCCCCCAGGGCCTCAGTTGTCAGATGAGATTGCAGAACTGGTCTTTTTTGTTGCTGTTGGTTTGGTTTTGGGGGTTTTTTGGTGCTATGGAGGGGAATAAATAAATGCATGCCTCTGGTCCACAAATAGAACTGACTAAAGAGAGCCCTGAGCTCAGGGAGAGAGAGGGAGTAATGCTGAGCTCATATGTTTGCTCAGCCTAATAAAATGCAGTCTTTTTCTTAAAATACTTCTCTACAGATCACACCAGTGACTCTACTGCTTACTCTGCCTTGTGGATGAGGGTTTGTTCACTGGGTGGTTTTCAGGGAGACTGCACAGGCTTTTTCTCAGTAAAATGCCTTTTCTCCTGTTCATGTCACATGGAAAGTTAAACTCTTGAGCCTAAAGAAAAAGCTGTGTGCTGGTTATACCACCGAGTTTGCCTTGAATTTGGGGGAATCTCATCCTTTAAGGTGCACTTTGTGAAACAGACCCCTGAGTGCTGAGGCTGGTGTTACTGGTCCTGCTCCACAGCAAACTGTAACACTTGTAACACTGAAGCAGTGTTGGGTTTTGTTTGGTTTTTCCATTTTGGTTAGTTTGGTTTGGTTTTTTTTGTTTGTTTGGTTTTTGTTGGTTGGTTTATTTGTAAGAGAGCTACAAATCCCCCAAGCAGAATGTGTAATGTGAAAGCCAAAGAGAAGAGGGACAAGATGATGATTGTTCAGGCTGCTTTCAGTAAACCATATCACAGGAAGCTGTGGTATTTCAGACTTGAGGGTATATGGGGACGTGAGTCTATCTTGGAATGTAAATACATCTTTGCCAGCAAACTATGAAATGCTAGATATGATCCTGCTCTTTTGGATGACAAAATAGATCTGCCCCACAACTCTTTACTAACTGTGTTTCCTCTTACTGTGTACATGTGCAAATAAGCAAGAAAAATACCCGATTAACGCGAAGAGAGGCTTATTTCTGGAACAAACATTATATGCAGCTGTTTGTTTCCTCCCAGCTAAGAGAGTACTTGTTTAATTGGGAGGAAAAAAAGTCATAATGTGGCTAACTGGCATCTGCTGGTGAAGCCTGTGCCAGAACTGTCAGGGTGGTGCTGCTTGCAGGGTGATGTTTCCACTTTCTCATGGATTTGACCAATGTAGCTCTAACATCAGTAAAGACCCTAAGCTGTGTTCTACCCAAACCTCCTGCTGAAGGCTGGGAACTCTTGGAAGAAGGTGGAGATGGCAGGATGGTGGGGTGTGAAACCCTTGATCTGTCAAGAGCATGTTTATACTTGGAAACAGGCCAGGGGTGCTCACGTGTGAATATGAGTTCCTTCCTTATCCTGCTTTATCCACTTGAAAAGGCAGATAAATCTGAGCATTTCCTGAACTGTACAAGTTCTAGTTCAAACAGACCAACAAACAAAGAAGCTGATGTGTTCCAAGTTGGCGTTAACCTCTCTTTGCCTGAGTTAGGCAGTGCCTTGGGGGAGCTGTGGTTCAGGGCTGGGAACCCCTGAGGTGTAGCCTCTTCCCTGGTCTGACAGTTGTGGTGCATCAGCCAGCCTCAATCTGTTTAGTGCTGATTTCCCTCGAGCAAATGTTCTCCTGACAGCTACTGGTTCCTACAGAAAACTTTCAGAATTTGTTTTCCAACAAGGAAATGTATCCCTTAAAATTTTGGGGTTTTGTGGTCCAATGCTATTTTCAGGCTGGCAGGGAAAGCACAAGAGATCAGCTGGGAAGAAACACTGAAGCAGTGTTTAAATTTTGGTGGTGACTCTTAACACGTAGCTCTCCCCAGTAGCTTTCCCCAGTTTAAAGCTCGTTTGTGAACTAACAGTGAATTCCAGATGCAAAAGAGGCTCTGTGCTTTGAGGGCACCTTCCCCAGAGGATATTTTCAAAGCAGGCTGTAGAGAATGAGTTTCCTCATAATTACCTCATGTGTTTTGCAGATGAGATTGAGGTGCAAAAAAAACCTCACCGCTCGAGACTACGCAGAATCCTCTGGCAAGGATAAGAACCAAGTTTCTGAAGTGTCAGATTTGTTGAGGGTTCCTTCTCTTTGCTGGCTGCAGCAAGAGAGGGAGTTTGAAGGCAGAGCACAGGAAGAAGGAATAAATTGTAAGGTGCAGCTTTTGTGCCTCTGTACTCCTCGGGCACTCTTCACACTTCGGGGTGCAGCTGGTGACTGAACTTGCTGCACAGCAATGGAAACCTGGGGCTCAGCAAGGCTAATCTTAAAGCATCCCTCCTTATCTCTGTCGGCTGTAGGGTGAGTTTTAGAAGGTGGTACTTTTATTTGATGGAAGGAGCTGATACAGCCTTGTTGTCAACAACTAGCTGGGCCAGAATCAATTCCTCATTATAATTACCTGCCTCAGGACTCCTTTTTGACTTGCTTTGCCTTTCTGGCTAACGAGCTGCGTTACCTCAGCCCAGCTTTAGAACATGCCTGCTGTTGATTTACTGTTGCTTGAGGCGAGACAATTCCTGCCTGACAGCAGATCCTAAACTGTGCCTGTAAAACCTGTACAGCAGCCAAGCCACACGTTCACACAAAGAAAAGGGGCGAACGCGCGCAGCAAAGGGATAGGAGAGAAACTGCTGCTGCTCCTGCCTCGACTGGTGTCTAGAGGATGCAGTCTTCCCTAGCTACTGCTAGGGGAAGGGAGAAGGTTTACAGATAGGACGACCTCACAGGAAAACATTTCATGTCCTTAAGGCTGCCCAAACTGGTGTTTCTGGTGGAAGGAAGCAGAGAGTGGTTCACTCAAGCCACTGGGGCAGGTGTCACCAGTCGGTGAGAAGAGGCTTATTTCTGGAACAAACATTATATGCAATCTTCAAGAGTTCCAGTATTCCTAAATACTACAGATTGCTTTCCTGGATCCCTAGAGGAGGATCCTGGGTGCCCCTGCTTTAGCAGAGGAGTTGGATGAGATGGTCTCCAGAGGTTGCTTCCAACCCTGATCGTCGTGAGATTCTGTATGTCTGTGACATATGCTAAAGTGGGCTCTTTTCCGTGATGTCCCACCAACTGGCCATGTGCCAGGTGTTCACTAGATCCACCTTGGAGGGTATCCAACTGCTGCTGTTGGTAGGGAAACTAGACTGTCCCTGGAAAAAGGCTTTGCTGTATCTCAGCTACAGGGCAAGGAGGAAAGGAGAGAAAAGATCTGGGGTTTCTTGAGAAATCCCTCATAATTGTGCCAACGAAGCTTCTATCTCTACCTGTGCAGCAAGTGCAGTTTTTCCCTCTTTATCTTCCTCCACACCCTACAAAGTGTAATTGTGGAAAAGCTGAGCAAACTGACCTCTTGATAACTTGGAATGACTTCACAGACCTTTATTCTCTTGCTCAGAAGGAAAAAAAAAACAAAACCAACTTTTACTCTTATCAAAGAAAATGAAATGGTAACAAGGAAATAAAAGCATTAGAAGATGTCTTCTGAAGGCCTGATATGAAAAAGGCTGAGCTGGGAGTGAAGCAGAGGCAAAACCCAAACCAGACTGTCCTGCCAATCTAATTAACCCTTTTCAGCCACCAAGGTGATGTGTGCCACCAGGGTACTGGGCAGGGACCCCGGGGAGGTAAAATGAGGGAGGGACAGGCAATGAGGAGAGCCTGAGAGGGACAGCAGGAATCAGAGGGACACACATGAAATGCAACACCTCTTACTGGAGCCTTGGAAGCCCTCGTCTACTGCAGCAATGTCTGCACCATGCAACTGCTGCAGCTCCCACCTTCAAATTTAGCAGTAGCTAAACATCAGATGCACACTTATAACCCCTAGGTTTGGAATTAAACATCCCTTGTAATCATCACCATCCTCTTGTGCCCTCACTCCTCCAAGTACAGCCCCTGTCTCATCAATCACTCTGTGCTCTTTGTAGCTTAGCTCCATTGGGCCTCCTCCAGCAAGGCAGCACCTCATTTTTAATTAAACAAAAATTACTCGTGCGGATGATGTAACGGTTGGTTAATTTGTGGGAGAGCCACTCTAGCTGCAGCAGCTCTCTTTTGAGCACATAATGCAAGAGTGCCACAGGCCAGATGTGCTTCTGCCTCCCTGGGGAGCCTGTGAGGACATGACATCCTCTGCTTCCTCCTCACCTTCAGCTTCTGCAGTAGCACAGCCCCAGAGTGCTCTGCTGAGTATCTCGGTTGCAAATTGAGCACAATGTTAAGGACCAGGTCTTTCTTTGCCTCCCACAGCAGTAAAGTTACTTTAAATAGGTTTTAATAGCTACCTGAATAGGAACTTTAAATAGAGTGTGTGTATGTATATTTATCCTTCCTGTACCTGAAGTCCTCAGGCTATCACTAGCCATTAACCACCTTCCTGGTGGCCAGTGTGACCTGCTCTGGAGCTGGGACACGAAAGCAAAAGCACGCACCTTGTTAGTGAGAGCTGGGCCGTCGACGCACCTCTGCGTTGAGGGTGGCACCTGGTAAATGTCTTGTCCCGCCAGACTGTGACCGCTGGGTATCTGGTAAATCCCCTGGTTCAGATGGGAAGGTGGCACTTGGTAGACAGGGTCCCGTGCTGAGGCGTGTGAGCTTGGCACTTGGTAGATCTTTTGTTGGTTGAAGGATTGATGCATCAACCCTGAACTGGACATATCCTGGCCAGAAGGACTCTCCTGCACCACTGGGCCTATCAGGAGTTTCACGCGGTTGCCCGGGACGATGCCTTGCCGGCCGTGTAAGGAGCAGAGCCACCATCCTTCCAGGCCTTCAGTGTTCTGTTCTATCACTGTCAGGATGTCTCCTTTGCGGAAGGCCAACTCTTCCGCGCATTCGGGGACGTTATCGTAGAGGGCTCTTGCCATAAGATTCTGGGGAGAAAGAAGGGCAAGGAAAACAAATGAACAAACAAGCCAGAATGCTTCTGAAACTTTGAGCACCACAAAAAAAACCCCAAAACCTTGAAGGATGAGGTTCCTCAGGGTCCTGCTCTCTGTAGAAAGATCTGGAAGAGAACATTACTTCAGTCATGTGCCCAGTGACCCCAGTTTGAGTCACGCCTTTGCCACGGGGAAAGCTGCACCAATCTACGTGTGCCTGTCATGTGAACAAGCCTAAGAGTTTAGGTCCCAAACATGACACACATGAGTGTGTCTACGGGAGGAGTCCAAGGACATCCAAGGAGTGTCTTTGACCTGCATCACCACAGCTGAACTCTCCTTATTCATGCTGCTTGACTGAGAGAGTTGTTCAGCCTGGAGAGGAGAAGGCTCTGGGTAGACCTTCTTGGGGGCTTTGAGGACATAAAGTGTGAATGGAAATAAAGCAGGGAGTGGTTTTTGTCCATGCTTTGGCTAAAACTGTTCTTCAGCATGGTCAAAACCAGGGGTCTCTTCTTGAACACTCCACCTATGTCCTTGCTGTGTAGTCCTGGCTGCTCAGCTGAGCCCAGGGAGCTCCTGCTTAGCCTGGATATTCAGCTTAGTCTCTTATCTTTCTACATTTCTGTCCAGTGTGCCTTTCACAGAAGGAAGATGTTGGGAGGGGGAGGACACGAAGCAAGCGGGCTAAAGCAATGATAAATACCTACACTTTGGTGATTTAAAGGTATTTGAAAAGCCTGATGAACTTCTGCAGCAAAGCAATTTTCAGAATGAAGCTGGAATGGTGGTAGAATTAGAGTAGATAAAAATTCCCACGTGAAATTCTTTTTCTTTCCCTCCAGTTGCTCATTATCTCTGTCCCAGTGACCTTCTCACCACCTGGCACACAGCACATTTAATACTCTCTGGATGAGCTTCAAGAACATCTTTGCTGCGAGCAGCTTCAGCTTGTCCTTGTCAGCATTAATTCGGGCACCAGTGTGTGAATTACACTAATTGGTTGCTACTTGTTTCACAGCCATTTCCCCGAGGCCGTTTCCATCGCCCAGAGCCCTGCCACCAGCAGCAGTCACTGGGGGAGCAGTGAAACAGGCAAAATATTCCACTTCCAAACAAGCAAATAAGCCCTGGGACTAGAAATGCTAAGCCTGCTGATTGCTGCCGGCAACACGGACACTGTTCCTGCTAAGCAAAGCTTCTGGGTTTTGAGCTTTCCCCTGCCTTTGTTCTTCCTTCCCAGGATTCCTTAGTAGGAGCTGCAGGAACAGTGTCAGGGTGGCTTGCATCAGTCTTGAGAAAAATGAAGATGTCACCACAGAAGGTCACCAGCAAAGCTCTGGAGAACCACCGAGGTGCTTTGAACCTGCTGTGGTGATCAAGACACTAGTTTGTTTTTCCACACGTAGAAAGAAAGCCTGGTCAAAGACAGCCCTGAAAGCTCGTGGGCTCGCGGAGTGATGTGACCAGGTCAGATAACTTCTGGATGCCGTGGGCATCGCAGCCTGCGACTCGCAACGCCTCTCCCATGGGTCCCCTCAGCTCAGACTGGGGAGGGTTATCTGGAATTAATTGGATCTGAGGCATGGATCTGTCACTCATTCCCCTGTGAAACAGGCACCCAATAAGCTCGAACATCTGACACGAGAAGGCAAAGGCCCAGCAGTGACCTTTTTGTACGACTAAGTGCTAAAAAACCCCCTAAACAAATTGTCACTAGAGAAAGGCTGAGGAGAAACTTCTCTTGGAGCTTGTTTTCACAACTGGCAAGTTGCACAGAAATCCCTTTATATTTCTGATACAAAGAGGGGAAGAAAAAGGAGGGCAACAGATTGGAGTGGGGCCAGAGGAGGCCACAGAAATGATGCTGGGAGGCCAGGCTGGGATTGCTGGGGGGTTTAGCCTGGAGAGGAGAAGGCTCCGGGGTGACCTTCTGGGGACTTTGCAGGACTTCAAGGGGTCTGGAAGAAAGATGGGGACAAAGTTTTGAGCAGGGCCTGTTGGGACAGGACAAGGGGGATGTTTTGAAACTAAGAGGGAAATTTGGAGAGAAGGAGGAAATTTTTCCCAAGGGTGGTGGTGCCCAGGTTGCCCAGAGAGGTGGGCGAGGTCCCATCCCTGGAAACATTCAAGACTCAACCCAACAAATTGGAGTTCCGTAATGGTAGGGGAAAAATGTTTGGTTTGCCACAGAAATCAGCTGTGCTTCCTAAAATGAACACACTGGCAGCTCCCACCTTCCTTTAATAAAATTATAGGTGGGAGGCTGTTGCTCTCCTTTGGTCCAGTTAAATTAGCTACCTGATGGGTGCAGTGGATGTCTCCTCAGAATCTGAAAGTACCTGTGATCTACACAGAGCTGCAGTCTCCTGAGGCTTCTTGATGAGTGCTGCTCTATAACTAATAGCTGACTGGAGAGATCGAGTTTGGCTTTTGAACTCTCAAGCCTTTCTTGGAATAAGGGGATGTCTGGAAGTAGAAGCCAGGCTCAGGTCCCTGCTGCATTAATACCCTATAGAGGCAAACCAAAAAACCCCACTTGTTCTCGAGAATCTTAAATTCCTCTTCATTTTAGACTCTTGAATGCAGTGGAAAGCATCTGCTGTAAAATCACCAAAAAAAAAAGAAAAACAAGGTTTTTTCAGTCTTCAGTTAAATAAAGTGCTATCCCAGCCATCAGCTGGTCAAAGTGGAAGGGAGCCTGTCCCTCACGACTGCTGCCTGGGGAGTTTAGCTGGAATGTGCTGCAGGAAAAGGCTCCACAGACTTTGCTGATGCCTTGTGTCAGGAACTCTCCCTAAAAGAACTCCAAGTGAAATGAATATTCTCGGGATTATGTGCAGATTACGGTGCCTGTGGTCCCATCTTTCTACGTTGGTGGGGGCAAAAGGAAAGCTTTCAAACTCTCTCTAGGGCAAGTGAACCTGGGCTGTGAAACTTCTCTCTGAATTCTCCTTTAATGCCAAGTTCAAGTCCATTAGATAAACCCTGGAAAGGTGCAATTTCTATTCTTGCACATCCTAGATTTTTGTCTCTCTTTGCATCCAAGATGAGTCAAACCTGACCAAGAGCAAAAGCTGCTGCCCTGGAGGCAAGCAGACTCAAGGAGAAAAAGACTATAAGCTATTTTTCTTCTCAGATGCTGAAGGAATTGCAGGACAAATTCAGATGCACACATGAGGTCTCTTCTAGAACAGCCAAAGGCATCTACTCCCTTCTCGCCCTGCTGCAATTGAGGGTTAATGTGCCTGCAGCTGAACACAGGCCCAGGAAACCACCGGGAAGAAGATGCTCTGGTTTGCTCGGCCTTCCCTGTGGTGAAGGGAAGCGAGAGACTTCTGGGATCTGTGCTTTGGAGGATGAAAAGATGCCTTGTGAATGAGGCCAAGTGGCAGACAAGGCAAGAGTTAAAGAGAGGGGTAGAAACATCTAGGCTTTCGGGAGAGCGTGGGGCGAACGCGGGGCTGGCGAAGGCGCTGCGCGATCCCAGGCGCTGAACTGGGCTCTTTGAGGGCTGGGGGGGGTTGGTGCCAAGCTCCCAGCACGGGGCTGCCCACGCGACTCCTCGGCCAGCTCTGCCATCAACGAACGCACGAGGAGGAGGCTCAGCCAAGAGGAAGCTGAAAGGATTTCGGCCGCTTCCCTGGGAGGGGGGATCCGAGGATGTTCCCGGGGATACCCAGCCCTGCTCGGCCCCGCGCTGCCGGTGGGGCTGCCTGCTGTCTTCTGCTTTGTCTTGGTTTTAAACATCGCTTCCTACGCGTAGAGTTCGTGTGCAAGCAGAAGTAGGAAATCGGCTCTGCTCTTCACTGAAAAAAGGGTGGGACCCCCCCCTTTCTTTTTTTTCTTTTCCCCTCTATTTTTGGACAAACTGTTTCTTCAAACACCAAACTGCTTCTCCTCTATGTTTAGCTTGCTTGGGAGAAGGAAGGAAGAGAGGAACAAAGGAAGGAAAGGTGGGGGGGAGACGCCCCGAAGGAGGGTCCGTGCGCAAACCAGCAGTTTCATTTTGGTTGGTTCACAGTTAATTATCCATCCCTTCATGTTTTTAATACTGATTCCTCTGTCTTCTAAGGTTTCTTCAGAATGAATCACTGCCATTGCACAGTGAGCACAGGCACTTGGGAACCCTTGGAGGGTCGCAGTAGGTCTGGTAGGAGTAATTTGCCTGTGGGACTGGAGAACCAACCTGAAAACCCAGCAGACTGAGGTTTATCCTCAGACACAGCTTGAATACACCACTGAAAAGAGTCTGGCCCCATCCTCTTGACCCCCCACCCTTTAGATATTAGTATTAGTCAGATCCTCTCTCAGGCTGCTCTTCTCCAGCTGAGCTCTCAGCCTTTCCCCAGCACAGAGATGCTCCAGGACCTCAGCATCTCTGTTACCCTCTCTAGGCTGGACTCTCTCCAATAGTTCCTTGTCTCTCTTGAACTGGGGAGCCCAGAACTGGACACAATACTCTAAATGTGGCCTCACTAGGGCAGAGTAGAAGGGGAGGAGACCCTCTCTTGACTCTTCTTAATGCACCCCAGGAGACCAGTGGCCTTTTGGGCCCCAAGGGCCCATGGCTGGCTCATGGTGAACTTGTTGCCCACCGGCACTCCCAGGCCCTTCTCTGCAGAGCTGTTTCCCAGCTGACCTGTGCTGCTGCAGGGGGTTATTCCTCCTTCAGATGCAGGACCCTACATTTTTTCCTTTTCTGAACTTCATTAGGCTCCTCTCCAGCCTGCCCAGGTCTTGCTGAACAGCAGCACAGCCTCACCAGCAGCCAGCTCTGTGCAGGTATTTGCTCTCTGCCTTCAGCTGACAGCTAGAGGAGGCAGGAAGTGCCACTGCAGCTTGTGTGAAAGTGCTCGCTGTGCTACCAGGGCGTTGCAGCTTCCACGGGTTCTGCAGAGGGACTCTGAAAGGCCCTTAGCATCCAGTTCAGGCTGCAGCTCCGCTCACGGGCTCTGGGAACTGTGAGTTTTGTCTGAGTGCAGGTATTTTCCAGTCAAGCGTTGCTAGTTCCAATAATCCTGTGTCCTGCTGGATGGAAACGAAGGCAGCTTTCCACGTGCAGATTGGGAAGGCTGGCTTCATAGCTAACGAGAGAGACTGAGCTAACAGCCTGAGCAGAGCCCAGAGGAGGACAGGACTGCATCCAGCCTAAGCATCCTTGCACTCTGGTCCTGTGCATCTCCGGAGCAGATGCTGTCAGCCATGCGAAACTACACCAGGCTGCCTGGAGGCTGTGCTGTGGAAAACCTTGGGTCTGCAGGGGAGCAGTGTCTTATTTCCCCGTTCCGCCGAGCTGCCCAGCCCCTCGGTCTGGCCTCACAGGTCTGCATTTCAGAGTTTGCTCTGGCTGGGCTTTTCTTTTTTTGTAGCGTGACCAGTTACATGGAAAGTTAAGGATGAAAAATGTGAATGTCCCCTCTTTGGACCTGTTGGAGAGGGTCCAGAAGAGGCCACAGAAATTAGGAGAGGGCTGGAACCTCTCTGCTGGGAGGCCAGGCTAAGAGAGTTGGGGTTGTTCAGCCCTGAAAAGAGAAGGATCCAGGAAGACCTTATTGCAGCCTTTCAGGACTTCAAGGGGCCTAGAAGAAAGATGGGGACAGCCTTTTTAGCAGGGCCTGTTGGGACAGGACAAAGGGGGATGGGTTTAAACTAAAAGAGGGAGAGTTAGAATAGATCTGAGGATGAATTTTTTTTACCCCGAGGGTGGGGAGAGCCTGTGCCAGGCTGCCCAGAGAGGTGGTGGCTGCCCCATCCCTGGCACCATTGCAGGGGAGGTTGCCCAGGGCTCTGAGCACCCTGCTCTAGCTGCAGATGGCCCTGCTCCCTGCAGGGGGGTGGACTGGATGACCTTGAAAGGTCCCTTCCCACCCAAACCAGTCTACGATTTTTACTGGATCACACTTGGAAGGAATCCAGCTGGATGGATGCAGGAGAAGGAATTAGGAAGGTAGAAAAGGGGAGAGCAGGGAGGTAAAAAGAAATAAAAAATAAAAGGGGGGGGAGGGGGGAAGGTTAGAGCAAGGGATTCCAACTGAAGCTTCAGCCTGTGTAAATAAGTCTTCACTGTTCTGGGCCAAGTGCATCAGTTTATTGCTGTGCCTGACATTTCAAACTGGACAAGTGAGATGAAAAAAGAAAGTTTTCTTGCTCTGTATCTATTGAGAGCAACAAATTGATAAGCCTAAGTTGACTAAAAGGCCAATAAGCCAGGCTTTGTTTGTTTGTTTGTATGATACTGTTTTTTCTCTTGAGCTTTGGTCTTATTCTGAGCTTACTCCCCTGCCCTTGGAGTTCCTGGGGTTTTACAGGAGTTGCTGAAATCCCATTTTTCATTTCTCCTCCTGGGAACGGAAACCACACCCCCTGCCTTACCTTCAAGACCTATTAATATTTGGGGAAATTCCACCACACCTCACTCACAAAGTGTTTTGTATATGTTTTACCCTCGTAACCAGTTTCCTCTCCCTCCCACCCCTAGCCCAAGGAAGGGTGTGATCTGGTTCCATGACTTTAAAAGGCCTTTTCAAATCTGGCTGAGGGCTGTGTGCCTTCGGTGACATCAACGGGGGGGAGGAAAAAAAAAAAGGGAAAAAATAAAGCATGCAAACAATAGCCTCAGAGTAAATATGATCTCATTGCGATTAAACCCCAGTACATCAAAATCCACAAGCAGATGGGAAAACCTAACCTCTTTCCCTCAGGCAAGCAATTAAAAACTTAATGAAAGGAGATCGGATGTTGAACGCTTAAGAATTGAAGAAGCAGAGCAGAAGGAAAAGGGGGGTGTTTAAGAAAAAAAAGGAAAGAAAGAAAGAATCCTGAAATGTGTATTTGGAGTTCTCAGTTTTCCATTTTCTGGCATGTGCAAGCAGTCTTCTCCCAGACAAAGTTTCCTTTAAAAAAAAACCAAAAAAACCCACACCCCTCCTCCTAAATTTGCCCCTCCTCTGTGCAGCTCTACAGAAACAATCGTAACTTGACTGTCAACTGTAGCTCTGGAGACACAGGACCTCTCTACTGTCACCAACTTCTTTCTGTCTGTCTTCAGCTTTGGGAAGTATGATTATTATTATTATTTAATTTTAAATCTAGAACTTAGTTGAACGAGGATGTGTTTTTCTCCCCCCAAGTCTCTCCAAAACTCCTCTGTAGAAGGAAAAGCCACCCTTCTCTGTCACTCCAGTGTCAGCAGCTGGGACACAGCAGCCACAGTGTAGGGTGCCCTGGGAGTCCAGTTTACTGAAGAAAACCAAGCTGGTTTTCATGTTTCTGGGGGGGGCCCAGCTGTGAAGCAGACACTTCCAGGAAAGCTTGGTGGCAGATGATCTCTGCCAGGTCCACTCAGGGCCTTCTCCATACCCCAGGGCAGCGACCAAACATCACTAAGCCTCCCAGAACAGCTCAATTTTTTGTCAAGCTGATGTTTTCTGGGGAAGAATCCCCCTGCAGAAGGGAGAGGGGGAGTGTGGGGGTGCCTTTTAACCAGCTGTAGTTACTGTGCTTAGTCTCAGATTGCAATACAACTTTAACTGGGGTTTTGATCGTGAGAGAGACTGGTTTGTGCACTTTCTGGGCTGCAACCAAGGTAAAGCAGTATAAGATGGGGGGGGGGAAGGTATCTGCTTGTAAACTAGGCCAACAGTAAATGTTGTGTTATTACTCTGAGCATTTGAAATGGATGTGAAGTGCATAGAACAAGGGCATTCGTGACCCTGTGCACTGCAAGGTGTATGTTAAACAGGGAGTGCTCACTTCCAGTTGTTTTGCACTTAACCCTTTGGATCAAAACCTCCCTTTGAGAGAGAAACCTTCAATTTTTCATGGTCTGCCTTTTCCTCCCCCTGCCCTCAACTAAGCAGGACATTCACTGGAGGAATTGCAATTTACTCCCGGGATCCTTCAGCGTTTGCTAAGGTTTGTTGTCGCCAAATGATGGCCAGTATTGCTACTGCTCAAATCTTCAACCTTGCTGTGAATGAGGCCTGCTTAAGAAAGGGCTCCTGATGCCCTTACTGCATTTCTGTAGAGTAAATCCATTAATACTCTTCCTTTTCCAGACAGGCTAATCCACTCTGACTGAATGAAGTGCTTTTAAAACAAACATAAAAATAGAAAGGCGAGAATGGGCCTCGTCCCTCTGGGTGGGTGGGGGAATAGACCATTTTTGTCTCGCTCTACGCACTCGTGTTTCTAGGACTGCAAACTATAGCTTTAGCAGCCCTGTTTCGTGTCAAACGCGAGCCGCGGCCAAATCCGCTGCGGAAAAATGAGCTCCTTAAAATGAAGACAGTTTCCACTACTGTAATGTCTAGACCAAAAGGCAAAAGCAAAAAAGGTGACTTGCCAAGAGCAGCCTGCGATAAACAGGCATCAATATCCCAGGGCTGTACTCTTAAAGCTGCTATAAAGGCCCTGGCATGTATTACATAAAGAAGCATCTTGAGAAGTGGCTTGCACGTTTACGGTTCCAACCATGGGCTCCTACTGAGGTGTGTGAACTTTAATGCCTCAAAGTTCAGCAGCTTGTCTCCACCAAGTGCAGCCAGAAACAGGCTCAGTAGAGGAGCAGTGTTCTCTGCAATGCTTGCAGTGAAGGCGGACGCGTGCGCGTGTTCCTCTGAAGTGTTGCTTTAAAAATGCAATTAAAACTCTAGAGCCTGGAGGCAGGCAGGATCCCGATCCCTGTTGGTATTAATGGGATTTAAGTATTTAAATGCCTGTGATAAGCTAGTCCAGAGAAAATGAGTTCAGCAAAAGTGACTGTACGTAGAACCTGGAGCGACCCAAACCCATCTATTGTACCCAGAAATTCTCTAGCATCTTTGATAACAGCAGTGTGGTAAGGAGGAAGCCCTACGCTCCTGTCATGGCTTTCTAGGTTTTGTAGGCACAGGGACACCAGGCTGTTTGCTGTCTCCAGATACTGAGGGAACATCCTTTTCTCCTGCACTAAAGCAGGACCTGATGCTTGGCTGAGGACTGACTGCCACAGCTTCAACGCGCAGTCAGTGCAAGCACCTTCTTCTCTAACCCCACTCCTTGCTGTGCTTGAGACAGTAAGGTTCCAAAGGGGAGTCTGTGTGTGGTCTCAGGAACTGGGCTCCAACGCTTAAACGTGTTCCCAGTAATGCCTCATGAGACTTCTCCAAAATCTGCAAAGCAGTGGCTGCTGGCTTCGAAGGGCTGCAGAACTCCCCTGAAATGCACTTTCATTTTCCCTTTGCAGAAGATGTTTCTATGAAGTCTTACTACTGGGCAATTTTTCTGCTCTCTGATCTGGGAGCTCGCCCTCTGATGAGGTCTTTTGACAGAACGTCACTGCTTGGAATGACTGATATTGAGTACCTTGAGGCAAAGTAAGAGTCTAATGGGACTACAACCTCTAGCAGGATCTTACAAGCATGAGTAAAAGCCCCAGATTAGTATCCAGCGCTTCTTGTACTATCTGGGGTCAAAGTGAATTGGAACTATCAAAAACATAAAGAAGTTCTGCTTCCCCATCATGTTCTAGGAACTACTGGACAGAGACTGATTAGGCTACTGGCTTCTTGATGAAAGGAGATTTACAGCCACATGACTCAAGAGCAGCTGTCAGCATAAAAACATAGAATTTTAGAAATCATGCAAAAAGCTGCCTGCTCTTAGCTTTAATCCCTTGAGACAGCTCCTCTTCTTCCTCAGAAGCAAGTCCTGTATGTCCCTAAGCCTCAGCACCTCCATCTGTGAAACTGAATTAACAGCACCTTGCCGTGCTACCAAGTCTTTGGGAGGGCAAAGGAATTCTGTCCTGGGAACTTCTCAAATCCCCTGAGGTACAGAGAGTATGAGGGGGGCACATCGAGGCTGCAGGGGAGAAGAAAGGGAATCTGAAAATGCCAGTGGTCCTCCAAGGATTGGGAAGGAACCAGTCCTATGGCTACACCTCACCAGTGCTGCTGCTGATTTAGGCCTGACCCTGCCAGACTTCTCCCACCTCCCTCCCTACACGTACAGAGGAGAGAAAAATCATGAAACTTCCACTGCACATTCACAACAGCAGCAGAGACAGCCCAAACTTGAACAGTTTTTCCCTTTGGTCCATTTGTTTCTCTAGTAAAACCTTTCACAAGGTTTTGCAGTTACTATTTACTTCCAAGTTTGATTGTCGTCCTGTGATTGCTGAGATACCGGGGAGGGAAAAAAGGGAAAACAAAGAGGAGTGTGAGGAATAAATGAAACAGAGAGGATTTGGTTAGTAAAGTACAGACAGTTCTTTTTCCCTTTACATGGCCCGACACTCAAAGTCTTTCATTGCCAGGGTTACAAGCAGCTTTTCACAAGCACTTCTGGATGGGAATATAGTATTTCTTCCCAGTGACACTATTTTGTTTGTCTTGGCATGCAGGCATTGTAATCAAGTCTATATATTACAGGACAGTGCCTCAGCACAAATGGCAGGCATTTCAAACCCTATTTACTTAGGTTTCCTCCGTGCCCGACAAATTATCTAAAAATAGATAATCAAGACCTCATACTTTACATCTACGTCATTCCTTTTGGCTTAACCGAGGTAAGGAATGTAGGGTTTTTTTCCCCTCTCCTCTTTCAGTGTTTGGGTCTTTTAATAAACAGAGAGGTCCCCTTTTCTTCTGCCCCCTCTTCTTTTTTTTTGTCTTGCTTGTGAACTGCCAAGCAGCTACCAAAGCCTTGTTACGATAATGTTGTCTCCCTCTTGCCTCTGTCACGCTTTTATTGCCCGAGATAAAGGCAGTGGAATTGCCGGCCAGACAGATCCTCTCCCATCCATGTTCTCTGATCCCAGTTACCCACTGGTATTTCTATTCCTACGTAGTGCACTTGAGCTGTAACTGCTTCATCCTTGGAATCGTAGCCCGTGTTTGGTTTCGGGAAGGGTTGATGCTGCCTTCGGGATTACAGAACACCGGGACAGCATCCTGTGAGGACTTGCCAGGCTGCAGTTGTGTGCTGCATGGAGGTTTAGTGCCTCAGGATGCTGTTGTCAGCAGACGAGGAGCTGGGGTGTTGCCCTAATACAACTGCACCCTGCAGGCATTGGTTTCTGAAAGCAGCTTTTAGATGAGTAGGACTAAGAAAGGCACCCAAGCAGCACCCAAGTATTTGTGTTGCCCTTCACGTTTCCTATCTTTCCATGGCTCACAATAACTTTTGTGTCCTCTGGTATTTAACTAGTACACAAAGGGTACAACAAGAACTAACCTGGAGTCAGATTTATCTTTGCTTTAACGAGTCACATCTCCACTGAATTTCACACAGTGTGCAAAACACAGAAGCGTGGAGACATAGGTTAGGTAAAATTCTGAGCTGCCTTAAATCCACAGGGATTTTCCCAGTGGTTTTCAGAATATAGTATGATGTTGGAAGAATGTTTAAAGAGTGAGATGGATACTAAAAGAAGCTTAAGTTGAAAGAAGAGAGAACAGGTTTTCAAAATGTCTAGGTGGAGAAAAAAAAAAAAGGGGTAAAGTGAGTAGCAGGAAGGATTCCTAGACCAGAAATGACCTTGGGTTTAGTCATGCTGAAAGTGAAGCCCAAAGTGATGGAGCCACGTACTCAGGGTCTCTCACGTGAGTCAGTTCCTGTTCTGCCCAACTGTTAATACTCTAATTACACTCTTCGTAAGAATCTTAATCATTTGATAACTACTTATGGCCTATCACAGTGAAAGCAAAGAATGACAAGTGACAATATAACAGTAGGAGTGGTTAAACAGACCCACCACTGCACCTGGAAGCTAAGCCACCTCTGAAGTGATGGCATGTCCCCAGGCTGGCCGTGAACACGCTCTGTTCCTTTATTTTCCACATGCAATGAAAACTACAGGGCTTTTTGATTTCCTATAGAAAATTAAAAGAAGAAAAATCCAGAAAGAAAATAACCGAGACTGAACAGGCAGCTATTTTCATTGTAAGTTACTCCAGGGATAAGGGATAGATCTAAGGATGTTTGTCTGAGTTAAACAGTATGAGTAACTCCTTCACGTTTCCTAGGGAGAGTAAACACCCTAGTCTGACAAGAAGGTTTTTGAGGCCAAAACCCTCAGTATTCCTTTTTTTTTTCTCTTTTTTCTTCTGGCTTGTTCTTTGTCTAACTTTCTCTGTCTAGAATTACATAATCGCAAACCCAAACCAAAATGCTCCTTCCAACCAGACAGGAAACATGACAGAGCTGGGAAGACTTCCCCCTTTTCAGCCACCTTATCGGTCCCTGTTCTTGCAGCACCACTGGGCTACCCACGAAGCGCGATGTCCTTCCAGCTAAGGAAGGAGAGATGGTGACACGAGAAGTCAGGAGGCTGTGTAACCATCTGGGACCATTATCTTGCCACTGGGATTCGAGTGTCACTTAGCCACGACCTAAGTGGAAGCAGTTGGTGAGCTCTGGACTAACAGTGACACTGTCTGTCAACCCCCAAGTACCTGAGGTTTTGTGGTGAGAGTCACAGCTTCTCCAAGCAGGTATAAAGTCAACCTGAACTGATTGGAGGGGGAATAGAGAGGGACAGAAGATTAATTTGATCTCAGACTTCAAAGCAGACAATTGTTTGAGACAGAAATAGATAAAATAATAGTATTTTTTTTAAAAAGGGCCGTCGGATCCAGATAAAAATTTTCAAAGTCATGGAGTATCTTGGTCTCTCTAGGTCTTACACAATTTCTTTTTCCTGGTTATTCTTAACTACCATGAGATGGAGAAACTGGCAGCAGATCAGAAAGCTTAACTGACCTTTCCCAAAGTCCGGAGGTGAGAGATCCTGAAAGCAGGGGCTGAGATCAAGAGATATATGGAAAAGTGTGAATATCTGTGTATATTTACCTAGGTATCGCTTGTGCATCTCATTCTGCCCGGGCTTGGAAACCTTACACACACTACACTGCCCTAAATTCAGTCAGATGGACTTCAATTCCAAAGCAAGTTAGTCTCCAAGTAAGTACGTAACATGGGACATTTCCAAAGCACCTTTTTATTGATGCTGAAGTTACTTTTGGCAAAGGAAGTGAAGTTTTTCCCTTTCTCCCTTTCCCCCCCCTCTTTTTCTTTCCAATCACACGAGATTCTGGTATGTCTGCACAGAAATCTGATGTTCCGTGGGCAATTCAGACCTTTTTAAGTAGAGTAATACTAGGGTGAAAGCTCCCCACGTTTGTGCCTTTTGGAAACAAACGAAAACCCACCTCTGGTAAAACGTTAGGCTAAAATCACTTATTTAACAGGGGAAAGGGGATTAGGAAAGGAATATATAACTATAGGAAAATGAATTTTTCTTGCTTGGGGCCAATCGAACAGACCACCTTGCAAAAACTTTGTTGTGCCAACAAGAGTTTCACCGAAGGCTGGAGGAAAAAAAGGGGTGGTTTTTTTTCCATCTGAGGGGAAGAAGCGGCGCTACCTGCCCCAGCCCGCTGCTGTCCCACCCCGCCTGGCCCGGGGCACCAATGCCCGGCACCGGGGGAAGCGCCGAGGCCCCAGGAGAAGGCGGGGGGGCAAAGCCCCTTCTCCCCACACCGCGAACACCTCAGAGCACGCACATTGGGGGGTCTCTGCCCGCTTGTCCCCCTTCGCTGCCCCCTCTCCTCCCCGGTCACCTCTGGGGGCAGCAGCCGAGGGGAGGCTGCGCCCGCTTGCCCTTGTGCCGGGGGGGCAGCCCCGAGCCGGCCCCTCTCCTGTCAGGGCTGCGGCCCCTCAGCGAGAGAAGCCGCTGGCGAGCCGGGTGAGGCTCAGCTCCCGCCCTTACCCCAGCCCCGGGACGGGACCCGCCGCCGCCGCCGCCGCTGCGCTCTCACCTTGTACTTCATGGCTGCGGAGCGCTGAGGGGCGCGAGCGGCAGCTACTCCACCTCCCGCCGCATCGCCGCCGCTCCGCGCCCCGCCGCCCGCCTTCGCCGCCAGGCTACCCCGCTCATTTGCATAGCGGCGCTCCCATTGGTCACGCTCGGGGGGCTGCCCCTTCTATATTTGCATAGAGGCGCTTCTATTGGCTACTTTCCCGGGGGGCTACGGAGCTCATTTGCATAGCGCTATTTCCAATGGGGTGGGCCCTCGGCGGTCCTGCCCTCTGCCGGTCCCCGCCTGCTCCCCGCGGCCGGAGCGGGGCCCGTTAGAGCGGCCCCGCCGACGGGAGCGGGCCGGGGCTGGCTGGGCAGAGCCGAGGGGACCGGGCCGGGGCTGGCTGGGCAGAGCCGAGGGGACCGGGCCGGGGCCCGTTAGAGCGGCCCCGCCGAGGGGAGCGGGCCGGGGCCGGCCGCGCAGAGCCGCTCCCACGTAGAGCGGGGGGAAAAGCCGCGTACAGAGCGAGAGCTGAGCGGCTCCGCTTCCTGTGACCCGTCGGCTCCGCCCGTGCCCTTTCAAAGCCGTTTCACCTCGAGTTCCCTCCCCTGCCCCGAAAGGGTCCCTCGGAACAAAAGGCCGCCTGTTTGCCGCCCCCGCCCCGGCGGCTGCTGCCTCCCGTGCCCGGGGGGGGTTGGTTCTGGGCCTGCCAAGGTTCAAAGCGCCCAGGCTGCCAGCCCCGGGGACCGTAGCTGTGCGTGACAAAGCTATGAGGCCCCAAAGCCGGCCCTGGCATCCTGGCATGGCCCGGGCCCTGCCTCGCCAGCCGGGCGGCACAGAGCTCCCTGCCCGCTGCCAAACCCACCTGGTGCTAAACGTTTGTCCATCCCCACCCCGATGTCCATTCCTTCCATCGTCGACCCGTGCAGCTTTTGGAAGGGTTGGATGCTTTGCGCTGCTCCCTCGCCGTCTTCGCAATCGATTTTTGGTCTGGTTTGTTGCCGAAAGATGATCTTTTAACTTCTGCCTGTGTGATCAAAACCAACAAGCGCTGCCTTCGCCCTGGAAACCCCGCTGTTTGAACACCAGTGAGACACCAAGAAGACTTTAATGATGTCCCATTAAAGAGAGCGACCGTGGCAAATAAGGCTTATTTAGAAAGGAGTAATAATTAACTCCGGTATCTTGGGGGAAGGAGAGAGCAGGGAAAATAAACGTGCGGTGATCCTCCGTGCTTTTTAAATCAGCCCCCGTCATCAGGCATGATTAATACGGTGCGCATAATGGGTATCTTTGTGTATGGGACATACTCCAGCTTGTTTAGATGAGCAGGAAATAAATTCTGTCCTTTTTGACCCAAGTTGGATTGTACCCAACGTTTCTAGGTCACAGACGGACTCAAGACTATTTCTAGTGGCCTAAGGAAAAACAGCAAAGAATAATCTTGTACTACCAGATTACAAACATAACTTCATTCCATAGTACAGTGATATCCTTAAGTTCTCAAGTGACTAATCCTCTGGAAAGGGATCCTATTGCTGAAATGGCTTCATGGCTTCTAAAGAATGTCATATTTTTATCTACAATCTCCTGCGTTCTCTATTTCCAGCATAAAATAGGTGGTTGTACTAGAAAAAATTACTAAATGAGTGCAAAAATGCTTGTTTTGTACACTGCCTTCTTGAGTGCACGTGCCCTCATCGTTGATTCGAGTCCCTGTCAGTACAGAAGATGTCTCAGTTATTAGGGAGAAAAGTGAGTTTCTGCTTCCAGCAGTGAAGAGCTGTGACCGGGCTCCCTGTGCAGTGCTGGAGCATCACTGGTTATAGCCCCTCGCAAGGGTTTTCCTTTCAGTTTTTGTTGTTGCTGTTGATTCTTATGATTTTTCCAAGAAGTTACTTGAAATCCATAATGTTTCCTACACACTGAGTTTGGGCATTGTTTGGAGCGTAGCGTCAAAATTTGGGCAGTTTTGTAAGAATAAAGCTTGTTTGTGTGCTGTGTCCTTGGACACTTTATGTAAGAAAAGAATTCTTCCAGTGATTATGTATAACCAGCTTATTATTAGGAGACTGCAAATCTTTTTGGAGTGTTTCTTAACTGTAGACATTGACCTTTGATTTTCTTTTTGCCCTTCATACTCCAAGGATAGAAATTCCTTCTGAGAGAAGGAAATTTCTCTTTAGTGCAGAGGATGAAGTGGATAAGGTGTGAGCTTGGTATTGGATGAGCATCCAAATCATGTTCCTTGAATAACCTCTGTATAATCTCTTTATGTGGCACTATGGTCACGAGGATAAATGCATTTACGATTGTAAAGCTGTGTTACTAAGGTCTGGATAAGTATTAGAGACAAAACTAAGGAGAGTAGAACCGTATTTCAGACTTCACCAATATTTAAAAGCATTGTCCATCTGGTTTCCAGTCATCCCACCAGTAGTGATACTTCTTGTGTAATTGGCATTTTTCCTTTTTCGGAATGCTTGGCATTATGAAACCTAAGCACACTTGAAAAGCTGTGCCTTCTGCTTTTATTTCAGCTTGCTCTGCTTTTCCTTGACGCAAAACATCCCTGACTGATCTCAACATGAGGTCACGGATGTGTTAACGTACAGTCCTAGTTGGGTTGCCCCTTGTATAGATTGTTTTGCCTTTATTGCTCTCCGTAACTCGTGTTAAAAACTTCTCAGCAGATGCCACTGGAATGACAGCGTGGGCACAAAACCCCAAAGCCTGTCGGTGTCGATAACCGTGTGCTTTACAGTTCTGAAGAACCACAGAATCACTCGGGTTGGAAAAGCCCCTTGGGATCATCGTGTCCAACCATTAGCCCTACTCTACAAGTTTACCCCTAGACCATCTCCCCCAACACCACATCTGAGTGATGTTTAAACACATCCAGGGATGGGGACTCAACCCCCTCCCTGGGCAGCCCATTCCAATATTTCTCTACTCTTTCCGTGAAGAATTTTTGCCTGATGTCTGGTCTAACCCTCCCTTGTTTCAGCTTGAGGCCATTCCCTCTGGTTCTATCCCTAATTACCTGAGAGAAGAGCCCAGCACCAGCCTCTCTACAGCATCCTTCCAGGGAGCTGTAGAGAGTGATGAGGTCTCCCCTCAGCCTCCTCCTCCTCAAACTAAACAGGCCCAGCTCCTTCAAACAATCCTCATGTGATCCCTTCTCCCATCCCAGAACCAGCAATGAGAATCAGTGTTTTACAGGGAGAAAAAGCGATTGCCATCACACCCCACCTCCTCAGTGAAGTCCCGTTGCTCGGTTTATTCACCCACCCTCCCTTTCCTTCTCTCACCTACTCTCCCTTTCCTTCTCTCTGTGGGAATTCGGGATCGCGGGAGCGTGGCGTTTGCGGTCAGCTGCTGCGTCTTCTCGGGGTAATACTGAGTTTCAGGCGTAGTCTAGGAAAGGTTTGAGTTGGTTGCCTTGGATAATCAGCTCAATTATAAAACAGAACGCGCTGATGAGGCAGCCAAGAGCTGGCATTACCCATCTCTCTGCTGCAACTTGAGCGGTGTTGCCAGGATTTAGAACTACGGGGCTCTGCTGAAGTTCTCGGGAGGGCGATTCCCGTAACGTGTCCCTTTGCTTCACGGCGCAGCAGTGGCTTGATTCACCGCCTCGTATTTTCTGCTGCTGCCATTCCCGTGCAGTAGCAAATGGGTTCTGTGGCTTCGTCTCGTGCCGCATCAATGGCTTTTGTTTGCCTCTTTGCTTTCGCTGAGGCCAATTAATATTACTCTCTGCTGGTTTGGGCAACCTACTGCTTGCCCCTGACTCTCCTCACACCATCCTGGTGAGCTTATCGCTTGCTTTATTTCTCA
Organism: Todiramphus chloris collaris; assembly: GCA_025345505.1. Lineage (NCBI taxonomy): Eukaryota > Metazoa > Chordata > Aves > Coraciiformes > Alcedinidae > Todiramphus > Todiramphus chloris. The sequence continues at coordinate 3,596,641 of JANVCC010000270.1, forward strand.
CCGTGCCACCGCTCTGTGTCTTCCCAGTGTCCTGCTGCTTGCCAGTTGGGGTTCTGGGGTGTCTGTGGGATGGCTGGCTGGCCAAAGGGATTGCTTCTCAGCCAGGCTCTGGGGCTCACCCGCCACGGCCCTCGGTACACAGGGTGCAGCGGAGCTGTCAGCCAGGCTGGGAGGGAACGCTCGCTGAAGAAAATCAGCTGGCTATCTCCTTGTGACAAGTGACAGGAGAAGAACCCGAGACAGATATCCCACTATGAAAAGTTCCTCCAACAAAAATCCCTTGTTCTTACTTCGCCATGGCACAGCCTGAGAAAAGAGAGACGCAGCAGAGTCTCGCTCACCCTTGAGAGAGTCCTTTCAGGCAGGGGCTGTGAGCTTGGTGTTTGGGAAAGCCTGCGATATCTTTTGCTTTTTTCCCTGCACAAAGCCCTAATTATCCTTTGGATAACGGTGTGTTGCATCGGCATCGCTTCTTCCCATGGTACGTGGCCAGGGGAGTGGGATTAAAATCAATTTAGTCCTTGTGCCACTGCACTTTGAGAGCAAAGGAAGGGTGGGAAACGACCCTGGTCCCGTCGCCTCCATAACGCTTCCCAGACCAGTCCAGCAGGTATGCGATGGATGGGATTTCTTCAGTATAGGATGGTTTTATACACTCTCAGAGTGGTGGAATTTGCTTGCTTGGACAAATCTGTTAAAAAAGATGAAACACTGCTATTCCCTGAGAGGAACATTAGCAAAAATTCCTCGCTGACGTGGGCAGGCTTCTGTGTCTGTCTGCACAGAAAGGCCCCTTCTCCCACCTCGCTGGGAGATAATGAGAAAAAGATTTCCTTCTCACCCAAAGAAGGGAATATTTTGCATTTCAGCAAACCAAAACAAAGTCTGCTCTATTTTTCTTTGACCAGCGATGGAAATCTTTTTGAGCACGCCGTCTGTTCCGTGTAGCAGTAACAGACTGTGCTGGCAGACAGCGGGGCGGGCAGCGATCGCTGCCGCGGGCGGGTTGAAGTGCAAAGGTCAAACTGGGAGAAGAAAAATTGTTAATGTAAGTATCTTCTTAAATTTGACTGACCTTTGCCATTCTACCTAAGATGCCTTTTAATCACAGAGCCGGTTCGCTTGCCCTGCTCCAGAATTCTACACTTCCTTTAATCCATATGAACTAATCTCGCAGGCATCCCCACCTCCTTTCACAAGAAAGCACAAAAGCTGTTCCCAATCTCCAGAAGGGCACTTTGTGCAGCGTTCCTTCAGGAATCGCTCATTTAATTTTGTAAGTCAACCATCAAGGCCCTGCCTAGTGACCTTCCTGCAGAGAAAGGGAATAAACGCAGCTCCCTCTGTCCTCTCTGCTTTGCTTCAAATGCCAGCCAGAAAGAAACACGCTGGTGTCCTCCCACCCAAAAGGTTTTGAAAGTGAATCTGGCCTTTGTTAGCTTTAGAAATCATGGCAGGCAGGCAGAGTTTAGATATTCTGGCAGCAGTGAGCACCAGATTGACCTAGAGGATAAAAACTGAAAAGTCTGTTCAGTTAAAAGAGACAAAAAAAAAGGGGGGGGGGGATTAAAATAAATGCCACTGCAATTTTCACTTGTTACGAGAAGCAGGTGCTCACCTTCCTCGGGGGAAAATGAACAGGAGAAAAGAAACAGTGGAGTCACTATTAAAACAGTGTGAAGGACCCAGCTCATGCTGGGGAAAGGAGAGAACGTCAAATTGAAACGAAGTAAATTTATCTCTGGTCCAAGGCTGAGTACGAACTGCAGGTGAGGATGGGAAAGAATCGCTTCTCCAGGTCTGTGCAGCACAGCAGTTCCCAGATGTGTTGAGCTCCTGGGTCAGGGGATTGTGGCCAAAGAAGGACCATGAAGCTGGTGAAGGGTCTAGAGAACAAGTCTTGTTGCGCTGAGGGGCCTGGGCTCGTTCAGCCTGGAGAAAAAGAGGCTCAGGGGAGACCTTCTGGCTCTCAGCAACTCCCTGACAGGATGGAGCCAGGTGGGGTCGGTCTCCTCTCCGAAGTAACAAGTGATAGGTCAAGAGGAAAGAGCTCAAGTTACACCAGGGGAGACTGAGGTTGGCCATAAGGAAAAATTTCTTCCCTGAAAAGGTCATCCAGGGCTGTCCCAGGCTGCCCACGGCAGTGGTGGAGTCCCCGTGATCCCTGCAGGGGTTTCCAAGCCGTGGAGCTGTGGTGCTGAGGGACATGGGTCAGTGGTGCCCTGGCAGTGCTGGGGGAACGGTTGCACTTGGTGCTCTGAAAGATCTCTTCCAACTAGAAGGATTCTGTGATTCCATGTCCTCAGCAGCATGGGCAGGAGTTGGTGGCCGACGGCAGCAGCCGTAGCCGAGCTGCCACCCACACTTTGCAGCATAGAGGTAAGAGCCCTGCCAACCTCCATCCGCGCTGGTGCAGATCACGCTGCTGCCTCGGGTGGGAGAGGTGGCAGAAGCCGGTGGGTGGCTTCAGGATGAGTGCCCAGTGCTTGCCTGCCCACAAACTGGTGGCATAGGGAGGGCAAGAAGAGTGGGAGTTATGCAGGGAAGGCTGGAGAGGGAAAAGAATGTCAGGATGGAGCACGTACTGGCTTATTCCTTGCGGTGATACCGTCAAAGCCTTATTCATTTCCCAAACGAACGAACAAACCAGCCCAACAGTCATGCTCGCAGAACACACGCCTTTATTTTCTCCTCTGGTGCTGGATATTTTTAATCCATGGGTTAAAAAGCACAGGCTTGCTGCCAGCCGCGTGGCATGCGTGCTTTGTCTGGTGCCATACAACCGACTGATGCCGAGAGAGGGTGGGGTTTGGGTTTTGTTGCTTTTTTTTCTGAAGAAAAGCTGAGAAACAGCACAACTATGGAGACTGCAAAAGGCTTCTCTTCTCTCTGATTCACAACCGTGCAGCTGAAAATATGATAAATGTGATACAGGGTGGTTGCTCAAGAGGAAATGTATGTTTAGACATCACAGCTCGTTGAAGATGAAAGGAGCCCAGAATGGGAAGCGGAATCGCCCCAGACGAGAGAACCTTAGGCACAAAGCTTAGGCATGTTAAACTTCCGTAAGAAGTCGTAGTGCTGGCATCCGAAAGCTCAGATCTTTACCTGAACTTTCTGTTTGAGCTTTCCCTGGTCTGGGTGAAACTCTGGAGCTGAGATTTTATCCCCGTGGATCATGTTACATTATTCCACCAGGTATTGCGTTGTCAAAATAGGAGTGAATTGCATGAGGTTTTTATTTATTGTTTTTTTGGTTGGTTGGTTGGTTGGTTTGGGGGTTTTTTTGTTTTGGTGGAGGCCATCCAGCCCCACCACAGCACTATGATCCCACTCTGGAAACACCCCAGGGCTCTTCTGAATACATGCACCCGGTTTAGTAGGTTTGTGGGCATGGTGTCCTGACTTGGACACCACTTTCCTCTGAATTTGTGTGGAAGGAGGTGGTACTGAAACACGAAGCTATAGAATGGCCTATAAAGAGGGGTGTGCGTTCAAGTCCTCACACATCTGTGAAATAGATTTAAAATACTGCAGCAAAACCCTCAAAATCCTGTCAATCCTCCACGCAGAGCATTTCTGCATCTTAGCCCTATCTCGGGGAGACAGGACCAAAGAAACCCTTGTCTAAATGCTCTCCCCTTCCCCTTGATCTGCAAAATACACAGTGCTTTAAATTGGCAAAAACTCAGAGCAGACCCTAAAACACAGTCTCTCCCAGCTGTAAATTGTCCATCGGTTTTACACATCACCCAAGGAGTCATCCTGTGTCTGAGCAGGCAACTGTGTCCCTTTTGTTTGCAAAGCCTGTTCTTTTTGTACTTTCTGGGTTTAGGGACGTTTTGCTGCTTATCTCCCACGCTCCTTTCAGTGAAGGTGATCTGCTGTTGTTATCTTTGATGTCCTCGTGTCTTCTATTTCTCACCAGCAACTCTTTCATAGCACCAAAACCATTTCTCCCTGATAGGGCCAGCAGTTTTCCACTAGCCAGCGACCAGTTCTTTCCAGTGGGAGATGGAGAGGCAAGAATGAAAACTTAATAAAATGCAGATTAGAGAGTAAAACAAAAAAAATCCAAAGGGGAAACTCCTCTTTTGCCTTTACCACCAAGCTTCCCATGAAGTCTCAGCCTGGAGGAGTTTTGAGGCTGGAGGTCTTTTGGAGGGAGGATGTACAATGGAATAGAATCCCAGACTGGTTTGGGTGGGAAGGGACCTTTCAATCTCATCTAGTCAACCCCTCTGCAGGGAGCAGGGCCATCTGCAGCTAGAGCAGGGTGCTCAGAGCCCCGGGCAACCTCCCCTGCAATGGTGCCAGGGATGGGGCAGCCACCACCTCTCTGGGCAGCCTGGCACAGGCTCTCCCCACCCTCAGCATAAAAAATTTCTCCCTTCTCTCCAGTCTGAATCTCCCCTCTTTTAGTTTAAACCATCACCCTTGTCCTGTCCCAACAGGCCCTGCTAAAACGTCTGTCCCCATCTTCCTGACAGGTCCCTTGAAGTCCTGAAAGGCCCCCAGAAGGTCTCCCTTTGGGGAGCCTTCTGCTCTGCAGGCTGAACAACCCCAATAGGAAAGTGATTGTCATTTCTCCCAAGCAGATCCGTGGAGGTCAGTTGATATCCATAACAGCAGAGAACAGCACGTGAAATGTCTCACGCTGTCTGGCTTATTTTTCTCTGCTTTGGGTGTTGGTGGTTAAGCTCTCATTTCATAGTGTAAATTTGCATCCCCACAAAACTGCCAAAAATGGTTATCTCTGCTGCCATCTAAATCTGTTTATGGTCTCCTCTCCCAAAATCATTCTTTAAAGGAGAATGACTGATTTCCAAACCCCTCCTCTTCTTCTGTTATTTTTAACCAGCGCTTCAGTCCGATGCCCTTTACCAAAGCCTCGTTGCGTTGCTGGGTGTTGCAGGACTCTCAAGAAACAATACCAGAAGAGAAGGAACGTGGGAACTCTGTTCCCTCTCTCTTCCACTGCAATCGTAGGCAAGCTCTGAATGCTTCTAGCAACGGGGTAGCCAAAGACGGGGTGAAAAGGACAAAGCGTGTTCCCGTTGGCAAAGCTGCTTCCACTTCACTGGGACCAGCATTTGGCCCTCATCGCGTAGCATCCCCAGCCTTGGCTTCGACTGAATTGGCTCCTCAGAGTGGATTGTCCCTGCTGAGCGAGACAGCGTTTGCAGATAACTTGGCTCTCATGAGTATCCACCACAGCCATTCTCCTGCTTGCTTCAGCCTGGATGCTTCCACTTGCAGAGCTGATAGAAGCACCAGTCTTGGGCTCCCATCAAAGGCAGGCCCCACGCGACTGTTTGCTGGTCTCTCCTTCAACACCTACGTTCTCTGCTCTGCCCTCTCCCTCACGTCTCGATTGACTCATGATGTTTGTTCCTGAAGTCTGACAAGGGCTTGAGTCATAAGGGTTGACACGAGGATTTGACTCCTCACCTCCTCAGGGTTCAGCCCCGTCTGGGAGCTGTAAAGATCTGTCTCCACTTGTACTCATGGCTTTTCAGGAGAGGCTTAGCTCATCTGTTGTGCCGTAAGGTCCTGGAGAATGTATGTCTGGAAGGCATTGCTAAAAATCCCTGGAAGTGTCAGGGTTCCAGGGAGGCTTCTTCAAGGGTTTCAGATCGAGCGTGTTGGCTCTGGCTCTCTAGGCTGTGGGTAGGCACTGCAAAAGGACCTTGGTCACGCTTTCAAAAGGGACTGTCGTGTGCCATAGTTAGCACAGCTGCTGGGAAATGGGTCCACAGAAACTATTCCAGAGGTTGTTGCTTCCAGTGAAAGACCGCGGCTTGCCCAACGGGAAAGCTGTGTGTGTGCAAACCCTCCCCAGAATGTAAGCAGTGGCCCGACGTGACTCTCTAATGGTGCAAACCCTGGCTTAGAGACATGAAAGCCAAAGATGTCCCGGGAGAGCAGGTTACAGGTATATCTGCGTAGATAGGGTCAAAAGCTTTGGACTGGGTCTAGTGGAACAGGCTTCTTAGACTGCTCTGATTTGTCTCACTTCTCAGAGATGGATCTCATGGAGAGATCAAAAGTGGGAAAGCGTAAGGTCCCAAATGCTGACTCCTGACCTGAAAAGAGAAGTCTGTCAGACCAAGCTGCAGGTGTAGGAGCTGTAACCGTTGTGGGGAGGAATGGAGGGAGGCGTTTCTTGGGATTTGTGGGAAAAGAGGGCAAGAAAAGGAAGACGGATCGAGAAATGGACTGTTATTAATCCAAATAATGAGAGAGGACGAGGCAGGGGCGTTAGGGATACAAAGCACCCCACACCTCACCTGGATCAGGATGGATTCTAGAGTCTTGCTGTCTTTTGAGAAATCTCTTCTCCTCTTTACTTGGATGTTGAAAACATTCTGCACTGGATAAATAACACAAAATATCCTCCTTAAAGGCGGAACCGCACGCTGGTAGCGGCCAAGGTAGCTTTCTGAAGACAGACAAGCTTGTGTTAAATTAAAAAATATAGGTATCACGCTAGAGAGTTATGTAAGGTTCTATTTTAAAATCATCTGGTCCTAATTTACTAAATTTACTGCCTCAGAGCTAACGCCAAACTGCTCCATTTGATTTATAGAAATACTTGAGCACATTTTTCCATCGGGCTATTGTAGAGTATATTTACTGCCTTTTTATTATTCTTGCAAAGGCAGAGTTCTTTAAAGAGAAGGGGCGGTTTTGGAGGAGCTTATCGAGAGTTTCTCGCAGGGTGCCAGGAGACATGCGGATAGTAAACAACGCTGCGTGCTTGGGAACATTCCACTCGATTTTCAACCCCTCGACCCCTTCACCCATTTTTATTTTTTGTATGTTTGTTGGGAGAGTTCTTTTTTTTGGGGTTGGTTTTTTTTTTTTTATATTTTAAACTTCGTAATTGAACAAAGTGACCCATCTGGTAAATGGATGTTTGAAAATGTCTGCTTTGTGCCAAACCACTTTTCGAAAGAGCAGACTACATTTTTTTTTTATTATTATTATTTTATTTTATTATTTTTTTTTGGAGGCAAATATTTAAACAGCAGCCGGACTGTGATGCATTGCTAACCATTAAAAAAACACACAAAACCCAGACAGCAGGCAGGGGGGAGAGTCGGGGTGGAAGAAAGCTTAACAAATATTCCATTAAAAATCTATCTAAAAATATCATGCTGAACAACCCTCCTCCTTCCCCTTTTCTCTCCCTGACAAGGGTTTCCAAGTGGGAAACGATGGCTGGGGAGTAGAACCGATGCCCTGTGTGCAGCAGAGCGATTGAGCGCGTGCTTAACTTTATGCACGTGCTCAAGTCCTTCCTTTACTCGTGTCTGCCCCACTTCATTGAACCGGGTCCTTGACAAGTCCTTGTCTGCTTGTGCAATGAAATTGTGCTCTAGAAGGGTTATGTTTTTTGAGATCTTGAGGAGTCATCGTGGCTTTTCTTCTCCTGCGTCCATCTCCCGTTGAACTTAGCCCCGAAGTCTGCACCACGTGCAATGAGTTCTCAAAGTTATGGACATTGGATGGAGCTTTCAAGCCTTTCCCTAATTTTTATTCATCTCTCTATACCGATCTTTTGAACCCAGAAGTGCCAAAATACCACAAGCAGAGGGAATTTTTCTGGTATCTCCAGCTTGAGCAGAGGTAGGTGGCATTAGACACCCCCGATCTTCTGTGGAAAACTCAGACCAATTCTGATCTAATCTAGCAGTCATACCAATACCTCTTCTCCAGAAGTACCCACGCAGATAGCTGACACTTGCATGGCCTGCTTTCATTTTGATACCTCTCTTTCCTCACCCATCACAGCTGCTCTCTGCTGATTCAAACTCAGAGCCTCCTGAAGTCACACAACCAACTACCCAACCTCAAGGACTTTGACTTCAGCCCCTTTTGAGTCCGTAAACTCCAGCCTGTTTTAAAGGCCAACTCTCAGAGTAATTTTGAAGCTCATGGGATTGTTATTTTTTGCATTGACGCTGCAAGACATCAGACTCTCAATGCCAGCTTCCAAACTTTTCAAGTGTCTGGTCTCAACAGCAGAACTTCCAGATGAGCTGGGTGTGCACCAAGAGGCTGTTACTTCAGTAAAAGAACGAGAGGGTGTAATCCCAGCCCTAGCAAAGCTGACTCAAGAGTGACTGGTGACTCCACAGCATCATCTGTTCAGTCTTGGGATAGAGAAGATATTGGTAGCTGGCCCAGCTTTACAGTGCCAAGGCAAAACCCATGTCTGTTTTGTGTCCACCAGTGTCTTTGCTGCTGCATCATCTCGTAACATCCCAACGTTTTAGGGCATTTCAGTTTTTGTGAAGCAAGTTACTAGGCTGTTGCGGGTTGTTGGAGAAGGACTGTCAGAAAAAGGGAACTGGGTTTGTTGCCAAACGTGAAGGGCTCCTGGCTGAGAAATTTTCCCTGCAGCTCATCAAATACAAATCCACCAAATCTCAAACGCTTCTGTGATAGAGATGCAGGAGAGCCACTCATGGAGAACGGGGCTGAGGTGGAAAGGAAGGGGGGTAAAAAGGTCGCAGCTGGGAAAATGATTCAGCACTACTTTTTGTGGGCTGGCATTTGTGTTTGCAGGTCAAAGTCAGTGTAAAGTTGTAAACGTTCTTCTGCGTTCTGCCCTGGAAAGGAGATAACGGTGCAAGACAAGCAAAGCACTGAAGTCTAAATTTAATTTGACACGCCATGAAAATGAGACAATTGTGTGCTAGCTGGTTGAGGTCCAGAGATGTCACCTCCCATTACTATCATTTGTTGAGTGGTTGCCAACATTTGTCCGTTTTCACGGCCCCATCAGTGCTGTAGAAGAATATTCCTGGGACTCCTCGGCAGCCTGAGGAAGAGTGGAGCTTTGTTTTTCGGGAGCTAATCCCCTTAAACCACTTCCTCTTCCCATTGGAGTGAGGTTTTTCTTAATGCCTTTTTGTGTGTTTTGTTTTGTTTTAATGACCAGTGCTCTCCGGGCTGTTTCCAGGTCTCCCTGGAAGGTCAGGTCTGCTTTTCTCTTTGCTTGCCATTCATATGGTGAGTAGCAAGTGCTCCTCCTGCCCCCTTCCCTCAGGCTTTGAGGCTGCTGTGTTTGCTGACCTCAACTCTCTTGTTTGAGGTCGACAGCATTTATTTCATTATTTCACTCTTTAGAAAAATCAAAGAGTTCCTTAAGTTTTGTGAAGTTCTATCCCTTTTTGCTGTTTTTCACTACTTCACCCAAATATCTGGGTAAATAAAAAGTGCACCTGCATTTTCCAGCCTTTTCTTTGCACAGTGATACGAGGAGAGCCACCTGATGCCAAAAAGAATTTTTCGACCTGCAGCTCTGTCTGAACATTCCCCCAGCACTGCCAGGTCACCATTACACCATGGCCCTCAGCACCACAGCTTTGAAACCCCTCCAGGTGTCATGGGGACTCCACCACTGCCCTGGGCAGCCTGGGCCAGGCTTTGGCAACCCTTGTGGGGAAGGAATTTTTCTTAATGTCCAACCTCAACCTTCCCTGGCACAACTTGGGGCTGTTTCCTCTTGTCCTGTTTCCCTTCCTCTTGGACCCGTGTCATCCTTCTCCTCAGAACTCAAAGTGGTTTAGAGGTTTGGTTCACTTAGGCACGTGAATGTTTGAGGGCTAGACTTTCAAAAGTACACGTAGCTCCACCAGGGATGGGACTGTGTTGCCTGAGCATGTCATTAATGGACAGGTCTATCTTAGGGTATCCCAGTTGACATGATAGCTGCAACTCCAGGAAAGCAGCAGTGTCCAGCAAGTCCTAACTGCATTATACCCACCCTTACACGGATGGTTGAGAGTTGGGCACCTGAGCCTTTTGAATCCAATCCCTGAACATTTGTTGGCGTCATGGCCAAGATATCTCAACATCCTGGCTCAGCAAAGCTGAGCTGGAGTTTGGGATCTGCGTCTCCACAAATGGATTTCTTCTGGCGGAAACCAGACATACAGAGGGAGAAACCACACAAAATAATAATCATCACATCTTCCAAATATGTTTCAGCTGTTTCCAGGTAAACTTTTGGTCCAGGAATTCTGGGAGCAGGAGACATTTGGTAGTCAGAATAATAGTAGTAGAAAAATCTGGTCCCTGAGGTTCAGCCAACTGAAAATTCATCCGCTGTGAAATTGTCACAGCTTGCTAGGCTTAGGCAGCCATGACCTCTGCCACTTCCATCCTGTAAATACAAAGTGGCCTCTTCCCTGGTCCAGCAAGGAACAGAAAATAATTCATTGCGCTCAAGCATCTCAGCGTTCAAAGTAGCCAGCAAGTTTTCCCCAGGCCTTCTGAAAAGCCTGATCATTTGATGGAACGCACGCGGAAGGCAAAGGTACCGTGGAGGAAAACTACTTTTTCTCTGTTGCTTTCTGCTTCTACTGATTTGTACTGTACTGAAAACCAAACCCCATCACTGAGTCAGTAACTTCTGCATCGACATCCTGCGAACTCCCTTGCTAACTGCAGCAACAAACCGTGGCTTTCCGGTGCTGGAGAGCGAACTGACATCTCACGCTGGGGGCTTTCTAGGTCATATGCTCCCAGGCAGAAAGGATGTGGTTTTGCTGCTCCGTAGGTCACAATACAGAGCTGCACCAAAACGGACTCTGTGAAAGCTGGCTGTGACAAAGGCTTCACCGTTACTTTTCACAGAAAGGTGAAGCCCACTGGTTTGGTCTCGCTAGGCTGCTGGGAAGGCTAGACTTGGGTTTAACTCGCATGCTGGGCACAGTAGGACAAGAGGACAATAACTAGAAGGACAAGGGGACAAACGGAGACTCGCACCACGATAATTCTTGCCCAAGTGCTTAGTAAACTGGCCCTTACTTACTCTTTGCTTTGACTTCTGCTGGCAATGAAGGTGCCACCAAAATAAATCTTGACTCTTTCATCCTCCGTGGCAGGTACGTAACTAGACTTTGCATCCTGGCTCGACGCCATCCAAATAAAGCTGCACTATACAAGAAAATCTTCTATGCCATCTTTTTGCTTGCCAAACATCTGAAGTCAGTGCTGAAGAGGTCGAGTCCGAGCCCTCCAGCTTTGGAGTCTGCAGAGGGTCTCACTGTGCTTACGGGAGCTGCTTCCTGCAATCAGTTCTCACTCAGTTACAAGAGGCTTAGCAGACTTATCAGAAGCAGGGAAGAAATGTAGGTGGGGGCATCTGCTCCTTAAACCAAATGATGGGGAAAAGCAGCTGCAGTGATTCCTCTGCAGGTTCTTCAAAAGGGGCTCCACGTTTCTGGGAAGGCAGGGCTAGTTTGACAGGGACCAGATGTGGCACCGAAGAAGCTTCATTCATTCACTCGGCCCAGTCTTGCTAAGCAGTGTAACACAGGAAAGAAGATTATCTTTCCTCTTTGAAGGTAGGCAGTCATGGTTCATCACCAGTGTGTTTGTATCTCCAGGAACAGATAAACTCCTCTTTGCTGGGAGGTCAGCAGTCTGTGAAACAAAGGTTCTCTGTCCAGCTTCCTGCTACATTTGCTAATGAACTGAGAGGAAAAAGGGCTCACCACATGAATGACTTTCCTCCATCCTCTGGGATACCTCTTGCGCTAGGTGCCGAGGAGAGCCCCCATGTCCCCAGGGGCTGTGCATTGAGAACATCCACCCGCATCCTGGGAGCATTTGCCATCCTTGCTGGTGGTGGCCAGAGGGCCAGTGCCCGCTGCTGCACCTCAGTACATCTGCAGCAGCACCACCTTGGACAGAATGTGAACTGCTGAACGTACTCAGCACAGAATTCCTTACTGCTGGCACTGGAGTCATGTCTCTGTCTTCTCCCTTAGAGACCAGCAGAAAAAAAATCAGCTTTGTAATGGAAAATCCCTCAAGATCCCTACTTCTCCCTGTACCAGGGGGCGTATCGACTCCTAGCACCTCTCATTCCTCTAGGCCAAGCTTTTTATGAGCATCCATCACTGTAAACTCCATCCATTGCTTATACCTCATCGTAGCTTTGCTTACAGCTAAAGCAGTTTATAAATTCACTTTTGCATGCCAAGATTTCAGGCTCTGTCCCACTTCCCAGCAGAGCAGTTCTTGCTCTCTCAGGTAGCACTGTAAAGGACCATGCCTGGGCTGAATGAGACCTTGTCTCAAATCCAGGCTGCTGGAAAGGAGGTAGCTGGAAGCATTTGCAGGACACTAGAATATCTGGAACTCATCCCCAGAAATGCAATAAAGTATTTTCAAATACCTACAAATCTTCCAAATCTTCGGAAATCTGAGAAGTTTGCTTTGAGAATGCCCATAAATTAAATATCTCCCAGACCTGCAGACCACATCTGTTGCCCGAGTTTAATCCCCAGTACCAACAGTGCAGAAAGAAGCTGCTCCTGTGTGCAGAGAGATCATCTCCTTCTGCAAATCCCTGACGTTTTCAATGTGCAAAATCAACTTGCAGCTGCATAACTGTCGCAAAAGGGGAATTTCTGCTTTGCAAAGGGATGGTGGGGGTTTGGTGCTGTTGTTTTGTGTACAAGGACTTCACAAGCCATTTGGGATTTCATCTTGCTGGGCTAGACTCTGGATGATCTACCAGCCTTGGCTCCTGGGGAGTCAAGCGCCAGGAGTTTCTTAGGTTCAGAGAAAAGGTCGTCCACACACGTGGTGAGGTTTTCTAAGGTATATATGTATGTGTACATGCACAGAGTGCTATCCCTTAAGCTTTCAGTTCAAGTATTATCCCTTAAGCTTTATTTCCTTGGGAAAGCAGGCCCACCTCACCCCTAGGTGGACATGTCCATGGAGGGACATTTTGTAGAGCGTTTTCCAGAATCAGTTTGACAAGTTCAGCAAACTCTGCAGGTCTCTGAAGTGCTGTGTTGTCCTGTTTACACAGGCTGCCTCGGTAGCCAACTTTGGGAACGAAGCACGAGGGAACGTGTGTGGCCACCGCAGCGCTTTCAACATGCGTGTTGTTGCAAACCTCTTCTTCTCTACAAACCCCTCTCTTAACCAGACCTGGGGCTTTGGTTGCCCTTTTGCACAACTCCTTTTCATGCGGCTGAAAACCTCTCCTCTTCCTGCACGGTCGAGTTCTGGCCATTAAAAGCAGGACCCAGCAAAAAAGGTCAGCGTTTAACAATTGTCTGTTGTATGGAATGACCACACGTTGTTTCCTCTTCCCTCCCTAGATAACTGGGATGGATTTTTAGGGACTTTTTGGTGGACAGCGAACGCATGTTCACCATAGAAGTTGTGTCTGCGTTCAGGTATTTCGAGTCTCAGCTTGATTGCTTCTATCTGATGTCTTCTGTGGAAGGAAACGAGGGTCAGACTCTTCCATCGGTCCCTGGAGGATGATCTCGTTGCTGCTGGTGTAGGTGACTGTGCTGCACTGAGGTAGGGCTGAGTTACACCGTTCAGTTAACGTTTAGTTCCTTCCATCCTTCCAGCTAGCGAGATGTACGATTCCTCAGCTCTTCAGGAGGATCACATTATGAAATCATGGTTTGGGTTTTATTTTTAACCAGCCAGCAGATAAAATGACAGCTCTCTCCCTGCTCTGGAATGTCAATTGTGGTGGCCTCTTCTACAAGTTTTGTCAGCTTAAGTAAAACAAATAAATACCCTGCTTCTTTGCCTTAGGTTACCAAATAACAACTGGGCATTTACTGTTGTTACAGGGAGCCATAATTATTATCAATTACTAAGTATGCACACGTATTTTGTATACTCAATGGATTTAGAGCTATTTTCATTCCAGCCTAATTAGAAAGCTACATAGTAATCTCCAGCCTCAGGCTTTTCCTACCCATCCTTGAGTGACTGCTTAACTTAGCCCTTCAAAATAAACAAAGAGCTGCCCCAGCCACAGCAAAGCTCCAAAGGAGGCCCCGTACACAGTGACACAGGATTAAGAGATGACTGTATTTTTTTTAGCAATTCCCTTTTTATTTTGCTTTGCAAAATTATCTGCTAGCTACAGGCTTCAGTGGGAAGGTATAACTGTGAAATTAATTGCAGTATTTCTAGAGCAAGTTAATATTTTCTTTCATACGTGGTGGGAGAGGAAGAAAACACATTTGAAGTAAAGACTAATTAGTTGACTGTAAGACAAAAATGATAAATTCTGGGAGTGTAAAGTACTGAAGCAGGTATCTGGATGAGGTTATGGGCTCTCCTTTCTCGTACGCTTTCCAGATCACGTTTAATTTTGGGAGAAGAGCCTGACCTCACCTGGCTCCAGCCTCCTGTCAGGGAGTTGCTGAGAGCCAGGTCTCTCCTGAACCTCCTTTTCTCCAGGATGAACAACCCCAGGTCCCTCAGCTGCTCCACACCAGACTTGTTCTCTAGACCCTTCACCGGCTTCATTGCCCTTCTTTGGACACATAACATGTAACACAGTGGCCAAGGTGGCCTCCCAGGAGTTTGAGAAACCATCATCATGTGCCCGTTTCACATCAGACATTCAGGTTTGACCCTTTGCTTCTGGTGTACCAGAAATAAGATTCAGCCATGTGGCCTCTTGATTTTGAGGCATAGTCCTCATAGCCTCCTCTTGAGCACGGGTTTTTGGTGGTTGTCCTGAACAAGCCTGATGTAGGACCAATACTTAACCTGTATTAAGCACAAACCAGTTTGAAGCTGAATAAATGAGAGAATGAGGTTCAGGGTCTGCAGGCTGAGGTCTGGGTTCTCAGGGTGCAAACCACAGGCTTTGTGCAGAACTTGGCAGTTGGGCACCTAAACCACCTATACAAATCTCATCCCACCAAACTGTGGTGGTTGGCTGGTTATGTTTATAACTCTGCTTATATTTATATTTTAGAGGGAAATGCCAGCAAACCTCTTGACCAAAAGAAACCCGCTCGTTGCACAAACACCATTTCTGTCAGAAAGAAGAGTTCCCATATGGCAGAGATGGTCACACCACCTGAAGTGCAGCCAGGAGATGTTTGATACCACAGCACTGATGCTTCCATGAGAGTTTTGAGTTCAGAGCAGAAGTTTCAAGCTTCAGCAAAGGGTGGGTGGGTGACAGCCCATGTATTTTAGTCGCAGGATGGATCCTGGGAGAAGCCAGAGATGCTCGTGTCCTGTGACCAGGTTTGTTAGCCTGCCTCTGGCAAAGAGTCAGACTCTATTTCTCTGTATCAGGCTAATAGTTCCACTCTGGTATATACAGTGGCTTTAGGACCTCAGGAAGAGCTGTTTGTGCAAATCACCAAGCAAATCAATGGCATGTGCATTCCAAGGACTCATAACTCAAGCAGAAAGCAAAAGAAAAAAATAATGAAAATCATCAGATTGCTCAAAGGAACTTGTTTAGGGTGGCAATTTCCTTGCCATATTTCAGCTCTCTGTCTCCAGCTATTCAGGCTGTCTGAAATAAATCACTTGTCTTTTTTTTTTTCCCTTTTTTTTTCTTCCTGAGCGATGGGGGAAGTTCGATCAGTTTGTTTGTGCTCACTCTTTTCTGTTGCTGTCATTTGTAAATTCTCCTTTTCCATAAAACCAAACAAAACCTGGGACTGTTTCTGTTGACAGCTCTCCCCAAAGACCTAAACATGCTCAAACTTTCAGCAGGCTTCAAGTAGTATTTTAACCAGAAGACAAAATAGCTCAGCTGTTTTAGCCACCACTGGAATGTGGCTCGAGCTACGTATGCAAACCAGGCCCCACATATTACAGAACATCCATAAGAAGTAAGATCCATCCCCCACTTGAGAAGCAACATGTTTTATCCTACGTTGGAAGGATGCTTGAGGCCAGACTCCTGTTAGGTGGCCTCATCCCAGACAGTGGTGAGTCCCTACAAAATCACAACCAGTTGTGGGTTGGTTTTGGGGTTTTTTTTTTTTGCCAAAGCCAAATGTATTTCCCTTTGAAGTACTGTTGGTGAGGAGCGTGTTTTATTATGCACGGTGTTAACAGCAGGTCAAAATCTAACTCCTTTTTCATATTAAAATAAGAAATCACGTCCATGAGAACTTCAGACTGGCTTTTTAACTACAAGCTGCGACTCTTTATTTATTTATTTCTCAAATGAAATAAAGGTACTGCTTGGGAGCAGGAGACCAAGAAGCTGTTTCTAAGCTAAAAGGCAGGCAGGAGAAGCTTGGCTTGTCCCCAAGCTGGGCTGAAGTTGACAAATGAAATTTCATTAGAAGTGCCGGGGCGGTTGTGAAACTGCCAGTAAATAAAGAACTGTCTCCCCAGAGTCTCACACTTTTTCCAGAATCTTATTTTCCCGTCGGACTCCGTTCTGCCAGGGACAGTATTTTAAAAAGCAAAAAAGCAGAGCTAAGCATCAGCGTTAGAAGTCAGTAGATAATAAAGGTCAAATGTATTTTTTCCAGGAGCTACTGGAATTTGTGCCATTATTTTCTCTTTTCTTCCTCCCTTGCGCTTTCCCTCACAGTTGTTAACCACTAATGGGTCGAAGCCAAGGCCATGAATCTAGACAGCTTTGGGGATGGTTCCAGAGCTAAACCGTGTAGCTGACCATGTTTTCTCCAATGACCCGAAGCAAACCCCAAGCCCCGTGCCCACCCCCCTGTGCTCTGCAATGCCTGGAGCTGTTTCAGACCCGAATCTGAACTTCGTGGCTGATGACCCTCTTTAGTCATCATCCTGCAGGAACTCAAAATATAAATTAAATGCACATCATCATTCATCCCAGCAAACCACATCTGTACATGAAGCTACTTTTGCTTTCTCAGGGCATTACAGAACCATGAAGTATCTCTCCTCCTGGCTGTTACTGAGCAAAGAAAAGGGTTCTTTGTCTTGTGTCTTGCTGCTTCTGTAAGGAAGGTTTTCTTTTCTTTCTGGCTCAAGGGTAGAAGACACTTCCAGTTCCAAACAGGAGGCTGTATTGTGACAGTTTATGTTTTCTGAAAGGATTCCCTGTTGAGTTTATTCTTCTGTGCCACCCCTTGCTGCTCCTCAGCTGGAATGTGGACTCAGCTGGCCCTGACAATGCAGCTTCTTCTGCTCTGAAGCAAAGCAGGAGCTCCAGTGATGGTCCAGAGTGGGGGAATGCAGCTTTCTTGCACGGCCGCTGCTGCTTGTGATTGACTGAGACTGGCTCGAGGAGGCACCTGAGCACTTCTCACAGGAGGCTTCCCCTTCATGGCATGGTCTGTAGCTCCTCTTACAAATGACACTCTGAAGGACACCTACTTCTGAAGACGTGTGTCTGTCTCCCTTTGTTGTTAGACGCAATTTTGATCTTGTGTCGAGACGTTTCGTAAGTGAACTCTTTCCTTCCCTGCATGCCAGGAAAGAGGTGATTTTTCCTGGTAGCAGGTAAAGCCAGGCATGTGAAGCACCTCTTTCTGAAGTGCACAACTTTTTCCCCAGTAGTGTTGTCCAGGGCTGTCCCAGGATACCAGGGCAGGGGTGCAGTCCCCGTGATCCCTGGAGGGGTTTCCAAGCCGTGGAGCTGTGGTGCTGAGGGACGGGGGTCAGTGGTGCCCTGGCAGTGCTGGGGGGATGGTTGGACTTGATCTTAAAGATCTCTTCCAACCAGAAGGATTCTATGATTCTAAACACAGTGATTCCTGTGTACTCCAGCTGTTGGGCTGGGGAGGGAAGCTCTGGCAGCTGGTGAAAGCAGGCTGTGAAAGGGATCTGCCATAACTCCTTACAGCAGGTGTAAGTGTACCATACAAACCCTGGGAACTGCACCCGAGAGACTCTACCAGTGCTGTCATGGCTGTACCTTGCAGAATGGGGACCTGGGGCACCTCTCCTTTGAGTAGCAAAGGGGAGAAGCCAGAGAATGGGGAAGAAGATCCGAGAGGCTTTCAGCAGTGGTATTTTGCACGGTTTCCCACTACATGCTGGGAGCCAGTAAAGATTTCTGAAGCTATTTACTTGGTAGAACACCCACTGGCTTGTTTTAATTAGCTCGGTCTCATTTTTAATAGGCACCAGATGAAAGTTTTGAGCGGGATCCTGCAAGCATTTCAGGATTAATGCAGGAAGATGGGCCTGACAGAGTTTGCAGGCGTAGTTCCCCGGCTCTGCCCTGGCACGGAGCAGGGCAGGCAGTGAGACCCAGCCCAGTGAGACACTGCAGGTTGGGGTTACCTTCTGAGTTTCACTTAAAACATATAAAGGCCATTTAGGTTCCTTTTTGCTCATCTCTGATGGAGGCTGCTGAGGTCTTCTGTTGAAAGCAAGCAAGGACTGCCTGTGGTGGTTGGCTTTGGTGGGTAGCTTTTCTACGAAGGGATTAGTCAAAAGCATGTCAGCAATCTTTGGCTGATAGCAGGCAGACCAGACTCCTCTCCTCTTCCCTCACGCAGAGCCTTTAAGTCTTGCTGACATGCCTGGGGTTGAAAAAGCCGAGGATGAGCTGTGATTATAGCTTGGAAACACAGAGCTTGGCCACACCTTGCAGTGCCTGCAGCCTCAGGGAACAGATCTGCCAACCTCTAGCTGCCCTTAGATGCCAGGAAACAAATCGTTGGTAACAAACCACAATGGCTGTTCTGTCTGCAATCAATCTGTGTTTAACTAATGATGTTAAGTAGCAAATAGCCACAGTCATCTCTTATTAGGTCCTTGAATAAACAATCGCTGTAGCTCAGATGCTTCATTAGCAGGGAGGGAAGCAGCCACCCAGTTCCAGTGCCAGTAGCAGCTGGGGTTTGGGGAGCTGTGGGCAGGCAGGAGTGGGCTATGTTACTGCCATCGTCCTTTGCTTGTGTGACAGGGGGAAGCCTGTCTCTGTCTGCTGCTTGACCTGGATGAGGATGGTGTGGTCGTACCAGTGAGGCAAGCTCTTCAACCCAGGGAAAAGAGTAAGTCTTTCTGCTAGCTGCAAATGGGTTCAACTATGAAAAGAAACTCAGCTGGGGTCTGGGAGGAGTTCTGGGTGCCTGGGGAAAATTGTGGAGCTGGGTCTGTCTTTAAGAGCCTGAGACAAGCCAATCTGGTGTGTTTCTTGTCTTCTCTTGAACTTGGGGTGGTGGTGCTGCTGGTGGCATTGCCGGCCCCTTGAGCCAGGTCAGCCTCCTAGAGCTCAGGTATTCTTTGAGGTTGAATACACAGGGAGGTTCAGGGCATAATGCTGGGATCAGAGTCCAGCACAAATGTCAAAAGTTGCAGGTGGTGACGCCACTTTGGTCTGACTCCCCCAAACCCCATGTGCAGATGACTCCCCTCGACGTTTCGAGGCTTAAGGTTATTATTCACTCAAGTTAGTTTTTCATGCCATCCATAAATTACAAACCCCAGCTCTCTTAAAGTGGAAATTCTGTGCTCTGTGTGTGCGCAGGGCTTGGCTGTTCTCTTACAGCAAAATGCCAGGCCAAGGACATAATCGTGAGCATAAGGAAATGTTGTGAATGAGAGAAAGGGGCGGGGAGGGGGGAGAATAAAATATAGCAAGGATCCTTCAAAATATTCTGGGAAACGAACATTATGAGCAAAGACAGTGCAATGTGAGGCAGACCAGTGAATGTGTGTTCTGTAATGGCATTCTGGTAAGCAATGTACATGTTTGTTGGACTTGAGGAGATGCTGCATCCTCTTGCTGTAGGATTGCAGTCAATAAAGCTTTCAGGTGGTTTTTTTCCAAGAGCCCCTTTGCATGCTCTTTGTTACTTTGAAACCAAACCAAAAGAATTCCTAGAGGAAAAACATTTCTGTGCATTTTGGGACATCCCAAAGCCTTTAATTTGTTTGTGTTTTGAAAGGAGAGTGTTTACCCTGGGTCTGAGCCTGGGTTAACCTGCATGGACCTGCTCCCAGCCTGCGGCTGGGGAGGGGAGGGGGTTGGCTCACCCTGCTCAGCTTCTTTCTTTGCTGGGTGTGTTATAGATCTGTCTGTCTTGTGAAGATCTGAGTATTTCTGCCGTGGATTAGGTTAGATCAACCCTGAAAGGAAAGGGGCTTGGTTGGTTCTGCTTTTCCTCACTCATCCTCCTTACTCAGTGATACTTCTTTCGTTTGTTCAAGAATGCATTAATCAATAATCCAAACTGCAGATGAATCTCTGTATCTCTGGTTCTCGTTACTCTCCAGTAGGCTGAGGCTTGAGATGTGCCTCACTTGCACTTTGTTTTAGTTGGAAAGGAGAGAGGACTAAGCTGGTATTTGTCCTCAAGATCCATCATGAGGGACTCTGTTCCTCTTGCTGCTTCACTGGAGACTAAACCCAAGTTTCTCCATAGTAATTTTTTATGACCTAAAGCTTTGTGCCCGACACTTTTTGTGACTGGGTGTATTTCAGGCAGTTGCTACATCAGGCCCTCACCTTCCTGCATTTCAGTGGAGGGGAAAATGAACCATCTCTGTCAGCTGGAGGTAGAGGTTATAGATGGAAAACAGGAAAAGTATTATTCATGGAGTGGGATGTAATCCCCAAAATCCAGGCCGGGAGAACCGCTGCTCATCTGAGGCCCCTTTTAAAACCTCCAAGGCACTTGCTTTCCTTGTGAACTCAGGAATCAGGTTTAGAAACATTTTACTGCACCTTTAAAGTACAAAACAAAACAGATGGTTGAAAAGTACTGTGCTCTCGTGTCAGCTCTCGCCCTCTTCGCTTGGACTTCTTCCAGCCCTCCCAGACTTTCTCTGTGGGTTCTAATACAGTTCTTTACCCCAGTTTCCCTCCCCCCTTGGCAAGGAGCCTCTCCCTTTGCCAGTCTTCGGTCAGACGATAACAGCGCTGCCTGACTCAGAACCTGCTGCAGATGCCAAACCTGTGATGAGCTATTGTTTGGCAACCCTAATAATTAAGCAGGGTGTATATGTTTAGCTGGAAGCCAACAGTCTTCTGCAGGAGGTCAGGTTGATTTGCTGGACAAGTGTCCCAGGGTGGCTTAGTTCCCAGTAGTGCAAAGCACCAGGGGAAACGCCGTGAAAATCCCCGCTGACGCGCGGGGAGAGGATGTCTCAGGAAGGATGCCTTGTGCTCCGGCTGCCTGCACAGACCAGGTGGGTCAGCTTTGGTGCCTGCACTGCAGAAGCAGAGAAAGCACTGAGAGCTGAGTAAAAGAAATATAGCTTTCTCTGAACCAAAAAAAAAAACCAAAAAACCCCAAAAATTGAATGCTGGGATTCTTGCAAAGCCTGGGAGCTGGCAAGGCACTGTAGAAACCAGCACATCATCTTAGTCTTGTGCTCCAGAAAATGTATCGGGAGCTGGCAGTGCTGGAGAGTGAGAGGCTCATAAAGCACGCAGCAGGAAGATTTGATCCTTAAGCTGCCCATCAAGAGGGAGGTACTGGATTCAAATGCAGCTTGCTTGGTGGGGCTGTTTCAGCTTGTTGGTAACCACTGTGCCTTGTTTCTGCCTCTACTGCCAAATGAGCAGCTAATTGGACAAGTTAATTGAGTTACGCAGCCCCCCCAGCCCTGTATCCAGGCACGGGCATGGCTTTGCCAAATGAGTTGTGTTGTGCACAGAGGGTAAAATGTTGCCCTTGTCCCCGTTACCACACAAGCAGAAAAGGTGTGTGGGCAGAGCGTAGTTGGCTGCTCTTTGGAAGGTGCTCGTGGTAGGTACAAGTTATACTGCTCAAGGCAGGAAGGCTGAAATTAATCCTGCTTGGCTGAGCTGCTGGGAGACAAGTATCTGCAGGGCTTATTCAGTATAATATTGGTTTCTACTGACTGTGGAGAGAACAATCTAGGCTGGTTGTCTTTGTCAGGTGAGGTGGATGCTAATGCCCCAGATCCTTGCATCCGGGGCTGGCTGGAGAAATGAAACACTGACACATACCACCAAGATAGCCAAGGAACCAACTCTTCCTTCCGTAAATCCTGCCTGTGGAGTTGGGGGACGTAGTGGGAAGAGATGCCTGCATGTGTGGACACTAAGAGAAGTGTGACTGTCCCCTTTCTGTTGACTGATTGAAGATGGAGTGACCCTGACTTGAAACATGTACTTCCCATCTGCTGGGCAGCGCTGCAAGGCAGAGACTGCTCTCTTCTTTCAGTGCTTCAAGGGGCCTGTCAGAAAGATGGGGACGATCTTTTTAGCAGGGCCTGTTGCAACAGGACAAGGGGTGATGGTTTTAAAGTAAAAGAGGGGAGATTTAGATGAGGGAGAGAGAAGACATTTTGTACAGTGAGTGTGAGGAAACACTGGCCAGGTTGCCCAGGGAGGTGGTAGAAGCCTCATCCCTATAAAGGTCACGTTGGCCTGGGCTCTGAGCATCCTGCTCTAGCTGCTCACTGTGGGATGGCTGGACTAGCTGAGCTTTAAAGGGCCCTTCCAAGCCAAGCCAGCTGATGAATCTAGCTGGTCACTTTGTCCCAAGTGCAGGGCAGGGGTTTTGGGCAGGTCCTGAGAGTAAGAAAAAACTTCCATCTGAATCCTGCCAAACACGCTCTGGATGCAAGCAAGCCTACCCTTCTTATCTGACCTCAATTTCTACCTTCTTAGAGAGGAATGAGGAAGGTCTGCAACTGAGAGTCCTGACTAAAAAAAGTCTGTCATAAGCATCTACCTGCCTGCTTTAGTAACAGGAGCGAAGGGGAAGTTTCTTGGGTGGGAGAAAGCGAGTGAGCCCAGCGAAATCCTCCCTGAATGCGGGGAGTCACCCGCTGCTTCTGAGCCCCTGCTCGCTCCCTGTGACTTGGCAGCGCTCCCTTCTGCCCGCACGGCTTCTTCAGTGTGACTGGGCTTTGCAAAATCCTCCCTAATCCAACACAGAGAGATCTTTTTATTATGCGATCCCCTCCAGCCCAGTCCTGTTTCGCTTGATGTAAATGAGAAAGTTAAATCTCAGTCTAGACGGAGCGCTCCGGAGCTCCCGTGAATCCGGGACCCGGCGAGATGCATCATCCCTGAGTGTGGTTCTCATTTTCCAACTGAGCCCAGGGGATCTGCACCCCCCCCCATCCGTAAAATTCCTGTCTGTGCTAAATTGCCTCTTAGTCCTGATTTATACCCCAATAAAACACATCACGGGAAGGGGAAAATGTTGAGTTGTCTGACGGACGTGACTTACACGGGGCACGGTTTTGGCGGTTGTTTATGCACTTATCTTCTTTAAAAGGGGTGGAAAGAGCTACAGCTTTCATTTACAGTGGGAACAGTAAAAGGGGAGGAAAAGAAATGCAGTGAGGGACGAGGAGTAAACCGTAAACTAGTGCGGCTTCTGGAAAAAGACCTCTGTTAAAAGAATCACTGCAAAGCGTGGAGAGATTCAGGTTGGCTTTGGGATCTTAAGGGGCTCCCAGAAAAACTTTGATTCCTCCTGTTCCTTAGCAAACCAAGCCAGAAAACAACCTCACTTTGGGGCTGTTGGATGTTGAAAGTTGGAAAACGTTTCTTTTCTGAGCGCAGTAACAAGTGAAGTAATCTTCTCTCACGTTGCTTATGCAACCATTGATTCCAAGTTCTTGTTTGATCTCCTTCACCCAGGCCCCTTTCAAAATTGCCCTGCAGTTTTCTTTTCAAAGCAGTTTTCTCAAGGGTGAGGATGGTGCTGGAGACCAAGAGACCAGTATGTAAGCCTGCCTTGCTCCAGGTCTCTACTGGCAGCCTTGTCTTACGGTGACAGGGGCCCTGGCAGCACCTTAAACAAGCGTTTGAGCGGCACGTGCGAGATAAGGAGTCTGGGGGATAATTAGAAATGGGCTCGTTACTGGGAGGCTGTCATGGTTTACTTAATTACAGCCTGAATGTGCTTCCATAGCTTTTCTATCCCCTGTGTAAGGATGCAGCTTCTAAGGCTGCTCTTTGGGGGTTGAAAGCTAAGGAGCAAAGCAAAGCTTGTTGTTCAGCTGGGTCTCGTTGCTGATGAAATGTTTATCGTGGCACAGAGAGCAAGAGCTTTGTTCTGTGGGATGTGACTCTTGCCTCCAGGGCCATCCAGACTTCAAACGCTGGGGAGTAGGTGCGTGGTAATGCACAGACAGGACTGTATATTTGCATATTAATCAGGCTGATAGAGAGAAGCTGTGCTCTAATTAAAGGTATTCCTGCTCACTGAGGGGAGGGTTGGATTAGGTGACTTTTAGGAGTCCCTTTGAACCCAAACCATGCAATGATTCTGTACTTCCGAAATGTGTAGGCCAGCAGCATTCTTATCTCCTTGTCACTGCCTTACCTGTGCTGTCCTCTGCTTGGGAACTGGGCTGCTATGGTGCTGTGGACCAGCAAATAGGGAGCGTCAAGCTGAGGACTTGTGCAGGTTTCAGAACGATGGGGTGTAAGCCTTCCTACCATCTCATAGACTGTCTGTAGGAGATGCTGAATTCTTCCTTTCCTTTCCTGAATTTCCTTTAAATATGAGAAGTGATCAGCAGAGTCTCCAAAAGCTCTCCTCTGATGGAGAGATGGACAAAGTCACTCACGTCTTCATGAGATGCTGTACCCCAGTGGGCTGTACCAATCTCCCGAGACATTGCTTACTAGAGACAAGACTCCTCCTTCTTCCCTGGAGTAAATCTTCCTGGCAATATGTTCAGTAAAAATGCCAAGAAGGCCACCAGCATCCGGGCTTGTATCAGCACTGGTGTGGCCAGCAGGGCTAGGGCAGGAATCATCCCACTGTCCTCAGCACTGCTGAGGCCACCTCTCAAATACTGCGGTCAGTCTTGGGCCCCTCGCTCCCAGAAGGACACTGAGAGGCTGGGCTGTGTCCAGAGAAGGGCAATGGAGCTGGGCAAGGGTCTAGAGAACCAGTCTGGTGAGGAGAAGCTGAGGGACCTGGGGTTGTTCAGTCTGAAGAAAAGGAGGCTCAGAGGAGACCTTCTGGTTCTTGGCAACTCCCTGACAGGAGGTTGGAGCCAGGTTGGGTTGGTCTCTTCTCACAAGTAACAAGCTACAGGACAAGAGGAAATTACTCAAGTTGTGCCAGGGGAGGATTAGATTGGACATGAGGAACAATTTCTTCCTTGCAAGGGTTGTCCAGGCCTGGCCCAGGCTGCCCAGGGCAGTGGTGGAGTCCCCGTGGTCCCTGGAGGGGATTCAAAGCTGTGGAGATGTGGTGCTGTTGCACTTGATGATCTTAAAATTGTTTTGTTTAGAAGAGAACTTTATGATTGTGCTATCAAGACCCACCATCCCAGCTCCTGCTGGCTTTGGCACCAAGACTGGTTGTGACCAAGCCTAACAAGGAGCTCTCTGCCTGACTTCTGAACAACGTGGGTGTTTGGTCAGAAAGGGAGTATTTTCTTGCTGAACTGGAAAGGAAGGCAGGTACACTTCTATTGAAGCAGCTTTTGACTTTCTACAAAGAGCAACTGACCATTATCCAGGGTGTTTGGCTTCCACCTACGGTGTTTTAATGGAGGGAACACAGGAGCTTTGTGCATCAGCGCTAGGAAATGCAGCATCGTGGTTACACTGCCTGCCTTCTGCCTTTCCCAGCTCGAGGACTTCTTTGCACTTGCAGGATTTCCTTGTTCCAAATAGTTCTTTAGAGACCTAAGTGTTGGGGTTTTGTCGGTTTGGTTGGGGTTTTGGGTTTTTTTGACTCCTTTGCAAGAAAAGGTCAATGAAACAGAGACCAACAGAGAAGGAAAATGTCTTTACTTACCCTGCTGCCAGTTCAACCAGTTCTGTGCTGTGTGGGGTTTCCCTGCACACCTCTCCTGCTGATGCACGAGACTGACTTCGTGGGTGGGGGGAGGATGGGACACGTTCTGCTTCTCTCTAAAATACGATAAAATAACCCTGCACTGGTTTTAATCAGCAGCCTGACCTCCTTCTGTAACCCTGTGAAGGGTGAAGGAATTTTGGCAGGTATCATCAACTGCTGCAGGCTGCGTGGCCTCGTGTTACTGCTCCGAGTGCATTTGTAAGGAAGGCTGATACCCAGAGCTCCGAAATGCTTATCCCAGCAGTTCCTTCACCTGCAGAGCTGCAGCCTAACGTTGCAGCTTTGTGCTGAAGAACCAAAAGGTCAGACAGATCTCACCCAGGGTAAAATCAGCTCCTTTGTGGGCTTCACTGAACAAGCTCTGAGAGAAACGCAGCCGGGAAACCAAAGCACAGCCACTCGACAGCTGGGGATGGAAAATATAATATTTTATGAGTTTGAATAGCTTACCCTTTTTAAGAATATTTTTGCTGCTCTTCATATTGGGACAGTGCCTAGAGCCAGCCCACCATATGGATTATGCAAACATAAAGCAAAAGGTTGATCTCTCCACTGGAGATCATTAATCTAGCTTTAAAATGACTCGCTGTGCTTTCAGAGGTCACTTGTAGTTTGTTTTTGAAAGTAGCTTGTTGTCTCGAGCAACTCAAACATAACATTGCTTCAGCCCTGCCCTTCTGATAAAGGACACAAACCCCACTGGCATGGATGGAATTTGCCTCCTGAGAGTTCAGGTGGATGAATGACTGTCCACTGATAACCAGTTCCTCCGTGTGAACTTTTTTTTTTTTTATTGAAGAGCTCACTGGCTTTCTCTATTTCTACTTCCAAATCTAGAAAAGTGGTTGTCACAAATGACTCTGTTTCTCTTGACTTGTCAAGAAGGGGTCTCTGAAGTATGCCAGTGGCTCCTGAACTTCAAACTGCTTTCACTATCCTCTTGGGTAGCACCTGGAGAACCCGGGAGGTGCAACACCTCCAAATTCTTCTAGATCTCAATGCCTTGGCCAAAAATTACAGAGGACACAACTGCACAAAATGAGGCAGAAATGACTCCTGCCTTAAAATATGCTCACCTCGTGGCACCAACACCCGCCCCTGTCCCAACCAGAATGGATTGGTGACAAAGGCACTGAGTGAGCTGTAGGGTCCTTCAGCTGACAGCAAGACTGCTGGTAAAGCTTGCAGAGCAGCCTCCTTCCCTAGCTCCCAACAGAGGAGGAAAATTGATATCCTGGAAGGACTTCTCCAGTCTTTCTGTGTCCTTCATCACAGAAGCAGCACTTCCCAGGGAAGAAAAAGAAATTCTATTTTTTTGGTGTACAGTTGCTGGTTGTGGGTTTTGTTGTTTATTCCCCCAATGTGTAAAATGTGTTCAACATGGTGAGAAATTGGGCTCAACCCTTACCCAACCTGCAGAGGATTTAAAGGACAGGGTCAAAAACTCGGCTGCATCACTGGAGTAATGCCAGCATCCGTTCCTCTGCCTGTGGATCACGAGTGTCCCCGGGGCTGAGCTGGTGCTGAAGCAGTAGCTCTTGAGTACAGCAGGACAGGGCGAGGTGTTTGATCCAAGGCAGAGGGCATCAAGTAAAAGCCTGAAGTCTGTTGGGACATTATTTCAGCTGTTGGTGTGGGGTTATTTGTTTTCTTTCCTCCACTGCCCAAGAGTGAGGTATGAAACCTGCCCATTAAGAGCCTACAGCATTCATCCCTCTGACTTAGGGAAGAGAGTCTGGAAGGGAGTTGCTTTATTGCTTTCAATGTTCCATGGGGGTAACCTCGTGCTAAACCCCATCAACCCAAGGCTGCAGGATACTTGGGCTTTCAGACAGCACTTGACTTCATAGTTTAGGCAACCCAAGAGCTCTCCTGAAGTAAAGCAGGGTTTCTCAGACGAGTGCTTTGGGATTCTTACCCTTAGGTTTCAATTAGTGCGTTCATTCCTGTCGCACAGTCTGAGGCGTACAGAAAGTGTTTGTTTTGTCAGATGGTGCCAAGAGCAAAATTGCCCTTCTGTGCTCCATGTGGTTTACCAGGGTAAATCACCGTACTAAAAAAATGATGAAAAGACAGCTCCAATTAAAATCCTTTTTTTTTTTTTTAAGTAAAAGCACTAAAGGAATCCTTGTCCACTGTGTTTGAGGAAGAAAGGCAAACACGAAATCTTAAGCCACTCTCCCCTAAAGAAGGACAACATTGTACTGTGAGGGCTGACTGCTGCTCTGTGTACAGCACGATTTAATTCGTACCCTTTCTTACCGCTGAAAATAAGGTACAACCCATGTGCCTTCCAGATCTGCCATAAGGCATTTCCCCCTCCCTGATCCAGAATGAACAAACGCTCTGTGCCTTTGCTTCAGAAACAGATTATTTATGGCTGGACACTGAATTCCCATTGTATTTGCTATATAGGCAGGAATTGCCTATGAAAGATCCCTATTCGATGTGCATAGTTGGGTCAGTTGTCAACTGCTCATTTGAAGCCCTATAAACAGAATATTCATCCATTTTCCCGTTATGAGGTACCCAGATGATAGCTGGAGGTTATCTTGGGTATGTTTTCCTCTCAACGCCAGTCCAGATCTGCCTCTGGAATATCAGCTCATCCCCTTTCATCCTTATTTTGCCCCGGTTTACTTGCAGCACTATCAAATAATCAGATCTTACCAGTTGTCATGGGGGAATTGTTCTCAGTGTTGGCATGAACGTGAGAACCCCATTTGTGATGTTTTAAGCCACTCGTTTTTGTTCCGTGTTTCTTTGGGTTTGTGGCTTTTCTTTCTTTTTCCCCAGTCACAGTGAGTTATGTCCCTAGATAAACATCTCACTAGCAGACCAGATAGATGGTCATCTCCAAGCCCAAATGTGTATGTTGGGTTTGCTGACAAAAAGAATTGCTTGTCAGCAAAGGCTTCTCAAAGTTCAGTAAGCCCATGACATAAATTTATATATATATATATAATAGAGATATATATGGGATTTGGGGTTTTCTTTTTATTTTTAAGCTCTGGGAAACATTTTCTTTCAGTTCCAATGGTAATGAAAACCACTTGTTTGTAGCAAGGGCTGTGCTGTTGCACGGGAGGCTTGCCTGGAATTTGCTGGCCCAGGGCTGAGATGAGCTCACGGCACAGCCGGGGAGGTGAGCATGGGGTGGCATGCAGAGGAGTGTGGCCAGCAGGTCAAGGAGCTTCTCCTCCCCCTCTACTCTGCCCTAGCCAGGCCACATCTGGAGTACTGTGTCCAGAACTCGTCTCCCTAGTGCAAGAGAGACAAGGAACTACTGGAGAGAGTCCAGTGGAGGCTATGAGATACTGGAGCATCTCTCTGATGATGAAAGCCTGAGAGACCTGTGGCTCTTTAGCCTGGAGGAGACTGGGAGGGATCTTATCAATGATTATCGGTCTCTAAAAGGTGGGTGTCAAGAGACTCCTTTCAGTGGTGCCTGGCAACAGGACAAGGGGCAACGGGCACAAACAGGAACCCAGGAGGTTCCATCTGAATGCAGTCCCGTGCAACCTGCTGTAGGTGGCCCTGCTTTAGCAGTGGGGTTGGATGAGATGGTCTCCAGACGTCCCTTCCAAGCCCTACCATTCCATGATAACCCCAGTATTTATGGTGGCACAGCGTGGGGCTGGGACTGCTCTTGCCCACGGTGCTGCAAATTTGCAATCACTTGGAGAGCCCGACAATCATGTAGCACAGCATGGTCTTAAGGGTCCAGTCCAGTGCTATGCCACGTTGTTCTGACCAGGAGCTGCAGGTCCTCTGCTCCTCTTGTGGGGAAGGACCATCCCTTTCACCTGGTGCTTTCGGGACCACCCCCAGCCATGGTATTTCAAGAGAGGGAATAAGAGCTGTAAAACCTGCTGCTCTGCTCTCCTGGCTGATCAGACTCGATTTGTACAGGGGTTTGTGCGTGGAGGAATCATTTCATGGACCGTGGTTCATGGCAACAGATAAATCTGAGAACTGACCACTGCAGTTCATTGCAGTGTAGATGTGGGGAATTCATCTGGGCAGAACCTCGAGCAGGGTGTCACATCTTCCTGGCAAATACTTCAGTGGAGGAAAAGGTGCTTGTTCCTTGGGAGCAGAGCCTGACCCCACCTGACTCCAGCCTCCTGTCAGGAGCTGGCAGAGCCAGAAGGTCTCCCCTGAGCCTCCTTCTCTCCAGGCTGAACAAGCCCAGGTCCCTCAGCTGCTCCTCACCAGACTTGTTCTCTAGACCCTTCCCCAGCTCCGTTGCTGTTAACACTGGACAAGACTGGGACCTGTAACCTTCTGGTGGCCCTCAGCAGCTCCAATACATCTGCCTGGATTTGCCAGCACTTGCACGCTCGGAGTTGCACAGAAACCTTTCTTTTTTGTTGTTGTTGGAGGGATGACAGAGGTGCTGCATTCACAGGAGTATTACATCAGGTCTGTTTTATTTTTGTCTGGTGGCACTGGAACGTGCTTTTCTAAGCGTGGAAGCTGTGGAGGTCAGGGGAGGCTCTTCCTGCTCTTGCAACTGCCCTAAGTTTTGGTTTGCAAACCAGTTTCCCTGGGACAGGGACAGAAGGCATTCGACAGCCTTGTTCGAGATAAGTTGGTTGGGAACGTCTTTCTTCAGATCATTTTTGTTACAAAATGGAATCCTGCTTTGTCTGAAGCTAACCCTTTGCGTGAGAATTGATAATTGTGAAAGGCTCAGCTGTAAGAATTTCAGGTTGAAAATGCATTTTAATTTCAGTGCCCTGTTTTGATGTCATTGGGTAGAAAACTCGAGCTCAAAACTAAAGCTCTGGCTCAGTTACCTTCATCTTAACACTTGACTTAGTTATAAGAACCCTGAAAACAAAATAAAATAAGTGCTCAGAGCTTAAAAAAACCCCCAAACAATAGGGAAAAGAAGGAAAAAGTGTGGTTTAGATTGTCTTCTTTTTTTCTAAATCAGATTTCTCTTGAGAAGGATTCTCTCAAAGCCCCAGGTATTTACCCCCAGGTAGGAGGATTGTGTCTAGGCCAGTTTATTATGGACTCAGCAGTGAAGCTGTGGCTTCCACAGTAGATAACCTTGCAAATCCTGTTTGAGGAGGGGTGGGAATCTGACCCAATCAGTCTCTTAGTGGAATTACTCAAACCAGAGGCTGTTCTGGCATGGTGTTCTGGGTACCTGCTTTCTCTCTGATGCGCTCATAAAGAAAAAGTGATGGTGTCCCTGAACAGAGGGGTATGGAGAAGTTTGGGGTGTGTGGTGTGAGTGCCACTGAACACATGAGCAGGAACCCAGAGGCTGGGGAAAACAAAAACTGAGTTTTGTTGAGCTCTACCCCGGTCCCACCTCCACAGCTCTCTTCTAGGGGTGCTTTCTGGGGAATAGTCCAGAGGAGATCCTGGCAGTGATGATTTGGTTTCTGAAAGGGAGAGAAGGTAGAGGTTGATCTACTGCTCTGCTTTCCCACCCTCTGTAGGACTTGCATTTCAAGAATCATAGGATGGTTTGGGTTGGGAGGGACCTTAAAGCTTATCCCGTTCCAACCCCCCTGCCATGGGCAGGGACACCTCCCACTAGAGCAGGTTGACCTGCAGTCAGGTCCAACCTGACCTTGATGAAGCATAGATCTTAGCCCCTTTGCTTTGGTGATTTATTCCCCTCTGTTTCCCTCCTTCAGAGCTTTATTTTTACTAATTTTCTCTCCCCTGCTTCCTGCTGCATTTGCATTTTGAGAGCCAACGATGAGAACAGTCACAGCCTGGGACTTGCTATGAACAGAGCCTGGGCAAATCCATCCATTGCTGCAATCATGGCCTTTCTTTATCGTTTCTTTGTTCCGTATTGAAGTATTTTTTAATTTCCAGCTTAGTTTTGGGGGAGTGTCACAGAGGTGGGAGCGTGGCAGTAGAGCTGCTGGGTGAGTCCCAGAGGACTTGCTCTGATAAGACCTGGGTTGAAAGAGCCTTTACGTAACAACGCTCTCCAGCTTCCCCTGCCACTTCAGATGAGTGCTCCTCACCCTTTCCTGAGTTCAGAAAGGCTGACCAAACCAGGTTCCTTCCATCAAGTCAGCGTGCCTGCTGCTTCCTGATGAATGTGCTTTGTGTCAAACAGCTGAGCTCAGGGCGAGTTTTCCCTGCCCCTGAGCCACTCTCCTGCCCTGATAGCTGCTGCTGCCCTTCCTGCTGGCAGAGAGCCTGCCCACCAAGGCAACCACACCAGGGCAGCTTGTGGGAGAGGAAGCATATCCTTGACGAAGAGGAAGAAGAAGGTGGAGACCAAGACTTTGCACAAGGCCCCCGCCCAAAAGCCCCTTAATCATCTTGTGTCAAACCCTTGGTGCCTCCTCTTTAATTCCAGGAAGTCCTTAAATCTTCCCGAGTTTTCCCATCAGTGAGAAAACGGTGTTTAAACCAAACGCTGTCAGTGCCTCTGGAAACCTTGAGTTGATCTTTTCTCTCTTGACTCCAGAGCCAGCCAGGGTGTAGTGGATCACCTCGTGAAGGTTGGGCATCCCCATAAGCGAAACCCAGTGAGCAAACCGGCGTGGAATGGCTCCACTCCTGTTGTTTCAAACTGGAAAGCTGGAAGATTCGGAGCCAGCACTAAATATTTCTTCAGCTCTTGAAGCTGAGCATCGGGGAGCCGTTCCTGAAATAGCGGCTGGCTGTTTGCTGAGCCCAGATGTGCTCGTAGCATGGGTCTTGCCAGCGTTTCCCCTTCCTCGTGCTCGCCCCGTGGGTCTGCAGGCAGCTTTCTACCCCTCTGTCTTTGCCCTGCCGAGCTGGTGTGAGGGTTCCAGCTGTCCCTTCTGCCGTGCAGGTGGCAATAACCTTGTACAAATTGTTTGCAACCTTAATCTGTAAAGCTCGCCACGCAAGCGATCCTGTTTCTTGCCAGAAGTGATAAATTGGATGCAATTTGGGAGCAGATGAAACATTAGACAGAAAATACATTAGTCAAAGACACTTCAGAGTATCAGTTACTTTCCCGCGGTATGTAAGTAATAATTCAGCTCTTAAAACCTTCCACCTGGATTTGGAAGGTCACCTGAGCTTCTGCTGCAGGCATTTAGCAGGGAGTTAGTGTGAGGTAGCAGTGCTACCCGGGATCTGAATTGATGGATAGCATCGTGTGACCGCTTCTGTAACTAGAAACAGCAGCAGACTCCAGCCTGGAATTTGAGATCCTGGTCTTTGCTAATCCATCTTGCTGGGCTCAGGCTGGGATGTTCCTGTCGCTTGCTCTCATTTGACACCAGCAGCCAATTTCAGACCATCACAGCTTTGTCCCTTATTTAAACAGTGTGAACCCAGGGTGATGACAATGTGTCGAGGGGCACCAAGCACAGAAGGACATCTCCTGAAGGTCAGTCATCTAGGGTACAACTCTTATCAGGAGTGACCAAGGGAACTGGAGCTGTTCAGCCTGGAGAAGAAGAAGCTTAGGGGAGACCTTGCTCTTGACAGCTCCCTGACAGGAGGTTGGAATAAGCTGGGGGCTGTCTCTTCTCCCAGGAACAAGCGATAGGACAAGAGGAAATGACCTCAGGGTGCACCAGGGGAGGTTTAGGTTGGACATGAGGAAAAATTTCTTTCCCACAAATGTTGTCAAGCTCTGGATGGAAGAGGTGACTCAAATAGTTGAAGAGAGGTGGTAATCTGATAAATTCTGGGGCAAATCACAGGAAGGCTGATACAGAGATGAAGTTAGGAAGGGGTTAGAAGGGCATAATATTCATGGTAATCAACGTAGTATTGTCAAATAATTGCAAATCTTTGTGAGATGCCACCTCTTTGGTTAGTAGAGGTGATGGCTTTGATATCTACTTATACATCTGTTGAAATTTCTCTAAGGCTTATGGGCCCCATAAAGTTCACTGCAAGTGAGTTGGAGTAGATGACCTTTAAAAGGTCCCTTCCAACCCAAACCAGTCTATGATTCTATGTTCTGAGTTAAAACTGAAACTATAACTATATAAGACTAATTAAAGATGTTAAATGAATTGCAATCTGGATAATAGTCACACTTTCTGAAGTCATTATAAATGAGGAAGACTTCAGGATGGATGTTCCTGACAGATATACCAAAGGGCTCCTTCTTGGTCTCAGAGCTATTCAATCACTTGGGTTTTGACTTGAGCGCATCGTACTTCATTAGGCAAAGATGAGGATGATGATGATGCGACCACTGATGATGTCATAAAGGCTGCTGTCAAGGGCAGAACCGTTCTTCAGGGTCTGCTGGGTTGTCAAACTAATCCAAAATGAGAGGTGTATTTAAATCTTCAGTCAAATTCAAGGTGCTTACAGACCACAAATGTATTTTTAGAGCTGTGCCATTTAACTGGGAGGTTGTTTTGGAAACCAGTGACTCAGCCAGGCTGGTTGTTACAGCGGGGAGTCAGCTAAACACGTGCTCCCTGCGTGACACAGCATACCTGAAAGCAAACGCTCCCACCTCGGATTGCTGACTAAAGGTCAAGGAGGAGATTTCCACGTGTCCAGCATTAATGAGACCATTACTGAAATCCTGCCTCTGCTCCCGGTGTTTATGCTTTTCAAAGGATGCTGACAGATGGGCAGAGGACAGGGGCTGGCCGAGCAGCACCGGCACGGTGCTGTCTAAAGAGAGGCAGGAGAAGCTAAATCAATTTATTTTGTCCAGGATGAGGGTTTTGTCTTCTTCCACTAGCACATCTCCCAAACGGAATAAACTTTACCAGCACAAGAAGGACTTCTGGTGTTAGTGTGAATTGTGTCTACACTGGGGCTTTTGCTACGATCAAAATTCTTGATGGGGTGACTTTTTTTTTTTCTTTCATGTATTCATTTTCACATCTATACTAGAGCCAAACTATAGGGTAGGTTAAAGGACTGAGGTCCTACAGATCTTCCTTTCATAGCAGTGGTGTTGCCCACATGTTTGTGGGCAGATTCAGAACAGCTTGTTTGGTAAACTGTTTACTTGCTTGGCTTGGCTGTTCCCAAACACCTTGTTGGCTTTCCACAGAGCCCTCTCCTTTTGGGTCTGTCGGGGAATTCAGCTCAGCACTCTTCAGCCAGCACGACTCAAGGAGAAGATAATTGGGGTTTTTTGACAGATTTCTTTTTTTTAATTATTTTTTTAATTCTTCCACCCCCCTCATGAGTAATTACAGAAGAATTGCAAAGCTGCTTTCCAAAAGTGGGAAGGGAGAGTCTGAAATGGATGTGAGATTTCTGCTGGGTGTTTGGGAGGTAAGAGCCACGTTAGGCAGTGGCTACTGATGGTCATTGTTAATACTTCCCTTTGGGTGGGGGTTGTTTCTAGGCGTGAGGCTTGTCTGTGTGTTTTTCTGTGGCTACGTCTGCAGCACAAGCCACAGTTTCTTGTGTGGCTGCTGCCAGGTACTCAAAGAGCAAGTGCTGGGGAGCCTGCTCCCGTATGGACAGGAGGAGAAAGGGGGAAAACACCCAGGGAGAAAGCTGGAGATGAGATCTGAATACCAAGGGCTCTGAGTAACACAGAAATGAAAGGACTTCTGCAAAACAAGTGAAATTGGGGCACGCAGGGTTTCTTCAGACCCATGCACCTGAAAACTTGTCGGTCGTTTTCTGAGTTGCAGTTTGCCTAATGCAAGCTATTGCTTCTCAGAGACCTGTCTGTTGATTCCATCCTTGCACTTCTGTGGCTCCTCCTGGCTCTGGGATGCTGACAGAGAAGTCTCTTTGCAGGGAGTGCTGACGGTGGGTGGATGCCGAAGGGATTCTGGTTTGGGCATTGTTTTATTTGCGGAGGCAAAAATGCTGAAGGCTGAAGAAAATAAGTGAAATGAAGAGGAAATGAAACCTCATTCTCATTTCCAACCCAAATGTATTACTGACCAGGATAAACACATTTTCAGGGTGTGGGAACAGCACTGCCTTTAGTCATTTGCTCTTTTCTGCCATGTTTCCCCATGGGGCTTGGTTTTGGGCAGCTGTCAGACCCTCTTCTTCTTTCCCTTGTTCAGGCTCAGCTCCTCAGCTCGCTAGGTTTACAGCACAGCGTGTCCCAGCCTGCACAAGCTGGTGGCTACTGGGAGCAGAGGTCCCACCCTTCATCCCAGTACCATCAGAGCTGGCCTCTGCCCTCCAACCCTCCTCACCCTCCAACCCTCTTCGCTCTCCAACCCCCCTCCCCTCCCACGCCGTTATTTTTAACCCAGATCAGCGGCTCGATTCGCTTCACTCTGTGGCCTCCTGCTTCTGCCAACAGAAACAGGCTGTGAAACTACAGAGTTAACCCCAACTTCTTCAGGTTCCCACAGCCCTCCTCACCCTGGGCAGCTCATCCCCATCTGCTGGGAGCATCTCCCTTGCTAACGTGGCAGATGGCACCAGCCTTTCCCACCGCTGCAGCGCACGGGGACGGGCTCGTATCGCCTTTGTTGCGGGCTCAGGACAAAGCCTGGCACAAGGTATGTAGGCTTCTGTGAAAAGTTGTTGGATCCTGCAGCACATTCCTAACTTGTAAGAGGTGCTGTTAGAGTTGGGCATTTTTCTCCTCTGCTTCCCTTATGTTTTTCACTATGAAATTTCACCCGGTCTCTTGTTGGAGACTTCAAGACTGTTCCACTCATTGTAGTCAAGAAGGCAAATCCCTCTCCGATAACAATCCTGAAGTTGTGGGAATAAAACTCCAAATTGCAAAATGCACCAGCGATGAATTTCTGCATGGAGTTTGTATATTTTACTTCTGAGTCTGGCTGTGCTGACCTTGATAGGCTCCAAGAATAATCCACCCCCCTGGCTGAAGTCCCTAGGGGCAGGATCCATCTCATCCACCTTTACAGGTGTCCGCTATACACAGCTCGCTCTGGACCAGTCAGGCTCCCGTTGTGTGTGTGTGTCAGGGGAGCTGAAATGTGTTTTGGCACTAATTCCAAGCTATTTTAGCTTTCTGCCTACGTACGTGGGCTTGTGCCTCTCCACAGAGGGTGATTCAGTTGGCAGTAATGAGTTCAGGTCGCATACCTATGTCTCGAGTCAGCTGATATGTACCCTCAAACTTTCCAGTTACTTCACTTGGCTCCAAGCCAGGTCTTGGCAGATCAGCCTTTAGTCATGACCCATCACATAGTTATAACGATGACAACCTTTGAGTTCTTGCCTCAGAAGGTCTTTAAATGTAGAGAAGGCCCACAAGTTATTATAGTTTAACCGCTCTGTGTGCTCTCAAGAGCTATCTAGTGGTGGCTGATGATGGTTCCATACCAAGTCAGAAACTCCCCTCTTGTGATGTACAACCTTTGTCTCATCCTCCCACCACATGCCTCTGAAAAGCCTGGCTCAGCCTTCCTGGTAACCTTCTCAGAGGTGCTGTGGTGCTGCTGGTAGATCACCCCAAAGCCATTGCTTCTCCAGGCTGAACGAGCCCTGGTCCCTCAGCCTCTCTTCGGATGGTAGGTGCTCCATTTGTGACCATCGTGGTGGCCCCACACTGAGCCCACCCTCGGCTATCGTCCCCTTCCCCGTGTTGCACGAGGGGCGTGTGAAACTGGACACAGCATCTAGATGCACTCTGGTGAGCACAGAGCGAAGGGGAATAACCACTTCCCCATATCTGCTGCCAGGGCAGCCCGGTGCTCTGCTGGCTTTCACTGTGTGCTGCTGGCCTCTCTGCCAGGGCTCCCGCAGCCCTCGTAGCGTTTGGTTGCTCCCCACCCTCTACTATTCGATGAGCAGGATTTTGGCAGAAGTTTTCGTAGTGATTGAGAGCTTTTGCCTGGTTTTGAGTGATGGAGAGCTGTGCTGAGAAGTAGCAGTCTCTCTCATTGCTAATTATCGTTAGGCCATGCAGTCAGAAGAGCTTCAAAACAATCCAAGTTGGTATTTATTGTGAATGCTTCTCTATAGCAAAATGCTCACTGGGATTCCTTACACAGCCAAAGGTAAAACAGGTCCATCCACAGGTTTCTGGATTTAATCTCTTCCCTGCTTGTTTCAGGATGAGAAATGGCCTGCCTGTCTGCACTGGTGCTGGCAGAACCTGAACAGTCAGTCTGAATTCATAGCATCATAGTTGGAAGGGACTAACCTCACCTGGAATGGTTCCAGGGGCAACGACCACCTCCCTGGGCAACCCAGGCCAATGTTTCACCATCTTCATTGGAAAAAAAGAAAAATCTTCTTTATATTTAGTCAAAATTTCCCCTCTTTTAGTTTACAACCACCACCCCTTGTCCTGTCACAACAGACCTTGCTAAAAAGTCTGTCCCCATCTTTCTCATAAGCCCTCTCTAAGCACTGAGTGAGTTCTTGGTCTCTAACTGAGACCTGGGGCTAAAATCCCCATTCAGACTAAGCCCTGGCATTACCATTTAAGTGTTTCTTCCCCAGACTAGTGATGGAGGGCTGTGAGGGCTTCTAGGTTCTCCTCCAAACTAAACAAAGCCTCCAGACCATCCCTGCTATTGCCTGAGGGATGCCATGGAAAAGTGAGGGGGGGGGGTTGAGGGAGGTGGTGATGTTCTCCTCCTCCCTCGCTCCCACCCTTGGCAGGACATTTGCTCTCCATCAGCCTCGCTGTGGGTTTGTTGCCTCAAGGGAGGTGAACACTGGGGTTGTACTTGGTGTTTCCATTCCCTTCTCCTCACATCTGTGGATGATCCTGGCAGCGGAGACAGAAACTGCCCTTTGCTCCTGTTGAAATGGGACCTAACCTATTTCGCTGGGCAGAACGTTGCCATTTAGCTGCCAGACTGCGTGGAGGTGTCCCAGGTTGTTCCAGTAGAAATGGCACTAAAATAGCCCTCATTTTCTCCGCGGTGTCAGGATCTTTACTACTAATTTCAGTGACGCAGCCGTTGTGGCTGGAGTGCTTGTTTTCTCCAACGCCTCCCCAGGCACCTAGATGGGACCCAGTTGCTAGTCACTTTTGCTGGGGGAAGCTTTCTGGGGTTAGCTGGACTCTCACATTGGTGGGGGAAAAAAAAAAATCACCGTTCCCAGGTTTGGTGAGGAGAGCACTTCAAGGAAAGAAACTTTAATGCCCCAAAGAAATTTGGTTGTCTTTTCCCAAGTATTGAAGAGCTCTCGTGCACAATGAGCTCGCAGCAACGAAACGTGCGAAGGGTCCCTATCCCAGTCCTGCCCCAGAGGTGCCCTGGTGCTTGGGTTAGAAGAGCCCAAAGAAGAGTTAGAAGAGATGGAGGTGACCAAAACGACAGCGAGTCTCGATCAAGATTTAGTTTGGAGGCTAAAAACTGTCCAATGATTTAGTCTCGGGGATTAAGGAAAACAAAACCTTACCGACGGCTGGATAAAATTCACATTCCTTTCAATTGTGATCATCCTACATCAAGGAAATGTTTGAAATGTTGGCAGTCTCCTACGATGGGCCTGCGAAAGTTATTATATTGCTTTAAGCAATTTAAGCAAAAGGAACCGAGAGCTCTGGCACAAATGTGTTCTATAAATCTTCATCGGGATGGCTGTTGTTTTTACAGAAATAGTTTGACTGATGTCGGGTCCCGGTGGGTGACCTTTAACAAGAGACCACATCAAATGGAGGGGCAGAGCTGCAGCTCTCCACCCCCACGCTGGCTCTTCTCCCCCTCGCCTCTCCTCACCAGAGTGCCTCTAGACAGCTATGTCATCTGTAGCCATAAAACGAGTGGAAGAATGTCTGTCTTGCTAGAGACAAGGAGAGGAGCCCTCTTCTCGGCTCCCTTGCAGCGGGCCACCTCCCCAGCCAGGCTGCAGAGTGCCTGGGGACCTTCACGGGGGCTTTGATGACCCTAAAATCTCCTCCTTTTCCTCCTCCTTTTCCTCCTCCTTTTCCTCCTCCTTTTCCTCCTCCTTTTCCTCCTCCTTTTCCTCCTCCTTTTCCTCCTCCTCCCTCACCTCAGATCAAGGTGTCCTGAGTTGAGGGATGGTTTTGTGGGGCCTGGGCAGAGAGTGACAGGAGTCCTAGCTCTGTGCCCCCTTTAATTTGCTGTTTAATTAGTGTGGGAACACCATCATTTGCCACTCCTGCCTATCCATATCAAACCATGAATGCAGGAGGAGGTTTGATTTTCGGAGGGGCTTTCCGAAGCACGGCTCCTCCTGGAAATGCACGTGGGATAGCGGTGATGCTTCTTACCCTGAGTACTTGTGCTCCAAATAGGAATATTTAGTGCTGATGAATATAATCAGTGATACAATTAAGAGCTGATGATCCGTTTGCTGATGCATAGCTTAGAGTAAGGACAGGCTTTCTGCAGAGCAGTTGGTAACGTGTTTCCTCCTGGCAAACAGCAGCTCTGTGGCTTTTGGCCCCTTCTTGGACAGAAGTGGCAACTTAGCAAATAAAGTCACTGCTGCCAGTCAGCTTCCTGGATTGCCCTTGGAAATGAGGCGATGCTTCCCTGATTTCTCCTGAAACGCATCTTCCTTCAGGAACTTGCCAGCTGCCAAATATTCAGACGAGGTAAATTGCAGCGGTCAGTCGTCACACACAAAAAATATTAGTTCAACGACAACAAAGCCTGTAAGGGTAAACCAGCGATTAATTTAGCCTTTAATTAGCACAGAGTTCAAAGGACTTGGTAGGGACCAATCAAGGAGGCTGCTGCGTATCTAAATGAGGAGGGAGCAGGCTGCCTACAGACGGGCTCAGCTTTTAGCAGCCCCTCCCTGGAACACCAGGGATGGCAACAGAGGGGTTCTGCTGGGCAGCACTTACCTTGCCAGGGATGCTGCTCCTAATGTCATCCACCAACCCTCCTCAGAGGGCTTCTTACATCCTCGGGAAGGTTAACGTTGCCTGAGGAAACCACCTCTGCCCATTGGCTCATGAGGGAGGGCTTGGTTGTTGGACTACATTTTTACTCTGTTTCCCCTCTTTCTCGTAAGAGAGAAACCACAAATGTTTTTCTTCCGGTTTTAGTAAGTTCCCCTCCTCTTGGCAAACCTTGTTTTTTTGACAGAATCTCTCAGATATTCAGGCTGAGTGCTCCTTGAATAAGAGAGCCCATGGGGAGAGTTTGGTGGTCTTCCGTGGCTGTCTTGTAGGCACCAAGTTCAGTGGAGCTACGCTGAGTAGTAATTGCTTTTCATTATGATGATTTACTTGGCAGTCCTGATTCTTAGGGATATTTCTAATGTTTCTTTGGTGCTAGAAAAGAGCTTTGTAGCTCTGGAAAGGCAAATCATGGGCTCCGAGCTTTCCATGCTGCAGTCCAGCAGTGCTGTGCTTGGTGAGATGCTGCTGGCTCCCACAGCTCAGCATCACCATGGACTGTGGTTGTGGGCAGTAAGAAATGCCCCTGTGCTTCAGGACCCTTGTTTTCGTTATCACAAATGATTAAAAAGTCAAGAGCTTCTTGAGCTTCTTTAAAAAACTGGTGTTAAGGAGTAGTGGGGTTGCTGCAGACAGAGGTTTCCTTTCCATGCAGGTAGGGGCCAGGAGAGACGGAGGTTTGAGCCCATCGTTGGTGGGCAGAGAGCTGGGACAAGGCCTGACTGGTCCCCTGAAGTTGGCAAGAGGAGAGGTGGGCAAGAGAGAGAGGCCAATTCATTGCACCTCAGCTTCTTCACCTCAGCACACGTGACTTCGGAGTGGGGTGTTTGCTGAAGCCCTTCCTGGGGAGAGGGAGTACGAAAGGTGCATGTATTAATTTCTGTGTGCCTCACAACTACAAAGAAGCCTCTCGGTCTGTCCCCAGGTCTGTTCTGCTCCAAAGGAGATAAGCAATCCAAGCTGATTGATCGATCGCCTTACGAAGCAACCGCTGTTTACATTTTTATCTTCAACCAAACTGCCCATTTGTTAGCCCTACCTTCTGCCCACAACTCGTTTTAACACTAGACATTTCTGATCTCCAGACTAATCAGCAGCTCATCTACATCGACACGGCTGTTAAGCTGCTTGTGGAACATTTTGCTGAAGACCAGGCGTTCCTGCTGAGGCAGGAGGACCCAGACCAAGCTCTGTGCTCGCTGACAGCCAGCAGCTGGTCGTGCTGGTCTCCTTCCAAAAGCTGCATTTCCTTTGTGCTTCATGAATCAAGCTGGCTGCATCTCCTAGCTCCATGGGTGCTAAATCAGTTTGAGGTGGCAAGATCAGGACTTCAGGCTCAGATCCACGAGAATGGATTGCCTGCTTTGTCCTGGCCCAGCAGTTATCACCTCTGCAGATGCAGCAGCCAGGCTAAGGTATCTGCTTCTGTGTTTCTAGCTACGGCCATGTGTACCAAAGTGACTTGGATCAGCTTCAACACTCCAAAAAGCCCTTTCCTCTTTCACTGGGACAAAAATCTACCTCAAAAGAATCCGAAGAGATATTGAAACCAGGTACAAAGCGTCTGCTTTGGGTCTCCCTTTCATTTCAATGCACCGAGTTCATTTCTCTGCTGAGGGAATGAAGCTGCCTTGAAGCAGCAGCAGATACCATCAAATAAAACCATCCACTGGGTTTCAGCTGGGCTTGTGTCAGAATTATGTGAAATGATAAGTCTCTCTGGGCTCACGACTGAGGCTATAATAATTGCTCAAAATCGTGCTCAGGGCATTAAAGATTTGCTGGAAGATTCATGGCCCAGAAGGAGCCTTTTACAGTAAATCTGGTCCCACATCTGGCTTGACATTGCAGTCTGAAAATGGGTCCGACTTAAAGAGTTTTGTGGCTTGCCAGGAAGGCTGCAGCACAAAGCACTTGGCATGTTTTTCCCTCGGCAGAAACGGAGTAGCCCAGCCTTCTCTTGGTTTGGATGCTGACTGAAGCCGTGGCTCTGAGAGAAAAGACAACAATGGCTTCTGGGTGTTGTGGGTTTTCTACAACACTGGAAATACGTGTCCAAGAAGCTGGGCATGGTCTGAGTAGTTGTGTTGACTGACATCCTGCTGGGTTAGGAAAGGGTGAGCAGAGCCCTTTCGGATGCATCCCCGTGCCGGGGTGAATTAAACCCAGGAGCAGTTTGCAGGAAGCAGTGCCAAGCAGCCTCAGTCTGACAAATGAGATGGGGCTGGGACCAGCGAGGAGAGAAGGTCTGGCACAAGCCAAGCCCTTGCAACCAGCCCTGTAGATCCGCTTCAGTTATGCTCAGGGTCCTGATTCTCCTCCTGGCTTTGGGATGCTTGCAGTCGCAGGAATTAATCAGAAACGAGTTACTGTAAAATGGGACGCTGGGATCAGCTTCGTAATTTATAGCCAGTTGTACTTTAAATTGCCTTTTTTTCTGCTTTCTGACCAAAAGCTTCTGAGGCATGACGTCCAAGGCAGACAGGTTATGGCACTGCAGTTCCTGTGGGGTGCTTTGTTTATCTCTGCTAAGGTTGGATTGCTCAATGCACACTTAAATAAACAGCGTAAACCCCAAGGACTATCTTTAGCCACCGCAAAATGTTTTCACTGAAATACTGGAGTACAGGACTGGCATTGCTCAAGCAAGAGTTGCTTGTGGTGTTTCAGTATTTTTTTAGTGTAGCAGGAAGAGGGCAGAGCAGAAAGGGAGTATCTGGGAGTAAAGCACTTGGTGTTTTCCTTGGAAGTAGGAGAAGCAGGCGAGGCTGGCCCTGGCATTAACCTGCCTCCGTGGGGACTTGAGTGCAGGGCTGGTGTGGGGACGTTGTTCTGCCAAGGCAGGCGAAGACCCGGTTTGGGTGGCATATCCTACACCCCTCCAGAGCTGCATTTCTGGGCCAAGGCTGGCGCAGGGGGTAAGGGGAGCTTTAGAGGAAGGAACAGCCTGACCGTGACTTGTGCCATCTCCGTGCTTGGTTTTTGTACATGGGGAAAGGAAAGGTGTGGGTGCCCGAGTTGTGTCCTGATTGCTCACAGCCCTGAGATGCTGGCCTGACCTGCCCGTAAAGAAAGGGAAATACCTGCAGCCTGAATTGTCAGGAGGGGTATAGAAATATCATTGCTGTTTTGTAAAGCACCAAGGAGGCATCATCCAGAAGTCTGGCCACCTCCTTCTAAGAAAAATCAGTTCGGGTCATTGAGTTCATTAAGTAAATGATGAGGAGTTGTGGTTTTGTTAGGGAAAGGTCTAAAAGGCTGCTCCTTTGTTTAGTTTAGCAAAGGAAAAGCTTCGAGGGCATGCAATTGCTGTCTGGAGATAGTTCAGCAAATACCATAAAAGAGAAGAGAGCTGTTAAAGCTGAAGGAGAGCTCTGGCACAAGAACAAATTGAATCTCCAGCACTCGTGCCAGCCCTGGAAGGAGACCTTGGGGGAGGCAAGAAGGGAGTATTAGTGTGACAAAACCAAACCTCATCGGAAGGTGCAGATGGAAAGGGGATGACGTGGGACAGGGAAGTCCTTCCCAATCTTATGCCCCCAATAGCAGCAGGATTTACAATACCTGGTGCTGAAAACAGACATTTTTTTTTCCAGTGGGTGGGCAGTTCACCATGGGAAGCATCTAAGATCTTCCCTCGTGTTTCCAGTGCCTTCTGCTTGCGCGGTTCTGCGCTGCTGTGCAAAGAGCTGCAGAGAGCCCTCGTCCTGACTTACCTCTGCTGTAGGTTTACGTGGCCGAGGGTAAAAGGCTGTGTGGAGGCTGAGCTGTTGGATCATATGGAGACCAGCTGTGAAGAACTGGAGAGTTCTGTGAAAGGCTGGAGCGTGTGTGAGGGTGCTCGCAGCCGGTCCGTGGGTTGTGCGTCTCGTTAGGCTGTGCTGTTTATTACCCTGTTGTTTAAAACTCATGGGAGTTGTATGTATCCTGTAAATGAGCATATAGGATCGTTTCCAAAGTCTCCATCCATTTATTTCAGAAACTAATATGAGATCTGCAGAGATTGTAAATAATCGCCTTGACAAATGGTCGAATGTTTTTGTTTTATAAGTTCATTGTAAATATTTTTGTCATCATTCAATTGTTACCAGAAATAACTCAGTCCTGGAATTCACTCCCCAATAATACGTTACATCTTCCTGGAATAACTACATTCCAGAGGTCACATTCTTCGAATAGCTTGCCTAACTTAAATTACTAGCCAAATAGTCTGAAGGGGTCTTTCTATATGACTGCTATTGCAAAATCCAGCTTTCCTGGGAGCCATCTGCATTTAATCACTTCCAGGAGGGGGGGAAAAAGTGATGTGCAGTGCTTTTAGACTCATGTTTTTCCTTTTGAGAGCACATGCCTGCAAATATCTTCGTTACTCCCATTCGTGTGAGGGGTGTTTGTACCTCCCGCTCCCAAAAAGCCATGGTGGGATGCTGCTAATAGCGACCATCCTTCAGGGTCAAGTTATACTTTGGCAATAGCTTCAATATTATCACTCTGGTGCTGTAAAGAAATGAGGACTATGCATTCAGGCTTTGTTTAGGACAGAGCACTGCAGTTCTGATGTATATTCTCGTTTCTGGTAACTTAAGGGTTTCCAGGCTCAGTAAAAGTTAGAAATCAACTGAGAGTCTGGAAACTGCACAGGTAACGAAAGGAAAACTTATTCCTTAATTCAAACTCAAGTTATCGCTATCCTGAGAGCAGGACTCGTTGGCAGGGAGAAGGATGAGGG
Source organism: Todiramphus chloris collaris (assembly GCA_025345505.1). Taxonomy (NCBI): domain Eukaryota; kingdom Metazoa; phylum Chordata; class Aves; order Coraciiformes; family Alcedinidae; genus Todiramphus; species Todiramphus chloris. The sequence continues at coordinate 3,641,624 of JANVCC010000270.1, forward strand.
GTAAAAAGAGAGGGATGAGGAGCACAGATGGACTTCAGGAGACATCATCTGAATTTGAATGAACCATCTCACCTCATCTCTTCCCCACGAAAGATGCTCAGCTTACTAAGAGACAGCTTTACAGGGCTAAGCACCAAACGCCCTTTCGCAGTTATGCCACCCAGTTCCTGCAGCTCTGTGAAGTTAGGAGGGAATCTGGAAGGCAGAGGAGCTGGGCTTTGGACAGGGCTGAATGTGGCCCCTGAGAACAGAGCACCATGGAAAAGCGTCGAGCGGAGCAGGGCATTGCCAGGGGAAAAATACAGGAAATTCATCCTGCAGTCTCCAGGGAAAAAGGCTTATTTTGAGATCTGAAGAAAGCAATTATCTCTGTTTTCTTCCAGGTAAAGAAAAGCCCCAAAACCAAACAAAAACCAAACACAAGAATTCCACAATATTATATCTTCCTTCTTCTTCAAAGCACAATTTATCATAAATGTGCAGGCAGGATAAAAAGGCTGGTTCAGAACATCCATACATATCTTCTTCGTTTCCCTGCTAAACCAGTGTAATGTTCCTGACCATTTGGAGAGAAAGTAGGAAGGTGGAGGGTCCCCCTAGAACAGACTCTACTGCTTTTTCTAACACTTTGTGTGGAAAACACCGAGTTGGGCAGCAGTTCAAAACCTGCAGTGTTTTGGCTGAACTTCTTTTGCGTTTGGGAGCATATGGGTTAGTTTGGGGGTTTTCTGCCTAAACGGTGACATTTTACTCTCTATTAGATGTACGTGATGGATAATTTCATTTAACACAATTTTTCCATAGGAAGGCATTCACACTGGAAAAAAAGTTTAGTTTCAGCTCAAAGAGCAGGGGATGGGCTGAGCAGCAGGAGGACCAGGAAGCGAACGCAGGCTCGGTCCCAGCAGCAGGGCTTAGGGGGGGGATATCTTTTCCTTGTAAGCTTTTTCTAACCCCAGCAGTGTCTCTAACAGCAAGCAAGCAGCTACCAGGACTCAGACAGCTTTCTGGTGACCGTCATGTTCCTGAGGCTCTGCTGGACTGTGGCACGACTTTATATAGCAATTTATTCCCTAACAGCTTCAGGGACCAACCACGTTGAGCAGCATCAGTGCTGCGCTGGCTCTCGGCCTGGGAAGGCCCTCAATTTCTCCTGTTACATCTCCAGGTTGCTGTCTTTGGAAAGCCCAGGCCTGTCCCACCGAGCTCGGGGGGATCGGTTACAGGGCAGCCGCTGCCAAACAGCTTTGAGGGGCTGCTCAGGAAATCCTCTCTGAACTGGTGAGGCTCAGTGTTTCCAGCAGAGGTGTGGTGAGGGACCAGTGCTGGGCTGTGCCGCCCGGGGAAGGCAAGATGGACCGAGATGTCAGGAGAGGTTTCTTAGTTGCAAGCTGAGGTTTGTACCGAGTGCCAGCGTTGCAGCTCCCGGTACGCCCTTCAAGAGGCAAGTGTCCTCAGAGTCCCACACACAGGGGTCCCAGTTCAGGCCTCTGTCTCCACCTGATGGGAGGCAGTTGGCTGGAAACACCAAGCTACAGTGTGATGTGAGGAAGGGTTTTCTGCCCAGGGGACCAGCAAGCATCTGACAAGTGGGCATCGTGCCCTCCCCTCCTGTACTGGCCGTGCAGGGGTGATGGACAGCGCTGCCGACCCTGCCAGCACCGTGGTTTGTTGTTGCAAGACTGCATGGAGCAGTCACACGTCAGTACGTACACAATTACAGAATTTTTTTGGTTGGAAAAATACCTTTAAGATCATCAGGGTTCTAGGAGAGGACCTTGCAGGGCTCTCTTTGCTTGCAGAGGGGGTAGTAACCCCGTGATGGATGTGTGCCTGCAAAGGATGAGGGAGGACAGGAGGAGCTTTTATTTAAGGAACCCTTCCAGAAAAAGCTGCCCAGTGAGATTATTCTTTCACTGTTCAATAACATATGTTGTAGGAGAGAGGGAGGATGATATTCTCCAGATTAGGGAAGAGGACTTTCTGTGTTTTGAACTGATTCAGGGAGGCCCCTCACAAAGACATCAGAACCAAGCTAAAAATAGCTTACTCCATTAATGCCAAGGAAACACTTTTTTTTTTTTCCTTGCCAAGAAGCTGCAATCCCATTTTTTATGCCCCCTGAATTTCGAAAGCAGACTTACGTGTCCCTTTGTGTTGGGCCTCTTTCTGAGTCAAGAGCATTAGGAAGATCAAGGTTGCTTTGTACTTTGTTTGAAGAGCTATCGAATAGCAGCAGTATCAGATAATTGTGGATTATCATCTTCTAGCTCTCTACAGTCTTATGCATTTTCATTACTGGTACAGAAAGAGTTCTGTGGGACATCTGAAGGCTTAGAAACAGACAGTAATTAAACAAGCAAAGTGCGCTGAGATCTGTTTTTCCTCGACTGTATCAATAACAACATTCTCTAACAGGTCAACACAAACTTCCTCCTCCCCCTCTCATCTGGGCTGTGGGTGCAGTGAACAGTGTAATGTTTTCATAATCGTCTGATTTACGTAACAGCAGATAAACTCAAAACACCAAAAGAAATGGGGCCAGGAAATCCACAGGGGCCGTGCCAGTAGCTTTCCAGAATCCCTGGCAAACCTCACATCAAATCCCCAGCTGCAGCTTTCCACGAAGAAAGCCTGGCTTTCCCCATGGACCAGGGTTGTTATGAAAAAGTGTTATTAAATCATAGGTAGAAAGGGTGATCTGCTCAGGGCAGTGTAGACACATCTCCAAGCTCAGCCTAGTCCCACTTCATCTTCCTTCCAGTAGGTAGGTGCTGGGGGGAGCATTAGTGCAAGCTAAGCACACCTTGAAGATCCTTGACTGCTTGCCTGAAGACATCAGGAAGCCCAACTGGTGATGGTGAAGGTGTGCAGAAGGGACACTAAATCATGATTAAGGACGTGGCCCAAATGATGGGGATATGGGTGAAGGGTTGGCAATTTCTTCCAACAATCTTTTTCTTCTGTCAAAATGGATATTTGTAGCTCCTGTCTGGAGTGCTGGCTCTGAGTTGGTGTACAGGGTTGGTTTTATTGGCCCTTTAGTTGAATTGTCAGCTGCGTACCGATTAGAGAAACCCAAACGCTAGACAACTGCTGAACCCTCAGCATCCCTTGTCTTATTCAGTCCCTTATCTTATTCTTTCCCTTCCTTAACAGAGCTGAGTCCCAGGGGCCAGTTGCCCGTTCTCTCGGGGGGTATTTAGCAATCCTTGACGTGACGCGGGATGCTGCGATGTTTCCAGGACGAGAGCTTCCCGAGGCTGGCGGGTTCCAGCGTCGCACGTCTGTTGCCTGTCTTTGTGTGCATGCTGGCTGGGCTGCTCTCTGAAGCCGGGAGATAAGGATGGGATTATCCTCTATCTGCCTGCTACAGGCTTCTCAGACCTTTCTCTGAAGCATCTCGTGCTGGCTAGCATCAGAGTCAGGTTATTGACCCTGGTGCCTGAGCAAGTCTGGCGATTCCCATCTTTCCAGGCACTGGACAGAAACAGTCCGTTCTCTCCTAGAGGGGGGCTCGTTTTTCTCACCGACGCTGACAGTCAAACACTGCTTTCACATTCTCTCTTACTCCTGGTACACAACCTCAGGCTGAAGGTCAAAGGGGAGATCCTGGATGTTCCCATGCAAGGAAAATCAATTTAGGTTCACAAAAGACAGAGCAGCCAGTGCAGGAGGTCACTGCGTGGTCTCGGATGCTCCTTGGGTTTAGAAATTTGACCGGGGAGGAAAGAGGGGGATGAACAAGGGTGAATTGATGGATCAGAGTTGCTTGTGGACTGGCAAAACAAGATGCTGAGAAGAGGCGTAGGCAGAAGGGCCATCTGCGGTAGAGATTGACCCATCCCTCTCTGCCAGGACGTGGACTGTTCCAAAATCTCATCAGTAGCTGTAACTCGGCCTCGGTTCATCCCCTTGTGAAGCAACATGTCCATCAAGTTTGGATTTCAGATGCAAACCCAGACTCTTTATTTTATGGAGAAATTTGATACTAGATAGTTTGCTTTGAATCGAGCAAGGGACTGGGACAGAGAATGACCTGATCCCTTGCCCAAGGGTGAATAAAGATGCTTTTAGGCTTAAAACACAAGTGAAACGACAAGTCTGTTCTCCTGGTTAGCAGGAAAATCTGCTTGGCCTATGACACAATTTGACCCCACAAGAAGTTAGAGCTGAGAAACACTCTCTGAGAGGTCTAGAGGAGACTCCTTGCCTTATAAAGGTGCTCGTTTCCCCCAAATGGACTTTAGCAAGAGTCAAATGCTTTTTGGAAGGGACAGGGTAAAAGACTTTGAATGAAAGGCGATGCAGAGGAGGTATCTGGCCTCTCCACCTCCACGCCCCGCTTGCCTTTCTGCTCCCAGGCTGGTGAGTATGTTGAGTGAAGCTATGCTCCATATGTCTCACCAGAAAGCACTTATAGCTTGTCTTAGGGATGCTGGCAAACTCAAACTACTTGTTGGTGCATCGTGTTTAAGTAGGGAGGCAAAGTGTTCCTTCTCTGAGTGGCTAACGTCATCCTTCAGTGGAAAAGCACCCAGGGAGTGAGTTCCCCCTTCCACCTCGGGATGGTTTTGGGCTCTGCTCAGCAGTGACACCACGCACAGCTTCCAGTTGAAGCACTGAGATCCCTCTAGATTCAGACTCCCTTGCAGCTCTCAGATACTCAGCGGAGCACGACAGCTCCCCGAGGGCCCGAGCGGGGCTACTGGTTTCATCTGGAGGCAGATTCCAGCTGCAGGCTTCAACGCCCCGTTGGATTCAGCAGAGTTACATCAGAAGTAGAATATGAATCGGGATCTCAGTTTGTCATTTGGCTTTTAGTTCATATTTGGTGTTGCTATATCTGGGTCATTTGGCTGCCGTTCTTATTTTCAGAATTTATTTATTTTTAGGTGTTTGGGGGTTTTTTTTTGGTTTTTTTAACCTCAGCTGTGCTTTTTTTTAGGGCACAGTTGTGTGATGGGTCTCAAAATGTCAGGCTTGGGGTTGGAAAGGGCAGATAACTGGGGCATGGCTCACTCCTGTCCCAGGCTGCTCGCTGCCTTCCCACTGCAGGCAAGAAAGGGCCAAACAATCAGTCTTGGCATGGTCACTGAGGGTTGTTTTGAGTTCCTAGGAATTTAACCCTATGACTTTGACCTTTGACAAGAACACTTAATTATTTCCAGCTCTCCAGCCAGGTCATAAACTGGCCCTTTGGAAAAGTTTCCTGCTCTCCATAAAAGCGAGCTCTTGGCTCCCGTCAGAGCAGAGTTTACATTCTTTGGACAGAGGGGCTTCTTGAAGCAGCAGGATGCTATGCTTCGCTTAAAGAGTTCAGCAGTTGGTTTTAAGTGTAGATGAGTCTGTGTTCCAAAGTGCCACCCTGTCTCCAGGTTTTGTATCTCCACAAATTTTCCTTTTTGGGGTTTTTTTTGTTGCCCTACATCTGAGATTGTTCCGTTTGAAAAGCAGAATTTGTCTGCAAAATGAGAATAAAAACTATTCCATCCTTTTTCTTATTTTCAGGGTCATACTTGGCTAGTAATCAATATTTTATTCATTCAAAAAACCAGCAGTGACTGCCTCGTGCTCCTGAACCTTTATATTTTGGTAACAGCTGATGAGTGCATCTCATCCCTGGGGCGACATCTCAAGCTGCACATGGCACATCTTCTGTACAAGGTGAGAGAAACTGGTCTTTTTGCCTTTTCCTGGGATTCACTCTGTTCATTCAGTTTCTTTGGGGGACATTTCTCCATCAGACAAATGAAATAAGAAGTGCAAACCATTCGTTTTGCCAGACTGCCCAGGAAATGGGAAGGTGGGGTGCCTGCTGAGCCCCACGTGTGCATCGTTCCTCGGAAGGAGCTGCTGAAAGCCATCAAAACCTCGCTGAGATGACGGTAAAGGTTTAACGGAGGATGTAATTCTGCCTTCCCACTTAACAGCTTTACCAGTAAGTTGCTGCTTTTTCCTTACATGGGGATGTGGTTGGTGGGGACATTCTTTTCAAATGAAAAGGCGGCTCTCTGTACCAAAAACCACTTGCCCACATTTCTCATGTGTTGTACTGTAAGGCAGCGAAAACAGAGCTGGAAAACAAAACTTTTCCTCAAACACCTATTTTTAGATTGATTTCCCAGCTTGTGCAGCCTCAGGCTCTGCCTTTGGGATCTGAGGCAGTGCCTGGTACCCCCCCCAAGGGCACTGTAGCTAGAGCTGGCCTGGAGCAAGGAGCTCAGGTCCAAACCTGTGTTTGCAACAGCCTGGGTGCACAGCCTGAGGTGGGACCAGGGTGAGGAATCGCTTGGAACATCTGCACCCCATGTAGCATCAGCCAGGCCTGAGCTGCAACCAGAAATCCCCCTGGTCTCCTCTGGGCTTGGGGTCATGGAGGTGCCACAACCAGCTGCAAGACCATCATCTCACAGGCTTTGTGCAATGTCCACGAGGGAAGAAATTTTCCTTGCCTCACTGTGGGGAGAGGGAAATGGAAGCGCACGTGTTAGACGATCACCAGTGTAGCAGTGGTCACCTTCCTTGGTCTGCAGAGAAAGAATTAATTTGGACAGTGACATTGTTAAACTTGTCTCGGGGGACAGGCAGCAGCTGTAAGCATCTGAGGTAGTGGCCCATGCCTTGCAGAAAGCTGGATTCCTGAGCATGACCTGGGAAATTCCATCCCTTCTCCTGCCTCTGGGGAGCTGCCAGCTTCTCCCTTGGTTGTAGGTAGGAACACAGCCACTGCCAGGCAAAGGGAAAAAAAAAAAAAAAAATAAAAAAAAAAAGGCAGAAAGCTTTCCAGGCCACCAGCCCTCAGGAGAAGGGTGGCATTTCTAGATGCATCCATGCTCTAAACAAGAACAGCATGTTGATAAATCAGCCCAGGATCTCAGCTGCTGAAAGCAAAGCAGCAGCGATGCCGAAGTCCGTGTCTGGAAAGGTTTGTCTCTTACATTTTTCTTTTCTCCCTTTGCAGTCTCTTGCCTGTGCACAACGCCCTGCAGATGCCTTCTGCCACCTCACCCTCGCCAGCAGGGTTTTGCAGCAGACAGACTGGGGGTTTGGGTGTCCTGTTCTGCTAGGGCTTTTCTGCAGCCCAAGCCTGCAGATGAGCGACTTTTTAACTTGCAGCTCGGTGCTGCCTGGACCCAGTTCTCACCTGGAGGCTGCTCCACGCAGCTCCAGCAATGCCAAGCTGCTGAACTGCCAGCAGAGCATCAAAGAGGCCTGGATGTTAAAAAAGAATAAATCCTTCCGTGTCTCTAGAGTATTTCCACATTCTACAGAAGTACCAAGTAGTTCTGTTTTCTCAAAATAAAGAAAACCAGAAGCAAAGTCACCCATTTAATAGCCCTGCTACCCACATATACCATATGGTATTTTAAATACCAGCTTTCAGGGCCCTTCTTTTTTAAAAGCTGAGAAGTTTTATGGCATAAATATTTCCCCCCTGAGGTTAGGAAACCGATGTGTCGGACACTATATTTTTTAACAGTTATGGTATATTAGATCATGGTCTTTTGTGGTTAGCTATGACATCAGGCCACCACAAAGCCATACCAGGAGAAGCACATGGAGGAAAACATGTCAGCTATTAAGCTCTCAACATTCAAGGGAATTTGGAAAAGCCAAAACCTGGGTATGTGGGATGATCTGTTGTTATTCCAACAAAGCTAACCTGGGGTGACTTGCAAGCACACACACTGGTAAGAAGTTTATTCCTTGTCCTGTACCCATCCTCCTGTGGCTTGTGCCATAACTGTGCTGCCACCCAGAGAGCCTGGTTTTGCTCTCCTGCTACTTCTGCAGCCACAGTCAGTGACTGCCACAGAGCAGGGGCCTCTCCAAGACACTGAGCGTAGCTTGTGGGGTTGGGAAAGCAGGTCTCGAAGGTCTACCCCCACAGCAGGCAAGCAACCATCTACAGAGATCTACAGAGATCTACAGAGATCTGCATCAACTGCTGAGCAGAAACCGTTGCCTCCGTGGAGCTCAGGTCAGGGCTGTAGAGGTTTGCTTTTTTTGTTTGTGTTTTTTCGCAGAGCAAAAGCCTGCAACTTTATTTGGGAATCTGCTAATTCTCTTTCTCATCCATAGAAGGTTTTCTGTGAAACCCGGAAGGTTTTCTCCTTTTTCTAATTATACTAATGGAAAAATATTTTTTCTACCTGTCAGTTTTACCTTGGTGAGGACTTGTTCCTTCTCTTCCCAGCAGATAGCAAAGTGTGCTTCCCACTGCTGGCCTTGCATGTTGAAGGACAGAGGCAACACGTGACATGTCCTTTATCTCTGATAAGCCCCGGAGAACTGGAGTTGCCAGCAGTCTCCTGTGGATGTGTGTACGTGCCCTGCGTGTACAGAAGAGGAGTGAGCTCAAATTGCAGAGAGATCTTCTTGTTGGCATTTCTTTACTCGCTCTCCCTCCCGTCTCCTGTGATAAAGACAGGGGAAACATTCTGGGCTGGGAAGAGGACCAAAGGAGCCTTTAGAAGTTCTGGTTTCAGGTCCTTAGCAAGGAATTGCTTCAAGGTGAAAAAAAAAAATAGAGTTTCTCCCTAGTTAAGCTCTTTTCTTTGTCCAGAGTCTCCTCATGTCTCCAGCTGCCCTATGCATTTGCTTCTCCAGGCACAGGGCAAGCGAGCCTGTAAGCTCAGGACTCCGTCTCCTAAAGTCTTTGGGGAGCAGAGTGTTAGAGAAAAGCAGGGGTGGCTCTGCCCTAGGCTGTCCTGAACCCTTTGGTTGTGCTCTTACCCCAAAAGCTGACGGCTGCTGGCACAAGGGTTGCCATGCTGCAGGTTGGAGCAGTGGGAGGTTAAAGTTTCTTCTTCTGCCTGGTGGCAGATATCCAGCTATCAATAAAAGCAACGGATAAAAGTGAAGTCCTTGAACACTGGCCAATGTCCAAGTCTTGCATCTACTTATATCGGCGTGTTACAATCTGTTGTAAACCTCTGATCATAAACAGAGGTTAGATAAATACTGCTGGGACAACTGATAATGGCCAGGAGTAAAAGAAGGACATGGAGAAACAGAGGATCCTGCTCATGTGCTGCAATCCTCCTCCGCTGCCACCGTGAGCTTCTGCAACGTGTACTCAGTGAAACAAAGCAGCCACTGTTAACGATCTTTGCTGGAAGATCTCATGGAGTTACTTTAATTATTCTGTGTTCCCGCTTTCAGCAGCTGAGGAGGACAAATAGAGCAGACCCATCCCTGACCTCTTCACCTCTCAAGCGTTTTGCCGGACCGCGTTTTTCTGCGTTCTCCTTGGTGACCATGATCTTGGAGGAGGCTGCCCCAGAGAAGAGGAGTCACTGCTACAAGGCACTGTGTGGAGTATTCTCCAAGGCCAAGGTTGTGATAATTTGCCCTGTCCCTTGTCCTGCCTCCTCCCCCAGAGCTCTGCTCTGTGTTGTTGTGCTTACACTGCCCTGGAAGCCCAAACCCCAGCCTCCCACGGGGGAATGGTAACGGATGGACTCTTCCAGTGTCTCCTCCAGCTCCTGCAAGGTCTCTGTGTCCTGTGGCAGTTCTGTTGTGGTGTTCAGCAGGAGCATCCTATGTACTTGTTTATGGTCTGCTTCCTAATTCTGATAAGAGGGAGGGCAAAGCCGTTTAAACATTAACTGTTGGCTACTTGCCTGATGGACCTAAAGGACTAATTGCAGTGGGTGTGACTGGTTTTGGTTGAAACAGATTGTTCTCATGAGAATTAAAAACAAAACAAAACAAAAATATTTTGATATTTGATACTGGATTTGGTATTTGCTAAGGGAAAATGCCTTTTATAATTTGAGTGACTTAATTAATGAAGCTCAAAGCTTATTAACTTCAAAGCACAAACCCGAAGCTGAAACAACCTCCTTCCCTCCCGACCCCAACAAAAGAGAGTATCTGGATGTTTTTAGGCTGGAAGGTTACTGGTGGGTGACAAAGGAGACCTTTGTTCTGCTCTTGGCTGCACTTCTTGCTCCCAGGCTGACCTTCCTCAGGCCAGCCTCTTCTTGCCTCGCTTCGGAAGGGTGGGTGATGATGCCGACCTATTTGGCTGTGAGAGAGTGCTGGGGGAGAGTTGCCTTTGCAATCTTTGAACGTTCCACGTCGGTCAACACCACTTGCTAGATGTGGACAGGTTTCGGTGTTTGTGATTCATTCGCAGGGAATTCCTGGCTTCTTTAATCTCTTCCCTTATTTGCAGGTATTTCCTGACTAGTTTATGAAGTGGGCAGTTCTGAGGCTGTGTGCTACACTCGGCATCGCTCCCGAGTCACTCGCCGCCAGGTCCTGGGCAGCCTGGGCCGGGCTCTGATACCCTCACACCAAAGAAGTTTCTCCTCCTGTTCAGCTGGATATTCCTATTCTATCTTCTGAAACAAGCATCTCATTATTTTGAAGCTTCCTGCAGGGAACAAAGATGGGGCTACAATCTGCTCATGTTTTTTTCATAAGTTGATTTAAAATCTTGTAGGTGGACACACTGAGATGTCACCTGGTACCCTGGTGTCTGCCCGGAGAACACCCCACTGTCCCTTGATGGCAGATCAGTGATTCAGCAAGATGTCTTTTTATTGATGTTGTTGTTTTCTCACTAATGAAACAGTCTTGTGCTGTGTGCTACCAATTACATAATAATCAGATCAACTAATGAGTAAGGTAATTACTTGATACTTTTTTGGGGTTTTTTTAAGAAAACGGAGCTCTAAAATTTATTGTCTGGTTATTTCATGGCTTCAGAATTTGTTGTCCAAACCCCTGCAGCTGTAGGTAAAGACTTGAAAATCAGAATCCCCTAAAGCTCAGGAACATGACAGAAAATAGCCCCCAGGAGGTCTCACACAGTTTGTGTCTGTGGGAGAGGAGAAGGTGAGGAGCAGGAGGAGGAGACCAAAAGCTGGCACGGGATGTGTGCAGCTAATGCTGGTGTCAGTGGGGCTGCTGGCACCGTGTGGCTCTCGGGGCTCTTTGGGAAGTTTCCCTGTTTAGCCTCTGCGTCTGAATTCTTCCAGCCTTGTTTAATCTTTCTGGGCTCCCTTAAAGGTCAGCTGAGAGAAAAGATGAATTGGCATTTCCAGGGGGAGCCGCCGCTTCCCTCCCTTCATTTGACAGCGCAGGGAAAGCGTCTTGGGCACGGTGGCGTGAGGGGCATCTGCTGCTCCTGCCTCCTGCCTTCCCCTGCAGTAAGTTTTGTTCCCTGAATGAATGAGCCAGGCTTAGTACCCGTTTTATTCCTAACAGCCCTTGATAGGCAGCCTCAAGGAACCTCAAACCCCACATGTATCTCGCGTAGCCCACAGCTTTTTCTGGAGCTGATGGAAAACAGGGCTGATGTCATGGGCTATTTTTATAGTGGTTTCTAAAATGCTTGATTTTTGTAATGGTGACTCTGCTGTACTTGTACGTAAATTGTTTCAATGTTATTGTTTCCATTTATGTAAGCTGACAAATATCAGAGCTGAACTCAGACGGAGCAAGTCTGAAATTACTTTCAAGTTCCTCTTTTGTCTTCCCCCAGGTCTTCTCCAACAGCAGCCACCAAGGTAACACCTGCCAGGGATGGGACAAGTTATGGAGACAGCGCCGTTTGGTCTCAAAATAAGAGCCAGGTAAATAATTGCACCCAGACCTGAGCTGCAGTGCAGGTGGGACAGTCATTCACAGCCCCTGGAGACAGGCACTGTGATCCTGCAGCCTCACATCCTCATGGTGCCCCAGGAGCTGTGATAAGCCTCCAGAACCGCACAAGAAGTTTCTGAGGTGGTGGCAAAGTGAGAAGCCAAACATCCAGCTTGGGTGTACGATGAATAGTTGTCATTGGCCATGGCAGATACAGGCTGGGTATTTTTCCAGTTTCTGGTTTGCTTCTTCTTTGATGCTGCTGAGGTGTTTGGGCAGCTAGTCTGTTCCCTGTCAACTCCCACCGTTACTTTTTTTTCCTTAAAAGTGCTATTAAACATGCTGGTATTTATTTATTATTATTAGTCTCAAAGAGTAGCCCAGCGAGAAGAGCCCTTCCTGCTGGGTTTCCATTTCTACCAGCAACGTCACTGCTCCCGTCCTGCACTGGCCACCCTCTTGCTGCTCACTGGCAACTCAGGTGGGCACAGCAGAGCCTTTGTCTCAGGGCCCTCTGTTAGAATAAAGTGCCTTTTTTTTTTCTTTTGGCAATCCAAGCAATTGCTCTTCAGGCAAAGTGGAAAAGTAGCAGCTCGCTCGGCGCAGCGCAGGATGCTGCTGAAGGCAGAGCTCTTTTGGAAAAGAAACTGATTAATGAATGCAGCACAGGTTCTCTCCATCTTTGCTTTCTAAAAACCAAATCGAGGAAATTAAAATGTTTTGGGTTTTCAGGCCCTACTTTAGCAGCATCTGCCTTACCTGGGGGAAACAGGTCCCACCAAGGCAACAAAGGGCTCTTTTTCACAGGGATTCAGGTACCTAATGCTGGTTTGAGAGACTTGTGTCTAAACTCAGATCCCCAAAAGCTCTTTGCTGTCCTAGGGGACCTGAAAACCAAATTCCAGACCTCAGCAATTATATCAGAGCTCAGCATGAAATGCTCTTCATCTGCTCATTTTTGAAAGAGGAGATACAAACTTTCATAACTCTCTAGCACCCAAGGACATTTCAATTTGTGTGTCTCACGTTCTTGAGAATATCCTGAGCAGCTGACTAGGGAGTATCCTGAGCAGGAACTCTCTTTATTACAGCTTTTCCTGGCTTTAAGTAATTACATGTATAATTGGGAAGGTACAGACACACGTGAAAGACTGCCCCTGCCTTTGTGGTGATTAAATACTCATTGTGGGCCCCAGCTCTTACTCCAAGGATGGTAAGGCTTATTTACATATTTATTTATGTAAGTGCAGATTGTTCCATTCAGAACAGAACCAAGCTTACCAAATCCTCATAAAGGCTCCTATTTACTCGGATCCAACATTTGGATCCATGCTACATAGACACACGTGGACTCTGAAGGCCAAACTCCATGATATTTAACAGCACAAGAGGTCTTTTGCTGCCAGTTGAGTTCCACTGCGAAGCGAGCACTGGCAGGCAGCCCCAGCCTGCCTAAGAGAAAGGGAATATTCTTGTTGCCTGCCCGTGAGCAGGTGCAGCATCAGCTGGGGATGTTTTCATAAACACAGGGTCATGCTTCTCTGTGACATCTGCATCATTTAAAGAAAAAGAAAAGGATGAACTTCTCCGTGTGGTCTTCTTCTGCTTTCCACCTTTCTGAATTATTTTCACGGATTTCACAGCAGGAAACACTGGTCCTGGGTTGCAGTTTGTAGCCTGGGCTGGAAGAGTAATTGCATCTTAAATACTCGAGGTAGAAAACATATTCCATGAACTTCCTGCCATCTAAAGGGCCACATTAATCAAGTTCTTATCGGTATATTCCTCAAAGCTTGCCCAAGTTGGTATTATACGCTATATGCTTTTCCACTGGTTCTTTGATATCACTTTGTCTGCCTTCGGAGTACAAACAGTTACCCCAAACCTGCACCATCCTTGCACATCTGTGGAAAAGCAGTCGCTGAAAGCAGCTGCTGAAACCCTCAGCCGCTGAGAAGAACGCGCTGAACTTGCTGCAGACAGCACTGCTTCCATCCCCCAGCTGCTGCCAGCCAGGCAACTGGGAATCCAGTCTGGGAGAAACAGAAGCAGCCCGAGAGGGTGTAAACAGTTTTGACCACTGAGGCAGGAGGAAGAAAGAGCTGAATCAGTAATGGCAAAGAGCAGAGCCACCCACTTTGTCAGGGACCAAGAGGGGTCTGCAGACCCAAGGTTTATGTGATTTACACAATTGGCCCCATGTCCCATGGTCTGTGGCAAAGCACTGCTCAGAAGAACCAGTCTGAACTTGCTGCTTTTTGATCTTGACCATATGTTGACCCCTAAAAAGGTGGCTTTTGCATTTCTAGTTGGACCTGCTAAGAAAATACAGTCCATCAGATGGGGTGCTGTAACCTGAGGAGCCAGGACAAGCCCAGGGTAAGTTGTGTGAGTCCAGCCTGGCGTGATTTCGCTGTGGATCTGCTAAGACAGCTCTGTCCCTCTCAGGAGTTTGTCCTTTGGAATGCCTGAGTGCGCTCTCAGAACCTCTGTCCTTTGTGAGCACCTTGCAACCAAGATCTGCCTCTGCTGCATCAGTTGGTTCGATGGAGCTGAGCATAAACCTGCAGGATGTGGCTGCCCTTGTCCCCCTTTCCCTTTGAGGCTCAGTGGCTGCTTTTATGAAGAGACAACCTTGCCTTTTTTTTCCCCCCATTTCTAGCCCTTCTGCCCTCTCCTCAGAGCTGTGCCACCTTCCACCGAGTGTTTACATCCTCTCCCCAGGAAAAGATTACAAATGATGGCCTGAAAATTAAAACACACAACCTCTTATTAGCCACTGTGTTTAAGGAAAGCAGCAGGTAAGCTTGTGAACTCCCATCTGCCGCTCTTCTCACGGACTGTATGTTGGGGTTTTTTTAAAACAAACTTTAATATCCTCTGCTAAAGCAAAGAAGCGTTGTTTTCAGCAGGAATACCCTGAGCAGGACCATGATATACATATGTGCCCTTTATAAAGGAAAAACACAACAAACCAAACAGAAAACAGTAAGTACCATCTGCCACTTTCTGGGTAAACATCGTGATGTTCTGTCAGGAACCCAATTACGCAGATCGCTGGGCTCTGGGCGACCGGTGGCTGCTCTGTGTTGAAATAAAGCTCTGGTTTAGGTGCAGCAAATCCATTACTGCACCTTTGGCAAGGAGAAAGGGCTCGTGTCAGCCAGGCGTGCGTGTTCCCTTACGTCAGCGGGAAACCGCCGGGGTGCAGCTCCCTCGTTGCCTATTGACTCGTGTAATTATGGGCAGGGTTAATGATAAAAGGCAGCAGGTAGTGAGAAAGCTGCTCCAACCCCTTACTCTGTGGTCTGCTGGCTGTCTCTGGCCAAGCCTGTTGAGAAAGGATGATCTCTTTCACCGGATCCATTTTTTTGGCCAGATGTGGCAGGGGACAGATGCTTTGGGCTTGCTTTTAGTGACAGATCCATTTATTTATTTAAACACCAGCCTGAAGGGCTGAGACACTGCTGGTACTGGGGGGAAGGAGGAGGCAGAAAAGAACTTTGGTCAGATGAGGAGAAACTTTGTGACCCTCTTGAAATCTGAGGTTGGAAGACCAAAAGGAAAGTGGGACTCAGAATTAGTGGGAAAGGGCTTGAATTTAGTGAGCAAAGGCATTGAGCAGAGAGAGCGCATGAGAAGAGAAGAAGCAAAGCAGCAAATAGATTCAATGAGCATTTAAGGAATTAGGTGGGGGTCCTTCCTTGCTCTCCCACAGCTCCTGAGAAATCACAGTTTATTCATTAAAGAAACGGTGGAAGCTTGAAAGCTAAGAGCTCCAAGGTTGTTTTAATTTGAGCCTTTTTAGACACAAACGATTAGGAAACAGTTCTTAGTTGTATGCTGCGTGAGCGTGCAGTGGGCAACATCTGCTAATTGAATGAGGAAAGCAGGAGAGCATCTTTTAGGAAGGGAAACAAGTTCCAAGTCTATATTGCAAATCTAAGAGGACAATCATGGTTATGATTCCTAATTTATTGCTCATGAGGCACTGAGTCCTCTGCTCGGGAAAACGTACAGAGATCTACTCTGTTACACCAGGTGTTATTCAGAAACAAATTTCATCCTTTTTTCCAGTTATTACTGGCACCAGTTTCAGTCTGACCCATCAGGGATCTCTCTATATCTATGTACTTGGCTTATTTTATGTTCATAGAATATATGGGTCAGGCTCCTGCCACCCTGCTTCAGTATTAGCCTAATAGCAACCAATTTGGTGTATCAGCCTAATTGGTGTTAGGTTGGTACAGATTAAATGCCCCCTGGGACGTTTTCATACCTATTTTCTCTCTTTTCATTGTAGGCTGTGATCTTCCCTCTCCCTCCCCAAACTGACCTGCTGTCTCTTACTGATATTTCGAGCAGCTGATGGAGGGGGGAAGGAAATCGCTCTGTGATAGACAGGAGGGGCCAAGCTGCTTTGAGGCACACAGCAAAACTCCTATTGCCTTCGGTGGAAGAGGGATCAGTCCAGAGCCTGTCTCCTTTCTGTGCTTTGTTTTTTGTTTGGTTGTTGTTGCTGGGTTTTGTTTTGTTTTGGATGGTGGATTTGGTTTGGTATTGATGGTGGGTTTGGGTTTCTTTTTGGCCAAAATGCAGTAGCATGCTGTGGGTATTTATCTGTTGCATTCAGTCAGGCACAAATAGAGGGCTTTCTAAGGTTCCCATGACCTGTTTGTTGTTCAGGAGGTGCCCGTGCTCGATGTGGGGGGCACACTGTGCCCGATTCATTCCACTGGTTCGGTTCTCAGCTGAACTCCTCCGGTGCGAAACCGCAGCCCATTGTACTGAGCAGCCTGGGCTCCTGGCAGGTTCATTGTCAGTAGATGATACGTATCCCTCTGCCTGAGTAAGACCTTGATGAACTTCTATCAAAGGATTTTCTGACCCTCTTTGAGGAGAATGATGTGAATTATATGGAGCAGGTGTAAGAGGCAGAGGAAGGCGGAGGCTGGTGTCACACTCCGCAGCTGAAAGCCACCCACCCTCAAGGCTGCTTTTCATGGGCCCTGCCACTATGAACCCTGCTGGAAACAGAAGGCTCTCTGAGGCTGTGTGCTAAGCCTGAAGGGACAGAGCAGGCTTTTGAGGGAGGAAATCAAAAGCATTGGAAAAATTCCTGCTTCAAATCAAGGTAATTTTTAACGACTTCTAAGTCAAGGCTAGACTGCAGAAAAAACATCACCATTTACAGAAATCCTCTCCCTTGCCTTCAAAGTAAGTGGGATGCCTTCCAGGTCAAATCAGCCTCATCAGCCCACCGCAGCAGAACAGAGGGAAGCTTTGTAGGGGGAGCCAGTTACAATCCTGGCATTGTGGTGCTACCTTCTGGGAGGAAGGGGCTGTGGATCCGTGTCAGATCCTGCGGTGTGATAGGAGGCAAAAGAGAGTCCTTTAGGGTAGCAAGCACTTGTCTTGAACTGGGAAACAGGGCCATGCTGTGTGCCCTTTTCCTGCCCCTCCCCTGAAGAAACAGCAGTGCTGGGGTTTGACCCTTTTTGTGCTATAGGTGTTGGGTTAGAGCTACCCAACACCTGGACTCTTTCCTCCTGGAGAGAAAATGTTTGATGATGCCCTAAGGCACTAAGAATGCCTTGAAAGGGACAGTCCGTGGCTTTGCTTCCAGCAAAATTCACAAGCCCCTACAACTGACAGAGCCTTTGTAGGTATGGGGGGAAAAAAAATGTGTAAGGGTTGATGAAACCTTCTAGCAAAGCAATTTAGGATGGCTCCTAGCACTTGGGGAATGTTTGTATTGTACACATCCAGTGATAGCAACTGGTGAGTTATTCTGTGTTTCCTAAGGCACTGAATTGCTGCTCTGCTGACAGTGTCCCTGTGAATCCAGTGTTAGATGCTGCAGAAGATACTCAAGCCTACAGCAGAAATTCCAGTGCACTTGGTGGAGACTGTGTGGGACAAACCTGAGTCATGGAGTAAGAGCTTTGTGTATCTGTGCTCCATGAGCTGCTCTGGTTAGGTGTTTGGATTTTGTATCAATTTGTTTGTTTTTTTTAAACAGAATCACAGAATGGCAGGGGTTGGAAGGGACCTTTAGAGATCATCTGGTCCAACCCCCCTGCTCCAGCAGGGTCACCCAGAGCAGAGGGCAACAGGATCCCCACATCCAAGCAGGTTTGGAATCTCTCCAGAGAAGGAGACTCCACAACCTCTCTGGGCAGCCTGGGCCAGGCTCTGCAAATCTCTGCAAAAAGAGATCCCTTCCAACCCCTACTGTTCTGTGAAAACCAGCAGCTGATGATGCAATAATAGACCCTTAAAAAAAAAAACCTGAAAGGACCTATTGGAACCTGGAGTAGAAGCTCTTAGGATGGCATGGACCTCTAATTTCTGCTACAGCTGGGTTATGAATTTTGGGAAGATCCTCACAAAACACATTCCAGGAGACTATTCTGGTCTTGCCTACCACATTCTGAGAAGTGTAAAGTAGCACATTGGGATATCCAGTGTCTTCTCCTCCTGCCTTCCCAGTAAGGTTGCTATGAATCCTACTTGCCCCTTCTTTTCACCTTTTTCAAGAGGTGAAGACTGTGCTGCACTGAGTTGTGTAGATGTGAATGAAAGTTTAGTCGTGTACCTGTTCAGCAAATTTCAGTTGCCTTGCAGGAAGAAAAGCTGCCTGGCTGTCCTTCCTTCCTGGCTTCCGTGCACAGCCCAGTTTTCTACAACTTCAATGCACTTGTCGTGGTTACTGTGTTGATTAAATAGCACCTGCTTGCTCGTAAATATTCTGAAGTATAAATCAGGGAAGGGGGAGGATTTCAAATCATAGCTTCCAGCACTGTCAAAGGCCCTGCAAAGTCTTTGATGGCCTCCTGAATAACGCAAGGGATTCTTGCGTTTTCATGAGAGTCGTGGCCTGCTCCTGAGCAAGACAGAAAGCGGTTTGTGCCCTAAGGAAAGGTATGTGCCCAAAGTCTCTGTTCTTAGAAAGCAAGAGGCAGCAATATCTGGCAGATCAGATGTTCCTAGGATCTCATGTTACTTGTCTGTGAAATCAAATTTGACCGCTGGCTCCTGAGGAACTTGCTACGTGAGTGACGTTCCCAGCTCAAATGCTGCTTTGTCAGTGCTGAATTAGTTGCACACTTCAGTGTTTGGTTATTCTACCCAAAGAAACTCTTCTTCTGCTCAATACCTGTGCTGTGTTTACTAACTAAATCAAAAAGGGAAATAAAATTGTCTTCCAGCCGAAGTCTACACTGGTCTGTGGAGGTTCTCTTCCTTCTGACGAGCACTATAGGATGCATAAGGAAGAGCTTGCATGTCTCTGGAGCTGCTGTACTCCTCCAGCTCAAGGTGTATATATAGCACACCTTTAAATCTGACCAGTTCATCTGTGGTGTGTGGTTGAGTCAGCAGAGGAGTCAAAATGAGTAGCAGCTGGATAATAAGGAGGCTAAAGGGAGTCAATGATTGTGCCCAGTATGAGAAACAGAAAGGAATTCAGAGTAAATTCAGGAGATTTGCCTTAAAACAATGCAAGTTGCAGGTTTTAGTCACCAAAAGACTTTTTCTAGGCTTGTAGTATTACTATGTTAGTATATGAAGGTTATGATTTGGACATGCAGGAATGAAGGGCTTGTCTGCTCTGATAAATCCCATCCCTGCAATCACCCGACCAAGCCAAGTTCATCTCGTGCACCAGCACCTACGAAACATCTCCCAGCACCTTGTAGCCACTGTGAGGTCTGTAGTGAAAGGTGAAACAACACACACCAGTTGAGTGTAAGTTTTTCTGGGTCTTTCAAGACCTACCTAACATTTAGTTCTTACTGATTCTGGGTACCGTTAGCTCTTGCCACGCCGTGGCACCAGTGCCCGCAGTAGCAACAGTTCGTGCTGCACTCTGAAAACCAACACGAAGGGGAATAAACTCAAATATCTCTAAGTAAAATTCTAATGCAAAATAATAACCTTCATCTTCTGTAAATGGGGTAATATTGGCCTGGATCCAAAAGTCACAAGGTGCTTTAATTACCCTGCTTAAGGTTCCTGCCTCATTTTCTACCTCAGCCACCTGTGTGGCCGTGTTAGGTCAACCAAGTTAAGGTTGTTATTCCAAGTACAGGGTGAAAAAACTAACCATGACCTGGATTATAAAATGTTGACATTAAAGGTCTGCTGCTCCTTGTAAAGAGCGTGGTTTTGTAATTTAAAGAAATCTGATCTCCTGAAAGTGCCCTGCTGGGCCTGCCGCTGACATCATGTTTGTTTGAGCTTTAAGAGATTCAACAGAACCGGTGTGATTAAAGCAACTTTCAGCTCCCTGTATTTTTGGAACAGAGCTGTGGAAAAGACACTTGGAGTTAAAGATGACAGCTCCCTGGAGATCTTGACTTCACCGGCTTCATTAGAAATTAAATTACAAAACTTAAAAGCTCTAGCTGGAAGGGATCCAGAGTTTATTTGTGATTCCTTGGTTACCTGGGAAAAATCAGATGTTTTTTGAGCTGTGGTCATTTAGGATCAGTGTGAAGAGTACGTGCCCAGGAGCAAGTTAATTAAGGCTGCACTCGTAGCCTCTACCTTAACCAGCTGGAAGTGGCTGTGCGCTCTTACCCAGCTCTGAACACACAGCAGCTGCCTCGACAATGAATTCACGGTGGCAAGATGTTTTCCTGGCTCTGGTTTGAGTAAAGAGCAGACTTTTAGCTCCTTCACTGCACTGTTGACGTTTTCTCACAGCCTTCATCAGGAAGACCATCTTGGAAAGTGCAGAGGGAAACAAGCTGTGCAATTACCATGTATGCAGATGGAGCAATTGTTATGTATCAACGAGATCAGTCCTATCTGCAAAGGTCAGCAGGTTGGTGCCAGCCCCACTGCATTTGCCTGCAGAACATTCCCTGCAATGCAGACAGGTGTGTTTCTGCACCTTGAGTCGTGCTCTAAAGCAATTCTCTTTTATAGCACTCTTCTAACAATACTGTTTGCAATATGTTATGGGATTTCTATATCTCTGCCTTTTGCTTCCACTGCTTATCTCTATCTGCTTGAACTCCTTATCTTGATCATCGCTGTTATTACAGTATTATTGTGTCAAGCAAGCCAGTCCTTCTGGAAAACTGCTCTGTTACCTTACGGAAGAGCCTTGGATGCAGTTCACCACCCTGAAGCATCTGCTCTTGCCTGTGTTACTCACTGATGAGATCTCAGCTCAGTCTGGAAATCTGAGTGATGTTTTAATTTTGCAGTGATCTCTGTGTTTAGCAGTGATTTTTCTCTTCTTGGAAATCCCTTCAAAACTGCAGAATCAAAATTTAATATAATCAGCAAGCCCCTGGCATAAAAAACCCCCCACATTGTACTGGGAGGACTCAAAATAATAGAGCCAAAAAGACACAATGACCAAAGCACTGTCTACTATAAACCTTCAGGAATGGACTACTTTTCCAACTAAAAGATGCTTTAACTTTGCTTCAACCCAGGAATAGTTACACTGGACTTTGAGATCCTCTGTGTGATCTTAGATGTGGCTGCAGGGAGTGGGTTATTTCTAAATGTATAGAAGCAGAAGACGTAAAGGTGAGAGGTTCAAAAAGTGTTCTGCATGGCTGTAGTCACAGGAAGGACTCCATCCAAAAGGAAGGAAAGCAGCAACATTCAGGTACATAAGGTAACAACAGGACAAGAGGAAATGGCCTCAAGTTGTGCCAGGGGAGGTTTAGGTTGGATATTAGGGAAGACTTTTTCCCCAAAAGACTTGTGAAGTTCTGGCCCAGGCTGCCCAGGGCAGGGGTGGAGTCCCCATCCCTGGGAAGGTTTTCCAAGCTGTGGAGATGTGGTGCTGAGGGACATGGTTCAGTGGTGCCCTGGCAGTGCTGGGTTGATGTTTGGACTTGATGATCTTCTAGGTGTCTTCCAACCAAAATGACTCTCTGATCTTCAGCGCACAGCTTACCCTGGGCCAGCCTTGCAGTTACCAGCTTTCCAGTGCTGTGCCGTGCAGACTGGGGAGGAGGCTGCGTGCAGGCAGGGCAGCTGTACATCTTGGGCAAGGCTCCAGAAGAGCTCTGGCAGAAGTGGCTGCTGGTGGATGGCGTTGAATCATTGCACCCTGGTGGCACAGCTCTCTGCAGCCAGCACCATCCGCTCTCCGAGCAGCGCTGGTTTCCTTTGGTAGCTCTGGCTGCGTGAAGGTTGCAGCCACTCCAACTTCCTCCCCAGACAGACAGTCTGTCTGGCAGGCTCCGTGCCAGGGTTCACGCTGGCACAGGGGTTCAGCCTTTAGTTAGGAGGAGGATTTTGTTACTAACGCGTTTGTAATACTGATGCCGTTGGTACTTACTGTGCTGCCCTGCTTTTTACAGGAGCTGTTTGCTCCAACACGAACAAGTAGGAATAGAAAAAGTATTCTTTTCTTAAAGTTATGTAGTGAGAAGTGGAAAACAATGCTTACAACCTTTTCCCTAATGTCCTGCACTGCTGTGCTGCTTTATCCATAGGGACTGGGAGGAAGGACTTGGACCAACGTGAGCTGTTCCTCGCTTTGCAAGCTGCCCGAGTTCCTCTTTCTGCCGGGAGGCAGGACGTGTGTGCACGCTGTCGGACCAAACCGTTAGCTAATCCTCTGCCCTGGAATCCATCTGACAAAGGGACAGAGCGGGGAGATGTTTTCCTTTTGTAATCTAAGTAAATGAAATCGAATCTCTTCTTGGCTAGTTTTAAAGATCAAGTCATAAAAGCTTGGAAGAATTCTGTTGTATACGTTTCCCTTGGAAAGAATCTGCCTCGGCTTTTCTTTTTGCTAATCAGGTCTGAGACCTCCGTTAGAGAATAGTTTATTCCCAGCTTTAGTTAATATTTTTCAAATGTGCTCTATTTTATACAGCAATTCCAGCTCTCTCAGCCCTCAAAGATTATTTGGGGACAGGACAGACGATGTCTGCCTGAAATCAGTCAGATTTTTTTCCTGATGCCAGAGCAAGGATAGCAGAGGGGTTCCAGCCCTCAGATCATTTCTGTGGCCTCTCTGGCCCTGCTCCAACAGGTCTATGTCCCTCCTGTGCTGAGGACTCCAGAGCTGGACATAATACCCAAGGTGAGGTCCAGACCACTCAGCTTACTATTTTGATCTCAGTAGATTTGCTTGCAAAATACCCCTGACCTAAGGATTTTCACGTAAGCAGGTGCAGACTACTTACGTGCCATCCTACCTGCACTAATCCTCCAACTGGGAGCCCAGGAGAAGGAGATGCAGAAGGCAGAGCTCCCTCTCTCAGGCACAGTCCCATGCAAATGTGGCCACGCTGCTTCCAAACCCAGGATGGCAAGAGCATGTGGCCTTCTCAAGTCAAGTCTCTATCAGGCAACCAAATGGCAACATTTTCCTCTCAGGAAAGAAGATTTCTTACAGCAGATGACAGAAGGAGGTTGAACCCAGACATGGTGACTAAGGTCATGCTCTAAGTGAGAGACCAAACTTCCCGTTCTCACCAGACTCTTTTTCTCTGTTCTTAAGACCATTGAGTATCACAACAGCCCACTTGGAAGGAATCAGAAGAGTGCTTCTTACAGGGTGTTAAATATTGGCTCGATTGAGTACTTCACATCTTTATTCCTTTTTTTTTTTTTTTCCTCTCCACTTAGTTTTTTTTAATCAGCTAGAGCTTACAAATCTAGTAAATCAAATATTTCTCCTGCCGGTGGTATTAAATTGCATGCAAAGCACTGTGGGCAAGTAGCCAGGACAATAACAAAGCTGCCTTGAAAGAATTTATCTCTAGCAATACTCTGTATTTCTCATTGCTGTCTATCTGAATCTTTCAGCATATTTTCAACTGTCAGCGAAGTAAACCTCACAAATAAGGTTATCTCTCTTCTCCAGTTGGAGAAACCAAAAACCAAAGGGGTTGCAAATAGAATTTGGAGACCTCTTTGTGTTTGGAGTACTACCCAAGCCCTGGGACCTGCCGAGGACAAGAGGGGTATTCACAGAGCACGATAGTGTCTCACCTGAGTCTGGCCGTGTGGCTTTACCTGCCAGCATGAGGTTAGTCTGGAAAGAGATGCTCATCTCCTGAGTCTTGGTTGTGCACACAGAATTTCCTGAAGTGTCAAGGCGTGATCCAAAAAAAACACAAAGCGTGTATTTACTGCTTTAACCCTTCCAACTACCAGCACTTCCATATGACTTTGGTTTTCTTTTCCTCAGAGCAGTGGGATCCCCTTTGCTGTTGGCAAGAGCTGACTTTTGGTGGGTTTTTTTCTCGCTTTCCAGTCTACTCTGAGTCATTTTTCTCAGCAATGCAAAGGTGGGTACTTTTGGAAAGAGCAGTTGTGTGGCATATTTATATGATCAGTCTGAACTAGGAACTAGGAGAGGAAAATCTAAAGGGGGTGACAAGAAGTTAAAGACTTGTTAAAACAGCCTGAAAATTCCAGGAATTCAAATGGGAACCTCTGAGCGTGTGGTGGTGCCAAAAATGGCAAATTAACCAGTAAATTAAAATCGAGACAGGAGTCAGATTTTGAATTTCAGGGGATCGTGGTAGGGCTGGAGGAACCACAGGAGATTAAAAGACGATGGCAACACAGTTGTACTTTTTCCAAGAGGGGAAGGAGATGCCCTCAAAGATATTCTCTGAAGGAGACTGGATAAAAGGGACAATTAGGTTATGTAAATCAGCAAAGCATGGCAGTGATGTGTGCATGGCACAGCTGCCTTTGTCCCTGGACTTCGTGTGTTGGGGGCTCCAGAGATGGGCACAGCACTGACACATACTAACTGCTGTGACATGGACAGACACGACTCAGCAGAATTTCACTTTCAAAGCTTTAATTAAAAAAAAAAAAAAAGGAGAGCGATTCTAATTATGGATTCTGTGTATCCACAGATATTGTGTTGAAATAACAACGCAAGTAAAGCCAGGGCAGTGTGTGGGAGATGCTAACCCAAGTCCTGTTCCCAGGGTGCAGCCGAGGAGATCTCCAGCACCACAGCGCTCCATCTACTGGTACTTGGGAGAAGTCTCCTGGGCACCCCAGCCTCCCTGTAAAGCTGGGAAAGCCGGATCTGAACGGGGTTTTGGCGGCTTAGATCCACCTGTGAGGCTGCTTTCATGCTGGGGAGAGTGGTGGTGTTTAGCCCGTGATATCACCTTACTTCCTTCCTCTCCTGCATGGCTGTCAAGGCGTCTTCATCCATCATCGAGGCTGGGGGCTGAGATCGCCTTTCAGGCTGTTAAGAGCGGAGATTAGGAGGCCAAGGATCTCTAAGTGACCCAGTTCTCAAACCACAGCGAGCTGTGGCTGCCAGTTCTTCTGACTGAGGAGGAACTGCTGGGTGTCCAGTGGTGGCTGAGAAGGGGGAGTGAGCACACAGAAATCTGTTGCTAACCTCGGGGGTATTCGTTTCCTATCTGCACTTGGGAATGTCACTGACTTGAATCATAGGCTAAAAAAAAAAAACCCTTTGAAGCAGGGGAAAAAAAATGTCTGGATATGGGAGCAGTGCTGGGGTTCTGCTCTCAGTAACAGCAGATCTCAAATGGATCTTTAACTCCAGTGCCAGTCCATCTGCACAGACACCTCTGCTTAGAAAAACTTGAGTGGAAATATTTTTCTTCAAGGGGACTAAGATATATCGCTGGGATCTCGGGGTTTTTATTGTGTCAAAAAGCTGATTTTGTGATGCAAAAATTAAATATTTGCTTCCAAACACGACGATACAGGATGCTCAGTGTTGTTTGTTTCCCTAAAAAGATGTGAGTTAAGAAATCGGTTCCTTTGAAGAACATTGCCAAGTGGAAAATGATTCAGCCAAGGGCTCTCGCATCAAATTGATCATTATTTCTTCAGCTTCTAAAAGCAATACCAGAAGTTAGAAGCAACTTATTCTAATCAGAGAAACTAAGCTGACCCTGCTTTTCCACCTGTAAAACTAATTTCCTTTAACTGAAGTCAGGGTTTACAGCTGGCTCCTTGCAGTGCTTTCGTTCAGGCAGCAATTGCCCAGCTCCTGCGAGGGAAACGGGAGCGGGAGTCAGGCTGGGAGCAAAGTGAGATCATCTGGGATGGAGATTAGTCCGTGGGTAAGTTTTCAGGTGTTCCTCACAGACTTTCTCACCTCTCATCGCTGTGTTCACCCTGGTAAAGGTGGCCTGGAGTCTGTAAGGCTTTAATCGCTCAGGGATGGTTGGCACACAGTTCACGTGGCCTTCCTCCTTCTCTGGGGACCCGGGCTGTCGTGACCCACTCTGTGGCCCCTGAGCTACCACACTGGAGTGGGAACATTGGCTTTATCTGTACACAAAAGGTGGAAGGTGACCTTGATGTCATCTACGTAGCTGCCTACAGAGCTGATCGTAATCCCCGCAGGGAGATAATGCTCTCCTCTCGTGCCTTCTGTGGCATCTCCTCCCTGGTGACAGGTCTTGACGAGGACAAATCGCTGGCCACAGATCCCTGCTCGTGTGAAGTTACAACTTGGAGGAGTGAATTTCGGCTGTTTCTGCTGCTTCATTCAAGATGCTCTGTTCCCCAAGTGCTGTCCTCCCAGCGCTGTGCTGCTGGGAAATGTCATTGCCACGTGTGCTGGTTTTGACTGGGGTAGAGTTAATTTTCTCCGTATCAGCTGGTATGGGGCTGTGGTTTGATCAATGATCCAGCTAGCCTGGTTTTCACGTGACAAAAAGTGCATTTTGAATTTGTATCCAGCTTACCCGCTGGATGACGGGCTGAGGACTCAGGTGAATAAATAAGATGAATTATGGCCCCTGAGAAGGTGAGTCTCTGCCCCTTTGTCAACAGAGCTTCTCCAAGTGCATCGGTGGTGTCTGATCAGAACACGTTCAAGACACTGCATGCTTGAGGTCTGACAACCCTTCTTAGCACCTTAGGTGGAGTTTCAGTGGCCACCAGCCTTGAGGTTTTGGTGGCTCTCTCTTGGGACGGAAGCGGGTTTGTTCTCCCAGGATCTGTAAAGGCAGCGCTGTCCTCCTGCGGTCCCGGCGCTGCTGCAGAACCATCATCCCTCCCTGGGGGAGGTTTCCAAGGTCTCTGTCCCTAGGCAGAGAGCATCTGCAGAGCCTTAAAGGACCATAGTCCTTGGGCTATGGTGATGCTCCCTCAGAGCCTCTGCCTGAATGAGTTCTCTGTACCTCTGCCGTAAAACGTAAGCTTCGTGGAAGGTGTTTTAGCAAGCTCTGGGCACAAGTCATCCAAAATCAGTGTTGCCAATGCAGAAGTTCAAAAGAATAAACCAGAGTAACTTCCTATACACTTCATTGTACGTTTCACGTTCAAACACAAGTGATACGCTATTTCCTCACTAAGCTTTAAAGCATTGAATAATTCCACCCTAAAAATGAGTCATGAGGGTTTTTTTTTTGTGAAGCCTGGATTGTACAACTGCAAGGTGGTGGGATTGCAGGAACAGGGAGGAAGGACCTTCCCTGGATCACAGAACAGGGACCTTTCCCAGTAGCCGGGTTCTTTCTCCATGGCAGTGATCCTGTGCTCCATCACCCAACCCCAGAGCCCTGCAGGGAGATGTTCCCTGCGAGTTTCTCGTTGCCTGGCCCGATAGCTCCTGGCAGAAACGACAAGCATTGCCCGCTGCAAACAAAAGGCTCTGGGAACGCTCCACGGGACCAAACATCCCGCAATAGTCTGAAGATAATCAGGTCATTGGCATCGAGCAGGATGTTCATTGATTTACCTGTTGTGGCTTTTCATATATATATATATATGTACCTTGGCAGGGTATAAATAAGGTCTGGCAGGGGGGGTTGGACTAGATGGTCTTTCCAGGTCCCTTCCAGCCCGTAACATTCTGTGACATATAACTATGTTTCCAAGCTGAAGGATGCTGACATCAAACCCCGTCTATGAAGTGGGATAGCAAGCAGTGTGGAGGAAAGGCCTGGGAGGAGACGTGGCCTAGGGGTGCATATTTAAGAAGCAGGGTAGAACTGGTGGGGTTTCGGTCGGTCAGCACCCTGCATCCTGTGCTTTGGACCAGGCAGCATTCAGCTTAAAGACAGCATTTTTTATTTTATTTGCAGAAGGAGCTGACTGTTCTGGTTACAGAGTGCAGGTGGCCGAAGCCTTCTGACAAGCCTTCTGACGCTCTCCCGCCCTGGGAGGGCCGTAACCCGCAGCAACCCTGCCTGCAGAGCTGCGGGCAGACGAGGCCTTCCCTCAGCGTGCCCCCGGGTGCCGCCTCAGGGGGACAGCTCCTCTGCTGCCACCCGACCTCCCCGGGCAGAACTGCCCCCGAGCCCGCCCGCTCCCTGGAACCCCCATCAGGCCGGGAAGCCTCAGCAATCAGAGGTGCTAACGCTGCCGTTGCCGCTCCTGGTGCCGGGGGCGGGGCGGGGCGCACCCGGTAGCGGAGCGAGCACCGGCCCCGCTGCTGCTGCCGCGTAACGGCGGGAACGGCGCGAGCCGCCGGGAGGGAGGGAGGG
>JANVCC010000270.1:3669757-3705002 GCA_025345505.1 Todiramphus chloris collaris
CCCCCCCCCCCCCCCCCCCCCCCCCCCCCCCAGTCCCTTCCCCCGGGAGCCGCGGCCGCCCCGCCCCTGCCCCAGGTGGTGCCGCTGCCCGGGGTGACGATGCCGCTGGAGAGGCGGCGGCGGCGGCGGTGCCGGCGGCCGCTGCTGCCGAGGGAGGAGCGCGGCGGTGTTGCGGCCATGGGGTCCGAGCGGGCCTGGTCGTCTGCCCACGCCGGCGGCTCGCCCCTCGGAGCCGCCTTGCCTTGCCCCTGAGCGGCGGGGAAGCGAGACAGGGGCCGGCCCCGAGCGCTCGGATCGTGCTCGTTTCTCCTTCCTCCCCCCCCCCCCCCCCCCTCAACGCCGGCCGCCATCTCCCCCTCCCTCCGTCCTCGATGTCTCCCCCGCGGCGCGGGGGCCCCTTCGCCGCCTCCTCGCCCTCTCGCTCCTCGCCGCCGCAGCCCTCCCGCCCCGCGGTCCGGCGGCCAGAGGCGTCCGGCCTCCCGGCCATCAGGCCGCCGCTGCCGCACGTCCCCCCCGGCTGAGGAGGCGGCGGAGGAGGCCGCGGGACCACCCGTCACCATGAAGGTGGAAGCGGGAGACAACTCCATGATCAACCTGTCGGTGCAGCAAGTGCTGAGCCTCTGGGCTCACGGCACCGTCCTCCGCAACCTCACCGGTAACCGGGCGGCGGCTGCTGGGCGTGGGGGTGTGCCGGGTGGGCCGGCCCCGGCCCGCGGGGCGAGGTGTGCGGGGGGCCGGGGGAAGCCGCTCGGCGAGCGGAGGGAGCGGCCCCGCGGGGCACAATGGAGGGCCCGGGTGTGTGGGGCTGGGGGGGTGGTCCCCCTGGGTGCCTTACACCCCGAGAGGGCTGCTACTCCTGTCTCTGGGCGCGGTGTGTGCTTGCTCCGGCAGCACGTAGGGAAGGGGTAGGTCTGCTTGGGCTGGTATGTCCAGGGAAACCACGGGGACCTGTGTGTTCGGTGCTGGGAGGACTGGTGTGCGTGCCCGGAGCGCCTGCGGGAGTGAAGGAGCTGAGGATGGGGATGTGCTCGCTCACTTTTCTACCTACGTGTAATAAAAGGCTCATGGTATAGGGGTGGGTGTATATGAGCCGATATATGTGCCTGTGTGTGTGAGTAGAGGGTTATAGAACGCGTGAGTGAATGTCTAAAGATGCACGGAAGGCTGGAGTAGGTTTGAGGGAGTGGTGGTTGGGGTGGGGTTTTTTTTTGATAGACATAGCTGTCAAATCCAGTAAGCATATAAAAACCTCCAGAGAAATAAATGAGAATTGGAGACTTCCCCCTCAACACACCCTGAGTATTCCCCATCAGGGATTCTTAAAGACTGAGCTGTTCTCCAAAAATTCTCTGACCCGGTGTCAGGTTTTCATCCTCTGTTAGGAGAGCTGTAGGTAGTGTTTGCAAGAACTGGCTTTTTTTTTTTCTGCTCAGTCTGATGCTGAAAAATGGGTGTGGACTGCTCTGAGCCTCACGAGATAGAGTGGAAAGGTGTATTTCCTGAGCTCCTGTTTTGTCCAGGTGTAAAGAAAAACATAAGCTTCCAGCTCTGAATAAGCAGGGATTTGGTGTCACTAGCAAGGATGGTACTGAGTAAATTCTTTCTACTCGGTGTAGGGCAATATTAGCTGATGACAGGTGAGTGGAAGATGTTGAGTAAATGGGATATGTTTCAAATATTTATGAAAATGTTCTATTATTTATGAAAGAGTATTATGTCACCTTTTTGCTTCCACCCCTTCCCCCATAGTAACGATTGATGGGTTTTCGAAGAAAATCTATTCAGGGAAGAAGTATGATGAAAATAGAGGTGTTGCTAAAGTTGACGGTATAGCAAACAAAGTGATTGTCTTAGGCTTTAGTATCTTGCTTGGTCATTTAACTTCCAGGACATATTTTAATGTTATAAAAAGGTTTTAATGATTGATTTAATTTTATTAAGATGTGACTGGTGATTAAATTTTCCAGATATTACTGTGCTGACACACTAACATAACTCATTTTCTGATTATTTTTTTCACACTGATTGCAAAAATACATCTTGTAAAGGGAAAAACTGACGCCGGCTTTGACTTCTCTTTGTGCTGCACATCCTCTGTAAAGTTTTTCTTTTTAGACCATTATGCAACCTAGGCGTTCCTGTGAAATTCAGTGCTTGTGTTAAGTAAGCAAAACAGTTTGTTTCTCAGTGCTTTTGCAACATACCGAGGGGTTGCACAAGGTGTTTTTAATGGGGAATGGTTTTTCTTTTTAAGTAGTAAGAAAAATCATTCCTTATCCCTCATGCTGTTGCTGGAGAATTTGTCGGTGCCGGTTGTAGTTCATCACAGCTCCTGAATTGGTGCTTAAGTGCAGGTTGTCATTACAGCCTTAAGCTGTTGTGCTGAATATGTTCTTGTTGACAGCTAATAACTGCCACTGGTTTTATAATCTCCTCTGTAAGATACCCTGTTACTGCTTGTATCTCAGGAGATTGCCTTTAAGATAATAATTGATATTAAAGAGTAGTTGTTATAAAACTTAATTAAACCCTTCCTAAAATACTCACCAAGGTAAACTTTTCTCAAAACCAGCAATTCTGTTCTTTCCATGCTCTGAAAATAGATGTAAGAATGAGTTTGTCTGGGTTGACTGCTTGATTCATTCCCTTTTGCACCTCTGTAAAGTGTAAGGAGAAAGTTCTTCAGAGTACTGGGAAAAGAAATTCATAAATCTAGTGTTCCATGAATATTCTTTGTATTTACTTTTGGACTTAAAACTGTGGTCTGGATTTGGCCTTTAAGTTGTACAAATAAAATCTGATTTTCTTTAGCTAAACAATGTTGATTAGATTTGTGAAAAGTTGTAATATTCTATCAGCATCCTTCTTAAAGAGATATTAATTTTCCAAAACTTTCGAGGGGGACCTCCAGCCTAAACCAGGAATCTTTCAAACCTTCATGTTTTCATTTTGGTGGGTTTTGTTTGGGTTGTTTTGTTTGTATTTTGTGGGTGGCTTTTTGGTCTGTTGTTGGTTTTTTACCCTTAATTACCTGAACCATTCTTTTTATAACATGTGTTGGATTCAAGTTCACCATAAAAAAAGAAATCCCGTCTTTCATCTATGACCCCAAATACCCAGGAGCCCCCAGACAATTTCATTCCTGCCACGCAAACATCACAGCCTGTGATAGCTAAAGCTGCAAGGGCTGCTCCTCTTAGCTGAGCCCAGGCCCACCAACATATGTGCTTTACTTCATCTCCTCCTGCCTTTGCTTGGGAGGTATGGGCAAGGCTCTAAACCGTGGGAGAGGTGGCTTTTACCTCACCCTGTCTTACCTCTTCCAGCAAATCACAAGAACTGCCCC
This sequence comes from Todiramphus chloris collaris, assembly GCA_025345505.1. Lineage (NCBI taxonomy): Eukaryota > Metazoa > Chordata > Aves > Coraciiformes > Alcedinidae > Todiramphus > Todiramphus chloris. The sequence continues at coordinate 3,673,104 of JANVCC010000270.1, forward strand.
TTTATGTGAGCTGGTTGTGGTTTAGAGTTAGTGGTAGATCGTGGTTTACTAGAACAAGTCGGAGAATAGCTGAATCTGAACTGAAAATCCCAGTTTTGAGAGCCCATTCCTGTAAATCGTTTGTTTAAAGGCTCCTTACACAATAAAGAACTTTGCAATATCTCTACTCTTCCCGTAACCGATGCAGATGTTCTGTTTACATCTACTTATTGCACATTCCAAAGATTTAAGCTTCTGGTCCAAGTTACTGCATGTTCCAAAGCGGTGTAAGCTGCTGGTCTGAGCGGGTTTTATATTGGCCAGCGAGGAGGTGGGGAGGAAAATGTTGTTTTCTCTGTGCTGCTGCATGCAGAGGAGTTTATGAGGAAACCAAGCTTGTGTCGTACTCTGTGACTCCTAAATCCAGAGTCACGTCCTCCTTCCCTCAACCCAGTGTCCTAAGAACCAGCCCTCAGGACTCCACAGTCTGGTTTTATACTCTTTGAAATAAAAGTGCTGGGCAGTAGTAACTCCTGAATTTGCCAAAAGCAAACGTTTATAAGAGATTACGGGTGTCACATAGAAGATCCTCCTTGTCTGTTAATTTTTTTTCCTAAGCTCCATCCTGTACTCGTTTGTCCCTGATTGTCTGGGTTATATCTTTGTCCCCTATCCTGTAACCTGAGAGGACTAGTCTGTAATTTATTATTTAAATGCTTTTCAGCAAGAGCTTCTCTTCCACTTAATGCAGCAAAACTGTTAGCATCTCCAAAGAACTGTTTGGCCATACAGTCATGTTAACTTTGAAATATCAATTAATACAATAATTAAGAAAAGGACCCAGTGATGGAGAAAATGCTGTAATGTGTAAAGAGCTGAGTGACATCTGCAGATGTAATACACTGCCACTTCCTCATCTGAGTGCTCTGAGTTGCTAACTATGGGAATGTAGCTTTGTACATTCTTAGTTCAAATGTCAACACATGCTACTGTTTGATTTATGTTTGTATCTTTGTTTTCACAGCACAGACACTTACTGCTCGACTTTAGCTAACAGCAGTAGGCTGTGCACGTGGATTAGAACCTGAAGAGGCATTGTCTTTGGGAGTAATTGGTCTTGATATATGAAATGTTACATGCAATCATTTTTCATCTGCCAAAAGAAGCTGAGGACTAGGGGAAAATGCTGAAGATGGAAGACTAAGGAGGGGCCCCATGCTTACTGAAGTTGAGGGGTGGCAGGACAGCATGTTCACATCTATAGATAACATTTGAAAATGGAGTGTTTCTACACTTTGTGTTAATTTGCATTTCTTATTTGCTCAAGGTGAAGCTGTTGATGGAGTGCAACTTCAAGTTTTGATAAGATAGAAGCGATATGAATGTTATTCTAAATGGTAGCATGCTTTAAAAACTCTAATCTTTAAGGTCTTTCTGCCTACTCTAATATAGGTATGAAGTATCTATATGGCACAACGTATGTGTGATATGTATCTGATTTGGATAAATACCTAAATTAACAAAGTTATCTAAAACTAGAGTGATAGGCCATGAATGACAAGTTATTTGAGCCTCGCAGCTTTTCTGGTAGGAAAAAATCCCCACCCACGTGGGGATTTCAAACCAGTGGAAACATGGTTTGAACAAAGCGAAACAAAGCAGAAAACAAGATTTAAGATAGTGGTTAAGTTCTAAGAAGTTTAAAGAAACCTGAAAAATGGATCTGAGTTGTCCTTATTCGAAACACTTTGGCATCTGTGGAACAGGCTGGGTGTCACTGTGCTTGTCAGCTCCGAAGTACTGGAGCTTTCCTAGTACCCTGGATTTCTTTGGGAACTGTCGAGTTTTGATACAAATAAGTTGTGTTTTGGCTACTTAAAGTAACTTGGATACACTGAAACTAAGCTCTGAAACTTTCTTTGGGTCAAGCAAAGAAAGTTGGGTGGGTTTTTTAAACATTGTATTCTATTTCTGTCTCTTTAGGGTAGCTCTGAGAGCATGACTAAATAAACCGAAGCTAGCTTAGTATTTGGAGCTCTCTGCCAGGTAAAGCTCAATAATTATCACCATACCAGCAAAGTGCTCCCTGTGTGCAGCTCCTGTCAGCAAACGAGCAGGGTAATTAGGGTTGCCTCACACAGGCTGCAGGTTTTTTTGTTAGAGTGTTTTTTTTAATAAGGTAGCAACAATGATCATGTAGATAAAGGTAGGTGAATTTATACCTCATAAAGAATCAGTGAGTATATAGGATGTAAATACTTGTGTCAGCATGTTCTTAAGACACGTCAGTCTCCCTTCCTTCTCCTTAGAGGTAAAAGCATAAATAAAGGAGGATAAGAAAGGCTGAGTCTTCCTGCCTTTCCTAGCAGAGGTGCTCACATTTGATTTGTCTTGTTTCAGCCTCTGGGACTGAGATGATGTTTTATTCAAGTGCAGTGGTGGTTTAACAAAGTGGATGAGAAGTATTCAGGGAAAAGAAAGAAAACTCTTGGATTCAAAAGACTTGTTAATAAATCTGTAGTCTCTTCCTAAATGTGCAGTCTGTAGCTAAAGACCAGGAAACACTGATGTGAAATAGTCAGTTGATAACATTCTCTGAATTACAGGTCTTTCAGGGTTTTTAACAGCTACTTCAACATGACAAAGGTGACTGTCATGAAAGTTCATGCATTATGATTGCAAATGGCTCTGATTTTTGTATGTTGTATTAGGTTTTTCTGGAAGATATTTTGCTGTGTTCCATTGAATCCCTCACTAGAAAAACAGAGTTCGCAAGAGCTATGATCTAAACTGATGATTAAAAAGCTTTGTGAGAACATGTTCTCAATGTCTTTAATATGAGATGTTGAAAGGCTACTGTCGTATGACGATTAGGGAAGCTGTCACCCCAGACTGTTTGATTTCTTTATTTTGTATCAGAATGCAACAATACAAATTATTGTCTATTCATTGTAAATAACCACTCAAAAAAAGCTAGCCCCAAACCAGGATCTCTAGGAATCTCAAAGTATCTTGGTATTGAGGGGAGGTGGAGGAATGATTCCAACCACGAGACGAGGTGTCAGAGTTGTACTTTGTTTCTTGTCCAAGGAGACTTTTTCTTTCCTTTTTAATACCCAGTTCTTACTGCGGCAGGTGAGAATCTTTAGCAGGGATGTGTATGAAGAGAAGGACAGAAAAAACCCAAACCCCTTATAGTCTCTCTGCTCATAACAGTCTAGTAACATGTCAAAGAAAAGCTTTTCAGCTACTTTCATTTAACAAATGTAAGCATTTAAGTTGGTGGAAACTGGATAATCTCGAGCATACGTACTTGATGGAGTTGCCCAAATACAAAGCAACTCCAAATAGAAGACAATCTGTAAGTAATTTGCCTACTTACGGGATAAAGACTGCTAACTCCCCTGCTTGCTGTGTCCCTCGCCCTGCTGCCAGCCTTCTGCAAAGAGCAGTGTCACGGATGTTCTCTTATTTCCTTTCAAATGCATTCAGTATGTGTGTTGCTTCCAAGGAGTAGGAGAAGAAAGTGTGAACCAAAGAACTGAGGTTTATATTCCTTTGTCCAATGGGACATCTTGGGCTGTTTCTATTCTCATATCTCCTGCCCTAAATATAAAGTTAATTTTCCTTATGCCTTATTTGGAATGTAAATGAGACCCAAGATCATTGCTCACTATGCAGTAATTTTGTTGTGTAAGGTTTTGTAAATATTTTTGGTTTCTTAGTTACAGGGGAGCAGTTAGTCTGCACATAATCTTTCATTTTCTTCTAAAGATACAGTCATCCTAATTAGTCTTCCTAAGACTGGAAACCAGTTCCCTTTTCTACTTGGTGAGAGCCCACAAACACCAATTTCCCAAAAGGTGACCCGTGGAAATTACAGTGAGTGACAGTGCCTAACAAAGTCAGAGTCCAACAGACTTTCCTGGTCCAGTTTCAAGCTTTTCAGCTGCAATGGCATTTCAGGAGAGAATGACTGAAAATGCAGCTTTCAATGTCCAGATACCTTTTCAGAGTGACAATGTCAAGAGCTTTGCTTCTCCTCCCCATGGTGTGTCCATCTATTGGCCATTCCCTTCAGAGTGACTGCCTGCTGAATAAGCTGCTGGAATTGCAGGTCCCCACTCACCCGACTCTTCTCTTCTTGGCCTTCATGTTCAACGGAGACAAATTGTTCTCATTCTGCTGCAGTTTTACAGAACCAGCTAATACCTTCCTGAACTCAGTATCCACAGCAGAACACCTTTATTTATTTAGACTGTGGAAGAACTGATGGGATAACACTAATCAATACATCATTGCCATAATTACGTAGTTCTTGGCAATCTTGGGAGCCTGTGGTTGAACCTTACACACAAATCAAGTGGGTTTTTCAACTGCAGATTTGAAATAGGTGTTCTCAGAGTCTGACACTGGGATATGTAGCCTGGAAAATGTGCCCTAAGCTGCTGAATTCTATATGACATATACCTGATGTAGTGGAACTCAAAAATATTTCTTTCCTTTTTGATACATTCCCCTCCCTTTTTGAGTTACGCTGTTTTTAGAAAATTACCACCGAGTGAGAAAGATTCTTTAATTCTTTCTTTGATTCAGTGGTGGTTCCTGCTCTTTTCTTTGAAGGCACTGATCACATTTGATGCTCCTCACAGAAATGTTTGGGCTCTGCACCTTCTCAGGATCTCTTGTCCCTGCTTGGGGGGGGACAATAATAGTCAGTAATAGTGACTCTCTGTCTCCGAAGTTCTGTGCTAAGCAGTTAGAAGCAAGGAGTTAGACATGTTAATGTTTCTTGTTGAAATTATAGTCATTTTATTTGTGCCTTTGAAGCTCACTCCATGGAATGCTCCTGGGTAGATAAACAGATTGAAGACCAGTTTCCCTATTTGATGTTACCTGATGCTGTATCTTGTAGAAATCAAAACATAACAAACAAAACCCATGCCAAAACCCCCCCCACAAACTTGTCTTTTTTCCTGGCTCAGTCTTTGTTTTGGAGAATATTTCATTCTGCACAACTAGTTACAAGACTTAGTAAGAAATTGCAACCACTGTTGTTTAAAAAGAGTCAGCTCCAAAAAGCACCATTAAAAGAATAATGGACTGCTTGTAATAATAAAACTGAATTAAGAATTGATAATTTTTTTATTGTCATAGTTTTATTCCTTTTTGATAGACTCATGAAAGGGGAGGTGGGGAAGTGTCTTGAGCCTGTGCAGATGATGCCACATTAATTCCTTTGCAGATGAAATTCAGCACTGCTTTTCTCTTGCTGTTGATTGTGTGCGATGTTTTAAAGTCCCTTGCTTACCAAGTTCATGTTTGAGGAATATTAACCCTTTGTTTGCCTGCTTTCTTTCAGAGATGTGGTACTGGGTTTTCCTCTGGGCTCTCTTCTCCTCTCTCTTTGTCCACGGTGCTGTGGGAGTGTTGATGTTTGTGATGCTGCAGAGGCACAGGCAGGGGCGGCTGATCTCGGTCGTCGTGGTCAGCGTTGGATTTCTGGGTTCCATAACTGGAGCAATGATAACCAGTAAGTCTGTCTCTTCGTTTGGGTGATTATTACGGGTTTTTTTTTCTTTCTTCTTTTATATCTAACTTATAAAAGGGGCAAAAAACCCCCATCCTTTTTCTTAGTGGTTAGTTATTAAGGATTTTGCCTTTGTTATATAGCTATCCTAATGTTAATGACAGCTGAGTTGCCCTTTCCTTGTGTAAAGCTAGAATGGCTATACACTGTAATTTATAGTTGTTTTCATGGCTATGCTCATTGTCAGAGGAGTCCAGAAATCATCCTCCTCTTTCATTTTGGATATGCTGGGTACCAAACTATTAAAATGTGTATGCTCAGCAGGTAATATCTTGTTGGGATCAGGAGGAGCCATCCTGTCCTAACAATGCTGCAGATTTTTTTTTTTTTTTGTCAGAGATTTATGAGCACAGACACTTCTTACTACCCTTAAAGCCACCAGTTTCTTCTGGAAGTGAGATCCTGGTTATTCCACTGGTTACAAGGCTGAATTCCTGCTTGTTTCCTTGGGCCTGCTGGAGATTTTGAAATTGCACCAAGAGAGGATGTTGCTCTTTTAAAAGAAATAACATTGCAATGCAGCTAAGAAAATTCTCTTTTTTTGGAGAAGTTACATTTGGGTCATGGATTTCAAAGAATTTTTGAGTCTTGGCTTGGCCATAATGTTACTTTCTCCCTTCTTTTGGGGTAGGAAGGAAAGAGGGAGGAGGAACATCAGATTTTTATTTTTTTTCCAAAAAAAATGAAGCTGTGCTCCTGTAGGTAAAATGCTCTTTGATGTCCGTGACAGAGTCACTAAGAAATTCTCAGTGTTAAAATCAATGGATTACATGGGGCCTGTGTTAACCTGAGCAGTGGTTTTTCTGGGTACAGCCCAGATGATCAAAATAGTGGGATCACCTCAGCTTTGGACACGTTCATGGATGATTTGTGACAGATTATTTCTTCTTGCTACTGAATTGGTAGCCACTGATCGCTTGTAAGTTTTCAAAGCGAAATAAAAACACAAGTTTCATTAAAAGTTTCATTAAGACTTTCCTCAAAATGTTGTTTAGATTGCTGTATATTTTTCAGCCTAGAATTTCCATAATTTAAAGCAGAATATTTCAATATAATTTGGTTTTCCTCCCCTTTACCAAGATGTGTGCCTTATATTACATGTTCTGCTGCTTTTTGTCCCATAATTGAAAGGACAGTGTACCTGTTACAAGGTCAGTTGTGCCACCAGCATTCTGAACAGCTGCACACAGAAAATGTGATGCTGGGATATTCAAGCAGAAGTTTTTACAGTATTCTGGCAGGGGGAAGGTTCAGTGTTACTCAAATGGAAGTACTCTTTTATCTACGCATAAAAAGAGGAGCAGTACCATTGTGGTTTTAGCATCCAATTTTTCATGTCAAAAAATTTAACAAGCAAAGCAGTACTGGGTTTGTGTAAATTCACCTGAGAACTTCTCCCAGCTTAGGCTGTAGACTTATTATCCTGTTCCCAAAGGTTCTGCCTGGAGCATTGCAACCTGGTTAGCCAAATATTTTTACTTGCAGTTATTTTTCTGTTTCTGGACAGCACTGGGTTGTTTCACACAGAAAGAAAAATCTGTGGGGAGCTTCTGCAGAAAAGTTATGGTGATAAAATATTAAAGAAAGGATTTTTTTAATAGCTATTGTGCTGCAAACTGTGATGCACGTTGGACTATTTTGTGGTTTAGATATGCCTGGTCCAGTGCTTAGAAGAAATAAATTGAATATAAAATAAATGAAATATGAAATAAAATTAAATACAAAATGGAAGTTGAAGTTAGTTTGCTATTTCCAGTCCTCTGTATCATTTGTATAAGTGATTGAATGTAGTAGACATTATAAATAATGCAAGTTTAGTTTTGCTCAAGTAGATCTTTCAAACTTTCTGACCTTCTGGGGTCTTTTTACCAGCTTGTAGAAAAGCATGAAACCTCTCAGTTTCTAGGCTTTGAAAAAAATAACATAACTTCATGGTTATCAAACAGGTATAAAAAAAAGTTGTGAAAATTATTCCTGAAAGACTTCAGGCTTGATGAGGCTCTGAGCACCCTGCTCTAGTTGCAGATGTCCCTGCTCACTGCAAAGGGGTTGGACTAGAGGATCTTTGGAGGTCCCTTCCAACCCAGGGCATTCTTTGACTATGATGATTCTTGTATAGCTAGAAAAACACAAAGAAGGCTAATAATTCTATAATGCCATGAAGCGATACGGTGTTTGGTAATAATCTCTAAATAGCTGGTGCGTAGACACGGTAAATAATTTCTCATCTATTTCTGTCTTGGCTTTTTCTGTGATTTGACTGTCGTTTTTCTCGTGTTCCGTAGGTGCTGCAGTAGCTGGAATTTACAGGGTCGCAGGAAAGAACATGGCTCCCTTAGAAGCTCTTGTCTTTGGTGTTGGACAGACAGTACTGACATTAATTATCTCATTTTCAAGAATTCTTGCAACACTTTGAGACTTACATAAAAGGGAAAAAAAAAAAAAACCCAAAATCAACTAATTTAAAGAAATCTCTAATCTGAAGAGAAACTTCCTGAAAGTGGATTCATCATCTTCTGAACTTGTGCAAGAGAAAGGAAGGTATGTGGAACGTGCACTACTCCTCCAGAGGCTCAGTCAGGTGAACAGCCTGTCCTGTAGTGCCTGAGCCTTGGTACTTCTGCAGAACGCCTTCCGTGCCTCACCCACGGGCCAGGTGCCACCAGCCCAGGCGTGGGCAGCTGGGATGAAGCCCCTTGGCTAGGTGCCAGTCGGGTTAGTGCTGCCCGATGGGATCCTTCCTCTTTACCAGAGGCAGCGGAAAGCAACGCGCGACGCTCCGGAGAATTGCTCTTTGTGCCAAACTGGGAGTTTAGTTCTGAACTGTTGGCTGGGTGAGCTTTGAAATTGTAATTCTAGCAGAATGCTCTGAGCACACACTCCTTGAATGCAGGTAAAATAGCACGTTGTCTGACTTTTTGTATTGGCAGAATCTCACTGAATGCTGAATATTCCGATTTGGTGTTCAGAACGACGCTGGTCAGGTCTGTTTCAAGTGTAGATGAATCTGATGGGGTTTAAGAACCACAGCTTTGGTACCCTTGACATAATTAGCACGATGTGTGGAATGGCTCACCGTGGTTTTTCTGAAGCTCAGCACATCATTCTTTTTCCTTGGTTTTAGAAATCAGTATTTTTAAGGAGACTGTATGAGGGTTAATAAGTGCAATCTGTTGTATATGCACAAACAAGTCTTAAATTGATACTTAGCTTGAAATTGTTCTGTCTTAAACATATAGGTGGTTCTGAAGACCTCAGAAAGGCCACTTGTTGCAGATAAACTCCCCAAATTTAAGCACTGATAGGACTCAACCCTCCATGTATTCCTTAAAGAACACACAAATATAACAGAGTTTAAGAGAATGCACCTATGAGGAAAAAAGAAAGGGATAAAAATATGATACACTGGGTTTCTAACAAAAAAAAAAATGTGTAATGAAATAGTCACTCTACTCCAAAAGTCTGGAGGTGGGACAGTGCTAATGTATTTACTACCTTGTTACTGAACACTTTGTGTCTTTGGAAAGATTAAGGTACCTGGAACTTTCAAATATTTAGTTTTTGGTAGAGTTTGTGCTTCTGTAGTTCAAAAAGGACAGTGGTGTTGTACATGTGAAATGTCTTAACTGTGAATGTTTTGGGGTGAATAGAATTTTTAAGTCTAATTACCAATTATTTACAAAACACAAAATTTAAAGGCCACAAAGTTTTGTGTGAGGAACAAGGAATCTTTCTCATCTTTCCACAACTGAGTTCTTTTCATCAGTCAGCATTCAGTGCTGACAGAAGGAGTAAATTACTCAAAGGTTTTTGTTGTTAAGATGTCAAAAAGACCTTCAGAATGGTTGAAACCACTGGCACCTACTGCACAGCTGAAAGAATTATAGTTAAAATAAAACTTCCAGTCGTAGTGCTTCAGAATATTAGAATGAATTAACCTGTCTGCCTTTATTTTACTCTGCATAAACTGTTTGTTTGTTTTAAAGTGCTAAGGATGTTAATATTATTTGTTTTCTTTAAAAGTGTTTACATCCTGTTTGGAAAATGTGCAAAGTTACAGGCTTTGCAGGGAACAGAGTGTAGGTTTGTAAACCTTTTCAGTGTTATTTTTGGCATTGAATTGCTTTCAAATGTAGCTGAATACAAATATTGTTGTTATTTTGAGTATCTTCAAAAACTTATTTATTTTTCATGGTTTGGGGTTTTTTGTCTTGTGGCTTTTACTTTCTGCTGATAATTTTTTGGCATAACAATCATTGCACTTTAGCAGACAATAAAATCATTACATCTGTAAAATGGCAATTTAAACTTCTTCCCGTTGTCTTAAATGATGAGAACTGGTTTTAGATATTTCAGTCAAATGGAAAAAATAAAATAATTGAAGATATTTATCCTATTGTGCCTTGTTACATATGTTTTTTTGAGGGGAGAGGATTTTAAAAACCAAATTACCATCTCTTCTTGTCCTATTTTTGCTATTTCTAATTAGTCTGGTTATTTGATTTAATGTCATAGTCAACAGATGATAAACCCTTTCTATCTGACAGCCTGGAAATGCTTGTCTGCATCAAACCATAAACTTGCTGCATAATAATTCCAGCAGTTAAAGGAAGAGTAAGTGGCCTTATGTCCCTGAGAGTTTCATTGCCAACCTTGGAAACAGCATTTAATGAAACCTGAGGTGCTCCACTCGGTGCAGTGTGTGCACTGGTTGAGGGCACTCCTCTGGGTACCGTGACCAGCAACAGGATTTGAAGTTTGCTATTGACAGTAGGTTAAATTATTGATTTCTTTGAACTTCCAAAATTGAGGGGTTATTTGCTTTTTCTTTTTTTTTTAATGTGGACCAAAGAGAGTAGTTCTGATTCTGTGTAAAGCAGCTTTCTAAAACACCACTTTTATTATCCACAGGAAATCGTATTTCCTCTCCAACGTAAAGTACGTGGATATTTATTTTGCTTAGCATTTCTGCTCCTGTTGGGGGGAGGTATACATAATGCCATTTGAGCAGAAGCTCTAGTAACTGTTAGAACTGATGTCATTCTTATTTTCTGTTTTAATTTGTGTTTTGTGCACAAAGCATATTCTAATAATGCCTTTTTCTGCATTAAATCTGAATATTATATCATGAGCATAAGCTGCATGCTTTTGTGCATTGCCATTCAACATCACACATGTGTAATTCCATATAAGCAATTAATTTTCTTCTTCATACACGATAGTATTCCAATCATGTGAGCCAAAAAAAAAAAGTGACTCTAATAAGGCTTCAATAACTGATTGTGAACATGAGAATTTTTTCAGTTACTCTTCTGTTTTTAGAGATAAGTTTTTTCATCGTCTGTATTTCAGTGAAGTGGAAAAAATGTGGAGACTAGTCCTTAGGATGACAACTAATCTAAGCCCAAGCAGCCTGTGATAAAATGGAATTCTGAATGTTATTCACAAATTGATCTCCTAGCATTTACATAGCACACTGTTACAATTTATGTCCGTGTTACCAGAATTTGCTGTACAACTGCATCAGCTCATTGACAGAATATCTTTTGAATTACTTCTTTTTTTTTCCATCAAATTACTTCTTTTTTTTCTGCTCTCTAGACTGGGAGCAGCCCAAGGTGAAAGATTGCTTAAATCCTCAGTTGTTGCTTCAGAAGGAGTTCTTTGCGGACAGGTGAATTCAACACAGCTGAAACCCTCTTTTAGGTGAAAAGTCAAATATTTGGTCACTACCACCACAACCTTTAAGGTCAGTGGCACAAGTATTCTGTACTCTGTTACAGCAGCAAAATCTGCAGCCGGGCTGCATCAGTTTGGTACTTCACTGCATGTCTTTTGGTGAAAAAGAATCAGAATTTGGTCTCCGAAGGTAGGTTTTTAATCTGAGTGCAAACTTTGATACCTTGTGAGAAAGGTTGTGTCCTGACAGCGTGCTGGTTCCTGTGCTTGGGCCTAAAGTTAGACTTGAAAACAGTTTGTGCATTAAGTTTTAAATGTAATCACAAAGGTATCTCAAAGTCCAGAAGGATCTTACTGCTTAGGGTGTTGTCCTCATATAGCATGTGTAAAACCAATTATTCTCTACAGTAATGATCTGCAGAAGTGTTTTCTTTCAGGAATGCACATTTTTTCCACTTTTAACTGTTCCCCTTGTAGTTACTGAAAGCTTTAGGAAGTTGCTACATGAATACTGGTGAGATGTCTTAGTTGTTCAAGGGAATGGACAGTCCACCTTTGAGTGTGACTTCTGTGACCTGAACAAAAACCCAACTATAAAGCAAAATAAACACTGAAGAGATATTTTCAATAGAATAAATATATGATTGATGTGGATGGCATTCCCTTTGATTTGAGAGCGAAGTTTCTAAGTTTAATTCAGTTATTTGATATTGCCATTGTAAAATCTGCTTCTGGATTATCTATCAATATGAAGAATATTGATGAGGCCCTCGGAGCTAAAGTTCTAAAATCTTTTGTAATCATGTATCTGGAGTTTTTTATTTGTTTGAAATGTGCTTAACTTATTAAGACCATCAAAACTTCATTATCTATATATTTCTTTATTGAGGTTCTTAATATTTTGGGGTTTAGGGAATAATAAGGTATTTATGTGACTAAACTTTTGACTGTGGCACTATATAGAACAGCACATAATGCTTCAGAAGTACTTATAGAAACCAGTAAAGATAGATGCCTATTCTACAGTATATGGCATCTGGGGTTGATAACTACAACACTTGTACTGTAAGCTTTGCAAACACAATCAGTGTTAGAACCATTTGGAATTGGCTGAACAAATAAAGAAAATAGGGAATCTGAAAAAAAATCTTTAAAACTCAAAAAAGGCAGAAAGTCCACCAGTGGAATTTTACCCCTCCAATAATGGTTTCCACCCAGCATGACTTAAACAACAGATCATGCACAATGTGGGATAAAATCTCTCCCTAAAGCATCCCGTGGGTAAAACACATTCTGCAAACCAGTAGTAGAAACAGATGTTGATGTTTTCACCCAGTGAACTTACCTAAACTAAAGGAGAGTGACCAAGGCATTGTCATGAAGCTCAAAAGTGGCAAGAACAAAGATGAAGTGATTTAACATATAGCTAATTTATGTTTTGTACAGGACTATATTACACAGCAAAAAAAAAGATAGCAGTTTTGAGTTGTGGCTGTACTGCATGCTCCTGTAACAGATTGGCTCCAGTTAAGTCCCAAAGGGTGACATTTAGGCTGTAAATACTGTATAATATTATCTTTTTTCTTGATCAACTTTTTTATTTCCCTTTTTGTGTACAGTTCTCTATGTACATATTAAAAAAACAAACAAAACAACCACAAAAAAACTAACACAGCATTTTGGGAAGCTTTTGTAGTCAGCTTTTCTTGCTCTTTCATTGCAGTTCTGAACTGAATGTGTCAATTTGGTGGTTTCTTTGGGTCTAAGTTTTCGCTCTGTGCTTTCAGGTTCTTAGAAAACCAGCAATAACAGTTGGATATTTGTTGGATATAACATTTAAAGCAAAACTTTTTCTGTGCAATTTCCACTTCCATGCCTTAGGATGGAGGCACAATGGAACACTTGGCCAATTGTAAGATTTCGAGAGCCTTTAAGCAGGTTTTGTCTTTTGTTTTCTTTTTTTTTTGTTATAGAAAATGTTCTGTAGTACCTTATATACAGAATTTACAAATCCAAGTTTCTCATGCTCCTTTATTTGATTACAAGTTTCTCTTCAAATATTTTCATGAACTTTCCATAGCTTATTGCATGTTCTTATAAGGAATGGTAAGCTATGCATCGACCTCTGTATAAAATACTCTGGTAACAAAAGTTTTACATTTTGTGATTGAAATGTACACATAAAATAAAGTTAAAATGAAGTGATGCACTTTCCTCTAGACACTAGTGGTGTGTTCCTGCAAGCGTCTTATTTCTGCTTTATAGACAGAAAAAACCAACCCTCAGTGGCACAAGACTGAAGTGTGTTGTGAGACTTTTATTTCTCCTTTTTTTCCTTCCTTTTTTTTTTTAATTTCTCCTTTTTTTTTTTTTAATGTTTCTAATGAACCTCAAGTTCAAGGCAAGTGGAAGGTCCTGCACCTCAGCTGGGGCAACGCCTGGTACCAGCCCAGGCTGGGGCTGAAGGGATCAAGAGCAGCCCTGCGGAGAAAGACCTGGGGGTGCTGGGGCTGAGAAGCTGGAGCTGAGCTGGTGCCCTGTGCTCACAGTCCAGAGCCACTGGCACCCTGGGCTGCCCCCCCAGCAAGGGAGGGGGGGATCCTGCCCCTCTGCTCCCAGGGCTCTGGGAAGGGAGAGAGAGACCCCCCTGCAGTGCTGGGGCAGCTCAGGAGTGCTCAGCACAGCAGAGACAGGGACCTGGTGGAGCGGGGCCAGAGGAGCCCCAGCGATGCTGGGAGGGCTGGAACCCCTCTGCTGGGAGCCAGGCTGGGAGAGCTGGGGGGGTTCAGCCTGCAGAGGAGAAGGCTCCCCAAGGGGAGACCTTCTGGGGGCCTTGCAGGGCTTGAAGGGTCCTGGCAGAAAGATGGGGACAGAGTTTGGAGCAGGGCCTGTTGGGACAGGACAAGGGGTGATGGTTTAAACTAAAAGAGGGAGATTCAGACTGGAGAGAAGGGAGAGATTGTTGGTGCTGAGGGTGGGGAGAGCCTGTGCCAGGCTGCCCGGAGAGGTGGTGGCTGCCCCATCCCTGGCACCATTGCAGGGGAGGTTGCCCGGGGCTCTGAGCACCCTGCTCTAGCTGCAGATGGCCCTGCTCCCTGCAGGGGGGTGGCACTGGACGAGCTTTACATTAGAGTTTTATTATTGTGAAAGGGTTGGATGGTTTGTTTCTCTGCCCCAGTAACTTGCCTAGTATTTAGTAACCCACCTGCAAAGGAAGCTTTCTGTCACTAGGTGGTGATCTTGGTCTGTGCTTGTTTTTCTCCTTCCTCCCTTCTCTCCCTCCTTCCTTCCCCACTGCACTTCTAGATAACGACCAAAGCAATAATCCTGTTTTAATGTTGCTCCTGAATATTATGTCTGCAAAGGTAAAAAATCTTAGCATTTAAAGGCTTAGAGCAGACAGAAACTACTCGTCCTTATCTTTTTCTCATTAACTCTATCTTTGCTTATGATGAGGGGTACTCAAAGCATCATTCAGTACTAATGGCCAGTAGCATGCTTAACTTGGTGATATTTAACATGGATGCTTCTAAAAGTCAAAATAAAAACTACAGGAGCAGATGAAAAAATCCAGACCTGGAACATTTAAATTACTCTTTAAGTGTCTAGCAGAAGACATGGACTTTTTTTTTTCCCTAAGAAAGGATTAAAGTGGTAGCATGTTGGTTTGGGAATTCAGGACAAATATTTTGCCTGGTGGTAGGTAGTGAGGAAACGGGAAGAGTGGGTGTAGGCAATAAACTGGGACAGAAGGGAATCACTCCTTGAGGCTTTGCTTCTATTCGGTACGTGTAGATGTGGCTTTGAAAATGGTTAATAATATAATAAAATACTTCAGATTTCTGCATTTCAAAGCTGTGGGGTTTGGGATCCTGGTCAGTATTTGGTTTTGGTTTTTTTCAACCAGGCTACACAGTCTTTCAAGTCTAACAGAAGTTTTCCAACTAATTATTTCAACAGGCTGAAATCTGTTAAATCTTAAGCTCTAAAGCTCTTTGAGATATCCTGTGGTAACTTCAAGGTGAAATAATAAATGGTGAGTCCCTCTCGTAAACTTTGAACGATGCCAATATCAGCAATATTCTGCCTTTTACCATAGGCCTGAGGAGTGAGTTTTCTAGTGAGTTTGCAATGTGATAGTTGAATGGCCTTGCTTTTGCTGAGGGGCCTCTGACCATGAACAATCTAGAGTGTGGATCATGTATGTGGAAGGTATTTTAAATAAATTTTAAGGGACAGATTTCTTAGTCCAATAATTAAGCAGAAAGAAGAAAGCAAGCATACATGAGGTGCCAGAGATTGCACGATGGGCCGTTGCTCCTGCTGTCAAAATACTAACTTAGGTGGCAGAAGATTCATTGACTCAGTTCAAACCGATCCGATTTTGAACCCGAAACTTGTAAACCTCTGAGTTTTGAAGCAATGCTTTCATTTAAAAACAAGACAAACAAAAGTCTAAATAGCGTGATCTATTACAAAACAAATCCGTACCTAAAAGTCAGACTGAAGTGAAGACTTCTTGAAGTGCAGGAGGAATGAGTATGATAACCATTTTCTGTGCCCAAACAGTCTGGCATCCCCCTCCAAAAGCCCAGCGCCCATCAGCACTGCAGCTGGTGTGAAAAGATGCAGCTATGGCTGATGGAGAGATTGTTTCCCCTGTCTCTGGATGTCCACCTGAGAAAAGGGGACCATCTCCTTTGGTGAAGCCTCAGTGGTAGCTAAAGAACAAACCCTATCCGGCTGTAAAAATGCGCATTTGAGGCTTTAAAGAGCAGATTTGCTGTTTGCTAAAGTGGCTATTACAGATCATAAGCCAGATGTCTGCAAGGTACAGCCTGGTATTAGGCTGCTTCCATCTTCTGCTGATCTTCCTCCGAGTGTTTGACACTGGCATCCCTTGGTTCATGAAGGCTCAACCTGCTAATTTCACCTTATACCTAAAATAGGGACTGAGGATTGAACACCTCCTAGTGCCACGCCAAAAAAGAGCAGAAGCAGATGGTGCTGCACCTGTGAACATATCAGTGATTGTAACACTGTCTGCCCAATTATTTCCTCTGAATAATAGATGGGTCACCACCAGGTCATATCAATTGATCTTTCCAGCTTCTCTTCTGTAATTGTCAGGAAACTTCCCTTTCCAGGCTCAGTTTCACAAACATGGCATTTAACAGGGGCATGGTTGAATTGCTTGGCTTGTGTGGTTATAGGAAAATAAAATCTGAGCGCTCAAGAATACAAGCATGTGAGGTCTGGGGGGATGGGAGTGGAGGGTCATAACATTTATTGCTAGACCATAGTGGGGCAAGAAAACCCTGCAGAAAGTCAGCTTTGTGGTGGTAGTTTTGGTTGCTTCTTTCTGTGGCAGTGTGTCGCTGTTTATGCCAGGAGTGGAGAGATGCAGCAACGTATAAATTCAGCAAGAGCAGGCAAAAGAAGCAACCTTATTAATTTACAACCCTGTTTTCTATCCCCTAGCCCCATAGGGCGGTTGGTCAGTGATCACCCATCTCCTAGGGGGATTGGCTAAAGTCCTACAGCACCCATTGCAAAATATTTTTCCAATGTACCATAAACAGAACTTAGCAAAACACCAGGTGTGGGTCCAGCTTACAAAAACCATCCTACTGTTTCTCATAACTCGTGTGAGAAAGGCAGGATTCTCACCAAATATTGTGAGAACCTGAGAAAATCCCTCTGCTAGCAGCTTCTCAGCATCCACAGCAGTGAATATTCTGTGTAACTTCCCCAGCACCTGCATAGTTTCTGCTTTTGTATAAACAGCACAGGGTGTCTTTTAGGGCACGTTATTGTTGAGCTAAGCTTTAGGTTGTAGCAGCCTTAAAGCTAGCCTGCTTCTCCAGAGTGACAGTTCATTAATAGGTGCCTCTCAATTGTCTTCTTCACAGGCTCTTGACATGGGGGTTTTTTTGCAGCAGGACTCTTCCAAAAGGCTGTTACCTCTCTTCACAGGTCCCTGCTCCCTTCTGGTTCCCCTGGCCTCCTGCAACTCGCTCTGTACAGTGAGTATGAGATTAAAAATACAGGATGTCTTTTTTTTTTTCATGAGTCAGCTGAGGTATTAGGACACAAAGCAAAAATCCTCCAGATATCCCCTGTTTCATACGTACACACGCTTAAGATAACACAGTTTGTAGTGAAGGAGTAATTCCTGTCGTACGCCTGTCCTGCAGCCCCCACAGTGCTGGTTGATTGCTCTGAGCAGGTTTTAAGGGCTTCTAAATTTCATTAGTCTGCCAGGTCGTCTTTGTGCTGTATTTTTCCTTCACGTGGCTTGAGACAGAAATGAAGCATCCAAAAAATAACTCTTTAAAACAAAATCTTTCAGAAGTATGGAAAAAGAAAAGAATAAATATGCTTATACTAGGGGCAAGCAAAATTATTGTTTGCTCCCTACCCATGGGAATCTTTTTCCAGGTGCTCTCAGGACATGCAGGAGCTGTCTGACCAAATACCTTTGTGACTTCCTTTATTTATATAAGAAAAATGTGATAACTGAGCTACACCAGACAGAAGGACATCAGTACAGAGTTCTTGATTTTAGTAGCAAGGGGAATCACGGGCATAAACCAGCAAAATTTCCTTTTGTCTTGGTCCCTGGGTACTCTGGGAAGGCAGTCTGCTAGGGAGCAGGGGGGAATTCGAGCTGAAGATGTGCAAGGGTGTCTGCAGGATGTTGCTGTTCATTTGCAGTTCTGCCATGAGGACTTTGTGTCGCAGGAAGGGGAAAAGATGTGCCGGTGCAGTCTCATCTTTTATTCTCAGAATTGGGGTTATTTTAGAAGACAGCAATTCCAGGATAATAGCTTGAGTTAAGAATGTTCCTTAGCTAGGTGAGCACTGCCACAGCTTTAGTTAGTGAATATGCAGCAGTTTAAGTTTACTTTTGATGAGATGCATACCCTAAAATCTTTGGTATACATAAAAGACACTTGGAAAAAAAAATAAAAGAAACTACAACCAAACCAAACAAAATGCAAAACAACCTCAAAAAAAGCAACAAAAACCCCCACAAAACCAGACACTTATGCCACTTGGAAGCTTCTCAGTGCTCCAGGATATATCTTGAAACAGATCTTGAAATATACTGATGATTTCATCCTTTGCAGATGACTGTTCACATTACAAATGTCACCAGAACAAGCTATTGGTACGTTCTGAAAGATGATGTGCGTTGAACGGGCTTGGCAGAAGAACAATTTTTTTTCCTGTAAGGTTCTTTTTTTTTTTTTTCTTCTCCTGTTCATCACAGGAGACAGTTTGGGACAGTGCTATCATGAGAGAAGGGCTGAAGGGGTAGGGAGAGAGAATATGAAGAAGCCCTGTTGCTATTTTCTATGGCATCTTGATTTAGGAGTAGAAAGAGTTCCCTGTCTCAGTACTGAATTGTATTTGTAAGCCCTTTAGGAGAGGAACTGTTATTTTAAACATGCTCTTGATTTATTTTCATTGAAAAACTTAGGAGAGATGTTTCATGCCGCTGACTTCCCTAAGTAAGCACTCCAGGTTTTGCTGAAGCAGCAGTAAAACCAAACCATATATTAGTAAATGCATTTCACCCATAACTCTTTGTTACTGCACTATTCATGGGTTCATTGATCCAATGTCAAAAGAAGAGGGCAATTCAGTTTTAAATCCTTACTCTTGTGACGGCAATCTCAAACACTCCAAAAAACAGAGAAGCTTGAAAGATAAGATGTGTAGGGTCTGGCTTCCTATGGATGTTTTCCATAATAAGAAATTAAGCTAAAAAAGTCATTAATTCCAAAGCAAAAGTTAGGTGGGGATGGTTAACCTCGGGTGTGTGTAGCCAAGTGTTGTTAAAACTGACCTCTAAAATTGCTGTGCTAAAGGTCAGCATGTGGAAGACTTAATTGATGTGCCCTATAATGATGCTGAAAAATATCTAAAGACCCAGACGACTTCTAAGTGTTTGATCACACTAATTACTGGCTAAAGCAGGGATGACAAAGTCCTAAAACTTCTCACCTCCCCCCCCTCTGCCTTAATATTTAAAGAACCCAGTGAAAATGTAGTAGCAGTTGTTCAGCATCCTACCTACCTGTGCCTGCACTGTGGTGGCATCTTGCACACCCCTATGGGAAGCAGCACCTTCTGTTCCACCAGAAGGGACTTCTGCCATCAACAGAAGTGCCCTGTGTCGATATCTGGAGAGGAAAAAAGAAAAAGCTCAGTGTGTCCATTAGGATGTGTTTTCTTATGGGCAAATGAACAACTGGTGAAAGGAAACGTCCTGTGGAGAAAAAGTTGTTGAGTGATGTAGGACGGTGAAAGGAAGCAGATGAACGGTTGGGGATTTGGAGAGAGAGGGCGAAAGATGTTACAGGTCAGTTCGGGCAGAGAGTAACAAAGTATTTCAAGATAATTAGCTGGGGGGGGGGAAAAATGGTCAGGTTTTAATTTCCTGAACAATTAGGACTTCTTCTGCTTTCTTTGGAAAGCATTTTTTAAAGCACTTCATGTTAGGGAAAGAATTAAGGATCTGCAATAACAGAAATGGGAAGTCTAATAATCAGCTAATTAAAGCTAGACAATAGCTCCAGCTCTCATAAATAAGATCACACTCTGTCTTCTGGTTGGCACCGAATGAGATCAAACCTTTTGCAAAACATGTTTTGAGTGAAGGCTAATTCACTTCCACGTAGTGTCCACGTATTTTCTTAGGGGGGGGAAAAATTCTTATGAAACAAAGCACCAAGGCATTGATCTTGTAAAGGTGAAAAAAGGGAAGTGTGAAAGTTCAGCAGTGGATTTTTTCCAGAGCTCCCATGAGCCTTGGGGGAGCGGGTCTCCAGTTGGTACAAATAATCACAGCTTCATTATTTGCCTTCGTTTCGTAGGTGGCTTTACAGAAGCTGTCGGTTGCCCCTGGGCAACCTGGATGCCCTGTCAAATTGTTTCCTAAACTGTCTAAACAGAGAGGACCTTTAGCTGTGTGGGAGGGAAGCATCGCTTCCCTTCCTGACTGAATGGCTCGCCCCTCTTTTGATTCTCAAACGCTGCAGCATCCTCGTGGCAACCTCATTATTACTTCCCTGGAAGTTCATCATAAGTCCAAGTGTGTATTTTTACCTCTCTCGAGGTAAAAAATGACCAGTCTCAGGACTGTCAGCTCGATTGCTGTACAGCAAGTGGCAAGAAGAGTGATGCATCTGGCTTTCTGTGCCGTGTCGGGGCTAGCAGCCCTGCTCGGAGTCCCCTCGACTGGGCTGTTTCACTCTGCTATTATATTAAATATTTTAGGTTAAGCTTTGCCAGAGTGAATTCCTGGGAGAGATTTTTGTTTTTCACCTTTGGAACAATAACAAATCTGACCAGGAAGGGCAGTGGCTGGGGTGGGTAGGAAGGAAAGAATCATATAGGAAATAATTGTGTGGGAGGTTTTTGAGTATGAGGAAGTAGAAACCAAGAGTCGAGTCGGTAACAGATACATGATGAATATATATGTTCAGCTATAAGTGGTATCTGCAGGGAAAATGGATCTATTTTTTGATTGCAGGCTTTGTGATCGCTGCTCTAATGTGCTCTTTGTTTTAAACTCTGCAGGTGAGTCTGAATTGGAAAATTAAGTGGGAGCAACTCTGAATGCTGCAGAAAACTCAGGCTGCAAATCCCAGCCCAGGCTTCATCTCTGGTGAGTTGGAGACTCACAAAGAATCACTCGGAGATTTGAACTGGGTGGAAAACGAGCTGACCACCCAGGAGTGGGCATGGGATGGAGGAAAGGAGTTCTCACAAGGTTCTCACAAGGACCTCGTGCTCTCTAGTGATGGAAACAAGAAAGTGTCCCGAGTTCCCAAACTGGCCAGTGCTCACAGCTGTCTGCTGGACACCTATGGAAGTGAGTTACTGGCATGGCAACTCCTCTTTATTTCCGTGGCTCTGTGTTTCTCCAGGAGCACAGCTGAGGGGCAGAGGAGAAGGGGGAAGCTTGGTCAGTGTGTGGATTACCAGGGAAGCCAAGGGCCGATTGTCTCCAGTGAGCTTCTGAAACCAGAAAGTCAAATGAATGGCAGCCTCTGTGGTTTTGTTCAGGGGACAGTTACGCAGGCAAACTGCACTTGTTAGAAAGCTTTTTTGCACTTTCTCTGATCAGATTGACATTTCTGTATTCATAATTAGAAGCCGCTGGATTGCTGGAGGATAATTTTCAGTAGTTGCAAGGTGAGAATGACTGGTTATTTGTGAATCTTTAATTTTTAAAATGCAGTGGCCTAAACAGTGCCTTCTGAGGTCCAGGGGAGGTTGTCATGTATTTAGAGTTAGAAATGGAGCACTACACTAAGAGCAATACCGACATCCAGGCAAAAAGATGCCTCAAATGGTGCCAGAAATAGAAGTTACTGGGCAGGACACTTATCTGTATTTGAACCTCGATGGTTTTCTGGTCATAGGGTGTTGCACCCTTGCAGATCCTTTTCTAGAGGCTCTCTTTGTAGGTGTTTTCTGCAGCGGGTGTGTGTTTTGTACTCGACTGTGCAGAAATTCTGGATGCCTTTGAGAAATAAGGAGGCTGTGCTCACCTTAGCCTGCCTGACCAGCTCTACTGCTCCTTGGGGGTCCCTCTGAAGGTCATCACCATGGTACAGACAGCTCAGCTGGTGTCTTGGCAGCCTTCCCAGTGCACTTTTTGGGATACAGCTTTCCTACCTGAAACGGAAGAATTTGGGTGCTGTTTTCCAAACTAATTTTTTTTTTTTCTCTTATGCTCCACTTTGTTGTTGTTTGTCACCGTTTAGTTAAGCATCTCTGGCTTTGGGCCTTGGCACGAAGGTCTTTATTCCACTGCTGAGGGGATGTGTCGTGAGGGGCACTGTGATGCTCTGCTACGGAGAAGTGATCTTTGATATCAAAGGAATTTTACAAAGCGACACCACAAAGACCTGTGGTGTTTGTGCTGCTGCTGGCAGGAGTATCTGGAACGAAGATGCAAATGAGCTCTTGGGTGCTTCAGAGCTGAAAGAGAAGCAGCAGAGCTCAAGGTTGGAAGCAGGGTGAGGTAGCAAGCTTGAGTCTATGCACAGAAGTGCAATGTAGCTGCTTGCTGAATTCTGAGCCACTCTTGATCTTTCCTTCCTCCGTTCTCAGAAAGACACTGAGTTTGTCTCTCCCGTGGAATCTCCTGCTGCATCACATGCTTCGTGCACGGCAGAATTTTCTCTGTCACCTTAGCAAGGGTGTTTTGTTTGGCCTCCCATTCCTTATCCCCCACCCCACTTTCCTGCAGCCGAGGGGACTTGCCCAGTCAGCCAAAATCGCTAATTAATAGTGAATAACAAACACTCACAGAATCATTTAGGTTGGAAAAGACCCTTGGTCTTGCTGCAGTTATTTCATGATCTGTTTGTTTGCACAGAGTAGCCAGTGAGCAATGGCAAATAGAAAGGACAAGTAACTTGGGCTGTTTATGCTCAATTTATGAGCAGCAATGCAGGGACTACTTATCGATGAAAGCAGCACAATGCTTAATTGAAAAGGGTGAGAAAACCAATTTAAAGAGATGAGTTTAATCTTCCCAGCCTGTTGCTGTATTCAGGCAGGTAGTTATTTGTAATACACAATGGGAATACCCATTTACCACCTCCTTATCGTGCCATTTATTTTCAATATGTTGTATGTATTTAAAAATATTATAAATTATACCTGTTCTGTGATTTTTATGTAACTATTAAATGCTAATACATCAATTATAAAAATACAACATATACATTTTTAACCTGTTAAAGATTCTTACAACTATATTCTGCTGTCACTTACTTAGGGCTTTTGAGGTGGCCTAACCCTAAACTGTTTTGCTTTCAGAAGTGACAGAACTTGCCCAATCTTTCCTTTTCCTTGAAAGCACAGCTGTCCAAGGGAGTGCTGCTTTGGAAGGACTTTTGCAACCTTTGTTTTTTGACTCGGCCTGGAATGTGACACATTGTTATCGCGGTTGCCTAAGAAGGCTTTGGTTGCAGGTTTATCATCTGCTCCAGGCTCATGAACTATTTCCCTGGGGACCACGCTGCATTCTTGATTTGCATGGCGTCTCGTGGCCAGCCAGCACCATTCAAATCCTGTCCTCTTGGCATCCTGTCTTAGGAAAAATGACCTTCTATTCTCCTTCGGTATCTCCAAGTTGCTATTGAAAAAGTGCCTGCTGTTCAGGAAGACCCACAGGGGTGTCTGGCAAGAGAAAACAGCCTTCGAGTCTAGGAAGTTTCGGTGATGCACATGCACACACAGACAGTCATCTCAGGAAAAGCAGAGACGTTTATGTTCCTGTCTTTGAAATGATAAAGAACACAGAAAAATCCCAAGTATGTACAGTATGGAACAGGTGCAGAGGAGCCCAGAGGCACCCGAAGGGCGACGCAGAAAACCCCGGCTTCCAAAACGCGGGCTGAACTTGTGTTTTGCGAAGTGCAAAGTCAGAATCCATTTCCAACATACAGTTTGGGTTGGGTTTTTTTTCTGTTTTTATTTTGGTTTTGTATGCCTTTATATTGTACCTTATTCTTAAGAATTCAGTTTTGATAGGAAGAAAAGAAATAACCCCTTTTTAGGAATCCCTTGCCCAAGCATCTTGCGGTTCATGGGCGGTAGCACTGCGGGCATTAAGACTTTTGTGGGCTTGTCAGGATCCCTGTAGAACAACATTTTTAATCCAATATGCACTTAATCATCTTAATTGAGGACACGAGTAAAGCTGTTGTAATTTTGGGAGCAGGTGCCAGCTATCTCCTCTACACAGAGCAATGACCCTCTAAAAATCACCTTTAGCTGATAGGAAAAAGTCTTCTTAACTAGCTCAGAAAAATGTCAATTGTGATTTTTATTTTATTTTTTTATCCATGAGAATTTTCAAAACGGCACAGAAAAAAAACACCATTTCTTTCCTCTTATGTTCATCAACCTGTCATTCCAAACTTCAACTACACATTCCCAATGGAGAAAACGGAACGATACGTTCCTGATTTATTTTGTAACAGCTCCTTGCAAATCTTAAAAGAAAAAGCTGAGGTACGTAGTTAAATTCCTTGCTGATATGCATCTATTTTGTACAGGCTGCTCAGTTTGATGGTTATTTTTGTTGAAGGAACCCACTCTGCAGGGAGCATCTGCACGGTGATTTTTGGCATGCCTACATGTGTGAGTCCACACACGAAGTCTCCGCAGCCTGTAGACCTACGATGACTTCAGGGGAAAAAGGATAAATCATGTTTTTGGCAGGTATAGGCTGGCCAATGTAAAACAAACTCCAGATCATAGAATTCTCAAGCCTTTCGGAGGGGGAAGCAGCGTGAGCAGCAGGGCAAGGGGGGATCCTGCCCCTCTGCTCCGGGGAGACCCCCCTGCAGTGCTGGGGCAGCTCGGGAGTGCTCAGCACAGCAGAGACAGGGACCTGGTGGAGCGGGGCCAGAGGAGCCCCAGCGATGCTGGGAGGGCTGGAACCCCTCTGCTGGGAGCCAGGCTGGGAGAGCTGGGGGGGTTCAGCCTGCAGAGGAGAAGGCTCCCCAAGGGGAGACCTTCTGGGGGCCTTCCAGGGCTTCAAGGGGCCTGGCAGAAAGATGGGGACAGACTTTTGAGCAGGAACAGGACAAGGGGTGATGGTTTGAACTAAAAGGACAGTTAGACTGGAGAGAAGGGAGACTTTTTTTATAGTGAAGCTAATGCAATTTATTTATTTGAAGTGTTTTCTAGAACATTTAAAAACCCAGCTAAGGAACAGTGCCCTAGGAAACCTTGGCTCTCTACCCAAGCATTTTTCACTTATGTTTCGGTTTCAAAAATAGCCCTTGTTGTTAAGGATAATCTCAAGACAATAACAAAGTGGTGGTGGTGATGATGATGATAAAAAAAATCTCCACCTCCCTCAGAGACTGGGCAGAAGTTCATACCCTGATCTTTCTTTCAAGAGTAGCCTTTCCCCATCACAGCTTTTAAGGCAAGTTGAATGTTGTTAGTGACTAAAAAAAAGTCCTATCACTGTGGAGCACCAAACAGGATTTTTTTTCCCCTTATTTTAACACCAGAAAAAATCCCAAACTGTAAGTTCTGTTCTCTTCAGATATGTATCTCCAGCATTGACAAAGCTGATAGCAAGAGCCAGAGGCTTATGTCCCCAGGTATGTGCTTTCCCAGTCCTCTGTCTCAGCACGTTTTAGGGCTGAATGTGACCTTGATGGTGGTGGGCAGGTTTCGTGGTGGGAGAAACCTTGAAACTACAACATCTCCCTGATTTCAGACTTTGAGGGCCTCCTGTTGCTGCTCCATGTCAGGGTGAGGCCAGGGAAACCCCTTCACCTTTCTCAATAATTCATTTCTTGATGCTATTCCCAGGTTTTGGTCTGGGATGCTAAAAGCCAGTGATGCAGATGGCTACAGCCTGGCACAGTTATAGGCTCCCGTGCTGGGTTTTCTGTTAATCCTTTGATTCAGTTTAACCAGGTAGGTTTACTTTGATTATACAATAAACTCTTCAGGTAGCAACGCTGAATCTAATTGCAGTCAACCAGCACCACTTTAGTGCTTAATAATGTTTGTTCTGACAAGTCCTCAGAACTCACTGTTGAAACAAAGCCGTTGTGCTCACTTCTCATTAAAAAGAAAACAATGCAAATGTCAGTAATTCCTTTTCTCTCTCAGGAAATGTTTAATGGATGTGGTTTGATGTCTGTTGTTGTTTGCTTGGGCTTTTTTGGTTTATTTTTTTTTTAGTCTCCTATAACATTCTTATGTGCCTGTTGATAGAAAGCTGTGAACAGAAAACTTCTATAGAATATTGCTGAAAATCTTTGGTAATGATTTTATATTTAAAGAAATACATTATTTCAAAACTAAGCAAAAATGGAAATACTTTTTTACAAAAGCTTTTTTTTTTCCAGCTACAAACTTTCAAGCAGACAACACAGAAAATATTTATAGTGCTCTTTGGAAACCTCTTTTGCTTTGTGTTAACAGTGGGAAATCAATCAGGCCTAATTCTTACTATTGTCATTAATATTTTTTTGGAAGGTGGGCATTACTTAGTGAAGAGAGTATCTGAAATATGCTGCAATTTCTCCCCAAAACAAACTTTTTGCTTCTCTGATAATGATAGACTCTAACAAAACAAAACAAAAAAAATCTACAATACTGCTGACTCAAACTGTTCATTTGAACTTTAGTCTGGAGGAATCTGTGAGGTTCATTGCTAACTGGGATAGAAAGCCTAGCTGAAAGTGATCACCTGCATTGCATTGGGACTGCAGAACCACAGAATGTTAGATGGTTGTTTAAAGAGGAAAAAAACCAAGAGAAGAAATTGCCTGAGTGGACTAATACTAGCTCTGTGCACAGGATCTTTTCATTCCTGGCTAGCTAGACAATGTTTTGCTAGGCATTCCTCTCCCCAGGGGCCCACGTCCTCATGTGAGTATTAACATACATACCCCTCTAAAAGATTTTGGGCATGTCCAGCTGAGGTCATGGTAATTAGAGACAGAAAAGACCCTTTGGGTCACCATGTCTTTCCTCCTGCCAGTGCAGCTCTGGGGTTTTCAGGAGATGTATTTACAATTGATTTAACAAAGCTTTGCAGAAGTGACTCGAGACAAGTCGAACGCTCTTTGCTGGGCAGCTGTTCAATATCCAATAGACCATGAGAATGTTTGTCTTTTTCCTTGATGTTTTCTTATATTTTCCTTTGCTACAACTTTTTTTCATCCGATGGGCACCTGAGAATCTGCAGTAACAATTCAGTTTGGAGCTTGTCTGTCATTAGCAACTTGCTACTTCATCACGCAGGGCGTTTGCTTGCTCCCTGAGTAGATATTTGGTTCAGAGCTCAGCATGTGATGTGGACTTTCCTACTTTTTATTATTCTGTTGTTGAGCCATTTTCTTTCCTTGGAACTCTTTCTGAGCTTAAAAAGTCAAGTTTGCTACATGTGAACAACAACATGTCAAAGTCAGGCCTGCAAGTGAAGATTTGGGGTTAAGGGAGGTTTGGGTTGAGGGAGAAAAGTTGGGTTTGGTTTTTTTCTTCTGACTTGCTACTTGTTACTCACAATTCTGTCTTGGTTAAACTGTGTTTGCTGGTTAACACTGCCTCTCCCCTACACCTCCTTTGACTAGATTTAGAAGACTGATTATAAACTCACTTAATCTGGGTTTACATCATTGTAATTCCATATGGTAAAAGCCATGACTGCTTGATAGCAGCTTTTACCTGTTTTCTCTGGAGCTAACTGGTACAAGTCAGAGGTTGGCATTTCTATTGCCACTGCATGTCCTCCCTTGCATGTGCTAATGTAGCTATTTACCAAGAGATGTTTTTCTTCCCGTCTTCTTCACTGGGTACTGGAAAGCTGGGTGATCTTGGGTTCCTTCCAGCCTGGGTTAACCCGTGATCCTATGGACCTGTTTGAGCTGACAGTGGATAATCCAGACACACTGAGGACATTTCAGTCAAAAAACATGCAGTAGAAATTCATTGTCTGCTCCTCTTGCCATAGCTGTGTTTTCACAAAGAGCCACAGGATTTTAAATTTAGGGTTTGTTAGTTTTTTTTTTTTTATTTTAATAATTCTCAGAATTTATATCTGTGTTTTCTTTGCTCTTTTCTGGTATCATACACTACAATAGATGACAGCTTTTCTCACTGGTGAGCTAAATCGCCTGCCAAGCTCTGCTTTGCAGTCAAACTGTTGCTTTTACAGGGAAGATAGAAGATTAAAAAAATAAAAATAATAAAAAAAAATATAAAAATCACAGAAAACCCCCAGCAACTTCCAAATAGCAGAGAGACAGCAGGGTGCCTTACAGAGATCCATGCTCACACAGCCACCTTCCACAATTGCAGCGGTTTTACTGCAAGAGATGCTATTCCTGCTCACGTGCCTGGCGGCATCTTCTGGATGTCTGTTAGTTCTGTTTCTTCTTTGTGAGACACTAGGAGGGTTTGGAGCAAGCGAGTGTGTTTTCTAGAACACATCTCCCTTAAAAACAAACAAACAAACCACAAAACAAATAACCTGACATCTTTAAGTGGTGTGGGATATTCATGGTGTAAATAGAAGCTGGCTTTCCGTTGCGGGCGAGGGCTGCTCTCCCTGCTGCCACTGCAACCTCGCCGCTTGAAGAGTACTGTGAACATCTGTGACACCCTGGAGATCATAAGGGAAGAAAGCAAAGGCAAGTTGGGGGAAAAAAACTAATCTATGTCACCAACTCCAGGGTTAAAATGTATTTTCTATCTCTTACGCAGGGTTCTGATTCCTGTCCTTACACCACTGGGGGGTTTGGTTTTTTTAAAACAATTCTGAAAGTTTCTGATAAATACTCTTTTAGGTTCATTGAGCACTTCTACACAAAGAGAAAGAAAAGACTTGAAAAGCTGTCTCTTGGGCTGTGAAGTAATTCTGTGTTTTCTAGATGCCTCTCTGTCCTCACATTGGTCTCACCAGGTACCCACGGAAACTGGGGCTGCAGAGCCAGCTGGAGCAAAAGGGTTTGGTTTGTAGGAACTTCCAAATCTCTGGTTTACTCCTTGTCACTGCTTGTTGGGAAGCAAAAGGAGTCTGAAAGAAGAGTATCTGCCATTCTGGCCTTTCTTGGGAGCTCTGTGTTGTGCAAGCCTATTGTTAAGTAGATTCTTGTGTCCGTCAGGTTTAATTATGAGAGAGAGAGAACAGGAATGAAATGGCTAGTGAAAAGTCTCCAGAGCATCACTTCACGTAGATTATCAGATATAACCTTTTTTGCCTTTATGGTAGAAGATGAAAGTTCCATTTAATTGCAGGGGACAAAATCTTGATGTTGTTTACACGTGGCTATTGCCAGTGCGACGAAGAACAGAATTTGCTCCGCAATCTCAGTCCCCTGCGTGCGCTTTTATGTCATCATTTTTCTTATACCTGCTTGCACGCATGTGTAAAGAAGCTGTTTGCTTCTTTAGAGTCTGGATGAGAGTGAAACATCCAAATCCCTCTTTATCTTTTGTTATTGTTTTGTCACGGGAAGAACACTCCATCAGTTATGGCATTTGACTCGACTGGCCGCGAGCAGCCTGGCGTGAGGCTGGAATCAATGCAGCACGGCTACAAACAATGTGCTTTGTCCCTTCAGCTGGACGTGGTAACATCATTTACTGCCACGGCGTTGCCAAGGCACACCCGTGTTGCCACTGTCAAACTGATGTCAGTTTAGATGGGCGCAGAGATAGAACTTAATTCAGCTGTCTACATGATGCGAGGCCACGGCTCACGACAAAGCAGCAATGCTGCTCCAAGCTGGTGAGCTGGCAGTGGGGCTTGGGGGAAGGGAGGGCAGGAGAGGAAGGTGAGTGGGAAGAAAACAAATAGGGAGCCCTAATGCCAACAAACGTGTTTAGATTGATTACTTGATAACTTCGCTTTTCAGCTCGGTATGACCATGTGAACTTTGTGACCAAAACTCTACTGAGACAATAGACGTAGCTGTGTAACCTTTACTAATTAAAACCATAATAACAAGTGACTGCAGGGGGATGCATAATTTAGTGGATGGCCAAAGTTAAAGCCCAGTGGAAACTATTTTTGCATGCAGACTTTTCCTAAAGCACGGGGCATAAATGGCTCCTACTACAACCAAACCCAAGCTGGGGGGAAGAACAACTGCATCCTTGGCATTATTTTTCTGTCCCCTTTAGCAGTTGCTGCTGGTGTTGCTGGAAGCCACGTGTCCAGCACAGAGCAGCACGCTCGTGTCACTTTGGCAGGGCTGGAGCAAACCATGCTCCTTCCACCTCCACGCCCCTGACTCCATCCTCTCCTCGCACAGGAATCCCCTAATCAGGGAAGTATGCACAGCCCGTTTAGCAAGGGTTCAAATCCATTTGGATGAAATTCCAGGGTTGCAGGGATAACAATGGCAGGAAAGAGAGGTCCTTGAGCTGGCCCATGCTGCCCGCCTGTAGCAACACGTTGTTGGCAAGCTCTGCCTGCTGCCTCCTGCTGCCTGCCCTTGGAAAGCCCCAGCTGCTCCCGGCACCGCGGAGAACCGAAAGCTCACAGCGAGTGGAGTTAAAGGGCAAAACCTCTCCATTAAATATGGAATTATTCTATGACCGTACCCCTTGCCCAAACCCTTCCATACCTGATAAGATGCCCAGCAAAAAAGGACCTGGGGGTGTTGGTTGACAGCTGGATGAATGAGCCAACAGTGTGTCCAAGTGGCTAAGAAGGCAAATGGCATCCTGGCTTGGATCAGCACTGGTGTGGCCAGCAGGACTAGGGCAGGGATCGCCCCCCTGTACTCAGCACTGGTGAGGCCACACCTCGAATACTGGGTTCAGTTTGGGGTCCCTCACTCCATTATGGTGCTGGAGCACACCCAAAGAAGGGCGATAAAGCTGGGGAAGGGTCTAGAGCATGAGTCTGGTGAGGAGCAGCTGAGGGACCTGGGCTTGTTCAGCCTGGAGAAAAGGAGGCTCAGGGGAGACCTTCTGGCTCTGCCAGCTCCTGACAGGAGGTTGGAGACAGGTGATGCCAGCCTCTTCTCCCAAGGAGCAAGAGACCAGAGAAGAGAAAATGGCCTCAAGTTGTACGGGGGGAGGTTTACGTTGGACATTAGGAAAAATTTCTTCCCCAAAAAAGTTGTCAAGCCCTGACCCAGGCTGCCCAGGGCAGTGATAGATGTGCCATCCCTGGAGGGGTTTAAAAGCCTTGGAGATACGGTGCTGAGGGCCGTGGTTTAGTGATGTCTTGGCAGTGCTGAGTTAATGCTTGGACTTGGAAAGAGACCTTTAAGATCAAGCAAAGCAATCTTATGATTCTAAATCTCCTTTTCAATCCCTTGGGAGTTTTAGGTGGGCTGGTGTGTTAGCAAGTGGTGAATTCCCTGTTTCCCCTCACTTCTCTCCCACTGGAAAACCCTCTCGTAGACACCCCAGCGTGAGCATCCTTTGCATCACAAGCCCAGATCTCGGGTATCTTCGGTCTGAGGGAAATCAGGCTTTGCCCAGCGCTCCTCCAAGCTGCAGCCTAAGAGATGTTTCTCTACCTGCCTCTGACCCCAAGGCGAAGAAGGAGGAGGGACTGGAGGGCTTGTCCAAGTTAGAACATTTTTTCAGTTCCAACATGCCACGCAGTGCTCCGATTGCCTGATAACGACTGTATGGGAAAATTCCATCTTATCAATTCGTTTAAAATGTTTTTCTCATCGGGGAATAGGAGACGGCGCTCACCCGAGCAGACAGGGAACGTAGGAGTGCTTTGTGAGTGAGCTGGGAAACTCCAGACCCCAGCAGTTAAGCAAAACAAACCAGAAACTCCTAAAAAGCAACATCACCACTAGAAGGAAATACATTTTTTTCTGTCGCTGTAATGACCAGATCAACCTCATTTCCATCGTGACTGGTTTGTTTGGTTTAGTTTTTGTGGGTGGTTTGGGTTTTTGTTGGTTGGTTGGTTGATTTTTTTCCCGTTTGTTTGTTTGTTTTGGTTGGGGTTTTTGTTTGTTTGGGGTTTTTTTTTTAATTTATTATTTTGTTGGGTGTTTTTTCCAGCTGATGACAACAGCACATTCATGAACTCATGTCCTACATCCTATCCTTTCCTTTCCTTTTCCTTTTTTCCTTTTCCTTTTTTCCTTTTCCTTTTTTCC